>JBBHAA010001084.1:2575000-2910000 GCA_037953035.1 Aquarana catesbeiana | reverse complement strand
GTGATCAGCCGTGTCCAATCACGGCTGATCACGCTGTCAATAGGAAGAGCCGTTGATCGGCTCTTCCTCACTCGCGTCTGACAGACGCGATTAGAGGAGAGCCGATCGGCGGCTCTCCTGGCAGGGGGGGTCTGTGCTGATTGTTTATCAGCGCAGCCCCCCCTCAGATCACCACACTGGACCACCAGGGATCGCCACTAGGACCACCAGGGAAGGGGCAACATGTGGATGGCCAGGTATGTACCCCATGGCCATCCACATGTGCCCAGTGTGCCCAGTCAGTGCCAATCAGTGCCCACAAATGGGCACTGATTGGCACCATTATGTTGCAGTGATGCCCAACAATGCCACCCTTAGGGGCATCACTGCAAACAACCAGTACCGTCAGTGCCACCCATCAGTGTCCATTCATGCCACCTGCCAGTGCCCATCTGTGCCCATCAGTGCCCATCTATCAGTGCCCATCCATGCCCACCTGTGCCAACTATCAGTGCCACCCATAAGTAACCATCAATGCCACCTATGAGTGCCCATCAATGCCACCTATGAGTGCCCATCAGTGCCGCCTATAAGTGCCCATCTGTGCCACCTATGAGTGCCCATCAGTGCCGCTTACCAGTGCCACCTATCAGTGCCCATCAGTGCCGCCTATCAGTGCCCATCAGTGCCGCCTATCAGTGCCCATCATCAGTGCCCGTCAGTGCCACCTCATCAGTGCCACCTCATTGGTGCCACCTCATCGGTGCCCATCAGTGCCGCCGTATCAGTGCCAGTCAGTGCCCGTCAGTGCAGCCATATCAGTGCCCGTCATTGAAGAAGAAAACGTACTTATTTACAAAAAAATTTTAACAGAAACAAAGAAAAACTTGTTTTTTTTCTAAATTTTCGGTCTTTTTTTATTTGTTGCGCACAAAATAAAAACCGCAGAGGTGATCAAATACCACCAAAAGAAAGCTCTATTTGTGGGAATAAAATGATAAAAAATTTGTTTGGGTACAGTGTAGCATGACCGCGCAATTGTCATTCAAATTGCGACAGCGCTGAAAGCTGAAAATTGGTCTGGGCGGGAAGGTGTCTAAGTGCCTGGTATTGAAGTGGTTAAAAAAACAAAAAAAAAAAATAAAAAAACTTGATTTTAAAAAACCAAAAAAAACTAAAAAAATTGATTTTAAAAAAACCAAAAAAAACTAAAAAAATTGATTTTAAAAAACCAAAAAAAACTAAAAAAATTGATTTTAAAAAACCAAAAAAAACTAAAAAAATTGATTTTAAAAAACCAAAAAAAACTAAAAAAATTGATTTTAAAAAACCAAAAAAAACTAAAAAAATTGATTTTAAAAAACCAAAAAAAACTAAAAAAATTGATTTTAAAAAACCAAAAAAAACTAAAAAAATTGATTTTAAAAAACCAAAAAAAACTAAAAAAATTGATTTTAAAAAACCAAAAAAAACTAAAAAAATTGATTTTAAAAAACCAAAAAAACTAAAAAAACTTGATTTTCAAAAACCAAAAAAAACTAAAAAAACTTGATTAAAAAAAAAAATAAAAAACTAAAAAAACTTGCTTTTTAAAAAAAAAAAAACAAAACAAAACTTGATTTTCCAAAAAACAAAAAAACAACAAAACTTGATTTTCCAAAAACAAAAAAAAAGCCTGTTTGCGAAAATCAAAAAGCCAAAAATATTTTTTTGTGGATTAGGTAGAAATATTTAAATATAATTATATTTTTCTACATTATTAAGATATCATTATATTTTTGTCTATGAACATTTTATACTAAATGCAGAACTGAATGCATAACAACCATTAATAAAAACATCTCCTTATAGGATTTTAAAAAATGTGTGGTTTGTTATTTCAAGGCTCAGTATCAGTTTGGTTATAATTGTAAAAAAGTTGTTTACAGTGGCAATGGAGCTTATTTAGACATTTAAAATTAAAATACAGTTGGCACTACAACTGCTCGACCATAACCTAGGAGACAGCCCAAAAGAAAGGCAAGCAATAAATATAATGCCAGATTTCCTCAATATTTTTTTTATTGTAAAAAATTATATATCCTGGCCCATTGCAATGGCCCCCCTACCCATAAAATAATTAACATATTGCTGTCTAACTTGACGGGCACTTTGAGGGGCCAAGCCAGTACGGACAGTATCCAGGCCTGTAAGGTTGGCTTCTATTTGTCCGGCCTCAGGCCCAACTGTGCCTATATAATTGGGAGAATGCTTGTTTAAAAAGTTGTGCAGAATGCAGCACGATAAAATGATAAAATTAAGTTTGTATTCCGCCAAATTAATGGCTGTTTGAAACAGGCGGAACCGGCTGGCCAGAATTCCAAACGCATTCTCAACCACTCTTCTAGCTCTGGCCAGCCGGTAATTAAAAACCCTCCTCTCCGGGGTGAGGGTTCTTTGGGGGAATGGCCTCATGAGGTGCTTGCTGAGAGCGAAGGCTTCATCGGCAATGAAGACAAAGGGGAGTCCTTCCACGTTATCCTCATCAGGTGGCAATCCCAGGCCACCACTCTGGAGACGCTGGCAGAACTCCGTCTGGGCAAATACTCCTCCATCCGACATCCGGCCATTCTTCCCCACGTCCACATATAAAAAATCATAGTGTGCCGACACCACCGCCATTAAAACAATACTGTGGAACCCCTTATAATTAAAATAATATGACCCCGAATGGGGTGGTGGCACAATGTGGACATGTTTCCCATCTATAGCCCCTCCACAATTGGGAAAGTCCCAACGGCTGGCAAAATGGGATGCCACAGTCTGCCATTCCTGTGGCGTTGAAGGAAACTGGGGAATCAAACAAGAAAACCAAAATCAATTAATTTGGAAGCTAACATTGCAAGAAAATTAGACAATTAAAAACATTATTCCCCAGCATCAGTATAACATTAAATAATTTAATTCTTCTGGAATAACTAATATGGAAAGGCACACTTATCAGATTGCTCACCCCCTCTGATGGAACATTGATTACATTTTAGGGGGTTGTGAAATCCCTAAAAAAGATTACTTTTAGGACACGCAGGAATTTAGGGACTAAAAAGGCTACAAGACTGCAGTTGTCGCACTCTGCAGGTGCAGTTGCTAACCAGCTTACAGTAAATGAGGTAATGTAAAAAGGCATTCATGTTGCAAGGAGTACACAATCACAGGCAAGGGCAATTAATGAAAACACTTTGAGGCTTGCATATGATTTGATGATGGAAATCAGCAGAGCTTCTGCTCATTTACTAAAGCACTGGAACAAATGCACTTGTAGAGTGCACATGCATTTTGCAAACTGCAACATATATTTGCTTTAGACAAATCAACACCACAGAACATTCAAGCAAATTTTAATGAGGGTGGGGGTGGGGGGGTTGTGAAATCTAGATAATTGCTCATTAGCAGCACACTATTTGGAGTGAGTTTAGGTGGGGGGGGTGGGGGAGTTGTGAAATCTAGATAAGTGCTCATTTGCAGCACACTATTTGGAGTGAGTTTAGGTGGGGGGGGTGGGGGAGTTGTGAAATCTAGATAATTGCTCATTAGCAGCACACTATTTGGAGTGAGTTTAGGTGGGGGGGTGGGGGAGTTGTGAAATCTAGATAATTGCTCATTAGCAGCACACTATTTGGAGTGAGTTTAGGTGGGGGGGTGGGGGAGTTGTGAAATCTAGATAATTGCTCATTAGCAGCACACTATTTGGAGTGAGTTTAGGTGGGGGGGGTGGGGGAGTTGTGAAATCTAGATAATTGCTAATTATAAGCACACTAAATACACTCAAACAAAATACATTCAAAATGAGTAGACTAGGTGGATATGTTCCCATCACTTCATGCTGGGAAGGTTATTGAAGGAAAATATACATGCATGACAAAAAATAACAGGAAAAAATTCCAGCATGTGTGAGGATAAAAAGGGGACATTCACACTATATTGCAATGATGGTAAGTAGTGTTTGAAGCAAGAAATACATTACATTATCAAAGATTACATAAAAGAACATGTGATGCTAATAAAAGAAAAATATCTTACCTTAATATAGTCCTTCTGCAGGACCTGTATGATGGCAGAACAGGTCTCTGGGATAATGATCCCCAGAGCCTGGGGGGAGATGCCTGTCGAGAACTTAAGGTCCTGCAGGCTTCTCCCTGTGGCCAAATACCGCAAGGTAGCGACCAGCCTCTGCTCCGGAGTGATGGCTTGCCTCATGCAGGTATCCTGCCTGCTGATATAGGGGGTCAGCAAAGCCAACAAACGGTCAAAAACGGGGTCCGTCATCCGGAGAAAGTTCCTGAAATCCTCAGGATTATTCTCACGGATCTCACGGAGCAAAGGCATGTGAACTGGTCACGCTGAAGCAACCAATTCTTGGTCCATGAACTCCTCCTCACCCTGTTCATGGATTGGTCTTGGGCTGAAGAATAAACTACAGCACCAAGCACATACAATGCACGAGCTCTACGACGAGTACGTACAGGTAACATGGCTTCAAAACGGTCGGCTGGTCAGAACGCACTAAACAGAACGCACTGAAGAACAGCAAGGCCTGTGAAGAACGACCTGAAAATCAGGAACGAGCGGCCAATAAAACAAAGATTTCTCAATGCCAACTGACCAAACGCACTGAAAAGCAGATACAAACCTCACAAGCACAGACTGAACAACAGTTAAAATGAACTGAAAAATACGAGTCTCACAAGCGCGAATCGTCTCTCACCAAACTTCTACTAACACGAGATAAACACGAGATTAGCAGAAGGAGCCCAAAGGGTGTTGTACGGGCTATTGAACTTCCGTTTTATAGTCTCGTCGGACTTGGTGTACGTCACCGCGTACTAGGCTGTCGTACTTTTGTGTGGTCGTGTGTAGGCAAGTCCGTTCGTAAGAAAGTCTGCCGCAAGTCCGCCGAAGGTACGTCGGAAGTATGTCGGACAGGCTGTCGGACTTTTGTAGACGAAAAGTCCGACCGTGTGTACGCGGCATTAGTTGCACACTGTGCAGAGGACACAGTGCACTGACTGTAAATACTGCAGCGGCCTGCCTGTGGTATTAATAGGATCAGAACAACAGTTAATGTCTTCACGTAGCTTTAGGTGCATACTTTGCAGAGGACACAGTACACTAACTGTAAAAACTGCAACTGCCTGTCTGTGGTATTAATAGGATCAGAACACCAGCAATTGTCTCCAGAAAGCTTTAGGTGCACACTGTGCAGAGGACACAGTGCACTAACTGTAAATGTATTCAGCTGCCTGCCTGCGGTACTAATAGGATCATAAGAACACCAGCAATTGTCTTCAGGTAACTTTAGGTGCAGACTGTGCAGAGGACACAGTGCACTAACTGTAAATGTATGTAGCTGCCTGCCTGTGGTACTATTAGGATAAGAAGAACACCAGCAATTGTCTTCAGGTAACTTTAGGTCCACACTGTACAGAGGACACAGTACACTAACTGTAAATACTGCAGCACCAGCTCCCCCTCCTTCACCTTCGGGACCTTCAGCACAGGTAAGCCACCGGGGGCACTCGAGAAGTTGATCCAGGGGCCCTTGTCCGATCGCCCCTCGGGGGGTCAGGAAGGAATTTTTTCCTCGACTGCACCATTGGCCTACGCAGCCAGGGGTTTTTTTTGCCTTCCTCTGGATCAACGAGAGGGAGGTAGGCAGCCTCCTCCCTCCAGTACTTCCGCTCCAACACTCAGCCGTCACTCTCACCACTCCAGAGCAGTGGTCAGCCATCCGATCCCTCCATCCCCCTGCAAGGCTAGCATCGCCACACCAGTGCCTTCGTCATACAAATTTCTTTTCTAGCAACGCCGCCTTCCGCATCATGTGCAACTTCAAGTACACAGCAGATACCCTCCACAGGCTAAGATACACGGCCGCAACTTTACCGACCACCACGCAAAAAAGACTAAAAAAAGAACAATTACTAAGGACCAACCCACAATCAACCATCAAAGGCAGGGAGACACCGATCCAACCACAACAACTAGCATGTGCCCTGATCAACACCAGATCTGCAGTCAAGCACAGGCTGGAAATCCGCGAGTTCATCACCGAAAACAACATAGACTGCCTCTTCATTACAGAAAGCTGGCTAACTTCCGACTGCAACACCATCCTAACTGAATTGGTGCCCAAGAACTACAGTATCCTATCTGAGCATAGAATAGGAAAAAAAGGAGGAGGTCTAGCAGTGATTTTCAAATCGCACCTGGGGCTCACCAAACCAAACTTACAGAACTCAGTGCCTTTCATGGAAACACTCTCACTGCACCTTCAAACAACACCTCAAGACACCATTCACATACTACTATGCTACAGACCACCTGGACCAAAGACCAATCTCCTCACACCGCTCACTGAATTCTTCTCAATGCACACCTTGAAAACCAAAAACCTTCTGGTACTTGGGGATTTCAATCTATGGGCAAACTCCGCCCAAGACCCTATGGCAACCGCCTGCGTTAACCAAATGGAAGAACTTGGCCTGCAACAACTGATAAATGCTCCTACGCATGGTTCAGGACACACTTTAGATCTCATCTTCAAACAGAATATGGACATCGAAGTATTGAACATCACCCCACTACCATGGACGGACCACCATGCTATCAAATTTAAAATCACCACCAACACCACTCTCCAAAAACAGAAACGGGCAATAGCAACACACTGGAATAGATCTCAGAAGAAACTACACTCTGAACTCTTCAAAACTACATTGTCGAGCAAAATTCTTCTGCTAAACCCAAACCTCTCAACGGAACAAACACTCAACTCCCTAAACAATGCTTTACTACAAACAGCAGACTCCGTGGCGCCAAAACGCAGAACACCCGTCCGCACAAAAAACTCGAGTTGGTTTAATGGCACTCTCACCCTACTCAAGCAAGAACGCAGAAGAGCTGAGAGAACTTGGAGAAGAAACCCCACCAAGGAAAACCATGCTAACTACAAAGCACTCACGGTGAAATACCACAAGGCAATCTTCAAAGCCAAAAAAGAACATATTGCAGACACCATCTCATCCGCCTTAAACCGCCCACGGGAACTTTTCAAAATAGTTGCTCAATCAATGAACCCGGCCTGCCGAGAGCCCCCTGCAAACGATACTCAAGAATTCTGCAATGAGTTATCAGATTTCTTCATCAACAAAATCGACAACATTCGGAAAGCAATTCATCAGAAAATAACAACCAACCTCACCCAACCGATGCAAAAAGAGGATATCGACACGAACATCACTCAACCACCAAAGTTTTCTTTGTCCCCAATCACCACGGACACGACTAAAAACATCATCAGAAGCCTTCGCGACAGCACATCACCGAACGACATCATCCCCACCAAATTGTTCAAAGCATGTTCCGACATCCTGGCCCCCACCCTAACACATCTCATAAATCAATCATTCAAAGAAGGGACCGTGCCAACCTCCCTCAAGCAAGGCATCGTCAAACCCCTGCTAAAGAAACCTAATCTCGACCCTAAAGACCCTAACTGCCGCAGACCAATAACAAGCCTCAACACCATCTCCAAGATTATAGAGAAAGCAGTAGTACAGCAGCTACAACACCACCTGGAGACACACCACATCCTGGACCCTCTGCAATCAGGCTTCCGCCCAGGCCATGGCACAGAAACAGCACTTCTCAAAATATGGGACGACGCCCTTGAAGCAGCAGATGACGGGGAACCGAGTCTCCTGGTACTGTTAGACCTCAGCGCAGCATTCGATACAGTGGACCACAATACTTTACTTGTCCGCCTCGCAGAAGTTGCAGGAGCCACAGATTCTGCCCTAAAATGGTTTACATCCTTCTTAGAGAATCGCTCTCAGACAGTGAAACTGGGAACATTCACCTCGGAATCTCGGGCAGTCTCCTGTGGAGTCCCTCAGGGCTCACCCTTGTCACCAGTGCTATTTAACATCTACATCCGCCCGCTTCTCAATATCATCAGGAAAACGGACCTCTGCTTCCACTCATATGCAGACGACACCCAACTCTACTTTCGCATTAATGGACAGAAAGATCATCATCAGCAACTACAGAAATGCCTCACTTTAATCAATGACTGGATGACCGCTAGCTCCCTCAAACTGAACGAATCAAAAACAGAACTTCTTCTCCTGCAAGCCAACAAAAATTCCAAAATTGAGACTCCGTGGACACCACCCTCCATCCTCGGACAGACCATCTCCCCCAGCACCAAAGTCAAGAGCCTCGGAGTCATCTTTGACTCAGGAATGACAATGGATGCACAAATAGGATCGGTGGTGAGCGGATCTCACCACCTCCTCCGCCTGCTTCGCAGACTCATCCCCTTCATCCCAGAAGAGGACAAAGCGGCAGTTGTGGGAACGATCATCAATTCCCGACTCGACTACGCAAATTCCCTCTACGTAGGTCTCCCCCAATACCAGCTTGCGCGCTTGCAACTCATGCAGAACACGGCGGCAAGGCTGTTAACAGGGAAAAAGCCCTGGGAATCCATCTCCCCATCCCTAAAAAGCCTACATTGGCTAACGGTGAAGAATCGGATCACATTCAAGACCCTCTGCCTCACCCATAAATGCATACAAGGAAACGCTCCGCAATATCTCCGGGAAAAAATAAAACACTACACACCGAATCGCAGTCTTCGATCAGCTAACCAAAACCTCCTCCTCATTCCCAAATACCGCTACAAAGCAAAGGGAGAACGTAGATTTGCAGTCCAAGGACCTCGACTATGGAATGCTCTCCCAACCAACCTCCGCATGGAAGAAAACCACCAGGCCTTCAGGAAAAAACTAAAGACCTTCCTTTTCTAGAAGCTGGCCACAGAGAATACATCTAGCGCCTTGAGGCGATTCAGTTCGCAATTTGTAGCGCTTTACAAATTATTCATTCATTCATTCATTCATTCAGCTGCCTGCCTGTGGTATTAATAGGATCAGAATACCAGCAATTGTCTTAAGGAAAATTTAGTTGCACACTGTGCAGAGGACACAGTACACTAACTGTTAATACTGCAGCTGTCTGCCTGTGGTACTAATAGAGTCAGAAGAACACCAGCAATTGTCTTTAGGCAGTTTTAGGTGCACACTGTGCAGAGAACACAGTACACTAACTGTAAATACTACAGCTGCCTGCCTGTGGTACTAATAGGATCAGAAGAACACCAGTAATTGTCTTCAGGTAGCTTTAGGTGCACACTGTGCAGAGGACAGAGTACTCTAACTGTAAATACTGCAGCTGCCTGCCTGTGGTATTATATAGGATCAGAATACCAGCAATTGTCTTCAGGAAACTTTAGTTGCACACTGTGTAGAGGACAGAGTACACTAACTGTAAATACTGCAGCTTCCTGACTGTGGTACTAATAGGGTCAAATGAACACCAGCAATTGTCTTCAGGTAGCTTTAGGTGCACACTGTGCAGAGGACACAGTGTACTAACTGTAAATACTGCAGCTGCCTGCCTGTGGTATTAATAGGATCAGAACACCAGCAATTGTCTTCAGGTAGCTTTAGGTGCACACTTTGCAGAGGACACAGTGCACAAACTGTAAATACTGCAGCTGCCTGTGGTACTAATAGGATCAGAAGACCAGCAATTGTCTTCAGGTAGCTTTAGGTGCACACTGTGCGGAGGACACAGTACACTAACTGTAAATACTGCAGCTGCCTGCCTGTGCTATTAATAGGATCAGAACAACAGCAATTGTCTTTAGAAGCTTTAGGTGCACACTGTGCAGAGGACACAGTGCACTAACTGTAAATACTGCAGCTGCCTGTCTGTGGTATTAATGGGATCAGAACACCAGCAATTGTCTTCAGGAAGCTTTAGGTGCACACTGTGCAGAGGACGCAGTGCACTAACTGTAAATGTATGCAGCTGCCTGCCTGTGGCACTAATAGGATCATAAGAACACCAGCAATTGTCTTCAGGTAACTTTTGGTGCACACTGTGCAGAGAACACAGTACACTAACTGTAAATACTACAGCTGCCTGCCTGTGGTACTAATGGGATCAGAAGAACACCAGTAATTGTCTTCAGGTAGCTTTAGGTGCACACTGTGCAGAGGACACAGTACACTAACTGTAAATACTGCAGCTGCCTGCCTGTTGTATTATATAGGATCAGAATACCAGCAATTGTCTTCAGGAAACTTTAGTTGCACACTGTGCAGAGGACACAGTACACTAACTGTAAATACTGCAGCTGCCTGACTGTGGTACTAATAGGGTCAAATGAACACCAGCAATTGTCTTCAGGTAACTTTAGGTGTACACTGTGCAGAGGACACAGTGCACTAACTGTAAATGTATGCATCTGCCTGCCTGTGGTACTAATAGGATCAGAAGAACACCAGCAATTGTCTTCAGGTAACTTTAGGTCCACACTGTGCAGAGGACACAGTACACTAACTGTTAATACTGCAGCTGCCTGCCTGTGATACTAATAGGGTCAGAAGAACACCAGCAATTGTCGTCAGGTAGCTTTAGGTGCACACTGTGCAGAGGACACATTACACTAACTGTAAATACTGCAGCTGCCTGCCTGTGGTACTATTCGGATCAGAAGAGCACCAGCAATTGTCTTCAGGCAGCTTTCGGTGCACATTTTGCAGAGGACACAGTACACTAACTGTAAATACTGCAGCTGCCTTCCTGTGGTATTAATAGGATCAGAACACCAGCAATTGTCTTCAGGTAGCTTTCTGTGCACACTTTGCAGAGGACACAGTACACTAACTGTAAATACTGCAGCTGCCTGCCTGTGGTATTAATAGAATCAGAACACCAGCAATTGTCTTCAGGTAGCTTTCGGTGCACACTGTGCAGAGAACACAGTACAATACCTGTAAATACTGCAGCTGCCTGCCTGTGGTATTAATAGGATCAGAACACCAATAATTGTCTTCAGGAAGCTTTAGGTGCACACTGTGCATAGGACACAGTACACTAACTGTAAATACTGCAGCTGCCTGCCTGTGGTTCTAATAGGATCAGAAGAACACAAGCAATTATCTTCAGGTAGCTTTAAATGCATACTGTGCAGAGGACACAGTACACTAACTGTAAATACTGCTGCTGCCTGCCTGTGGTACTAATAAGATCAGAAGAACACCAGCAATTTTCTTCAGGAAGCTTTAGGTGCACACTGTGCAGAGGACACAGTACACTAACTGTAAATACTGCAGCTTCCCACCTGTGGTACTAATAGGATCAGAAGAATATCACAATTGTCTTTAGGTAGCTTTAGGTGCACACTGTGCAGAGGACACAGTACACTAACTGTAAATACTGCAGCTGCCTGCCTGTGGTATTAATAGGATCAGAGAACGAACAACTGTCTTCAGGAAGCTTTAGGTACACACTGTGCAGAGGACACAGTCCACTAACTGTAAATACTGCAGCTGCCTGCCTGTGGTATTAACAGGGTCAGAAGAACACCATCAATTGTCTTCAGGTTGTTTTAGGTGCACACTGTGCAGAGGACACAGTACACTAACTGTAAATACTGCAACTGCCTGCCTGTGGTACTAATAGGATCAGAAGAACACAAACAATTGTATTCAGGTAGCTTTAGGTTCACACTGTGCAGAGGACACAGTACGCTAACTGTAAATACTGCAACTGCCCACCTGTGTTACTAATAGGATCAGAAGAATACCAGAAATTGTCTTTAGGTAGCTTTAAGTGCGCATTGTGCAGAGGACACAGTACACTAACTGCAAATACTGCAAATACAGTAAAAACACCTGCCTGCATGTCAGTATATTAGGAAGAGAATAACATGAATAGATCTAGCTAAACTGAATACAGTGTATATATATATATATATATATATATATATATATATATATATATATATACACAAAACACCTTTTTTGTTTCATCCTTGCTTTTTGTTTGCTGGGTTGCATTTTTGGGGCTTTTCCTTTTAGTTTTTCAATCACCTTTTTCTGTCACTTTCTAAATAGCTTTTTTTTTTCTTCTTTGGTTTCAAACTAACAATTAAGGGGAGTGGTTAATTGCTCACAGGTGCTTGAGGGCTCTATAACTCTGTGTAGGACTCATAAGTGAGCCTGCTCATTGTGAGGCTGCTGGAACTCTGTGTAAGTGGAACTGGACTAAGTGGTGAGTTAAAAACCAGAGTTTAAAACAGGAGGTTATAACAGGGGTCATAGTACCTGTGTAGTGTAAGTACCCGAGTGTTGTCTGAGTAGTGTGTGTGGATCGTTAGTACTTGTGTATTGTGTACTGTATACTTGTGTATTGCGAGTGCACGTAGGTCTGTGAGTACCTGTGTATTTTGTTGTGTACCTGTGTATTGTCTTGAGTATTAGTGCCAGGAAGCTAGCTGTTAGGTAATTTGAACAGGGTAAAATCCCCAATCCTCGCTAAATTTAATAGGCACGATGCCCGGCGGGTGTGGAGAGGTTACTCTTTGTACATCTTGCTGCATGTATGCGTTCCTTGATCATCCGATTGAGGGCGAATACTTTTGTGCAAAATGTAAGCACATTGTTTCCGTGGAAGCCCAGGTTCTGAATCTGGGGAAGCAACTGTCAGCACTGAGAAGTCCCTCCATACTAAAGGAGAGCCAGGAATGTACACGGCAGGTGCCGGCAGGGGCCAGCACAGAGGTGGGTGGAGATAAAGAGGTGCAGGCACTAGCAAAGAGTAGATGGGTGACAGTCAGGAGGGGTAGAGGTGGAAGTGCCAGGGAGGCCGATCCAGGACTGGAGCATCCCAATAAGTACGCTCCATTGAGTGACATTGGTGAAACCAGTCAGGAACCAGCACTGCTGGAGCTGAGGGACTCTCCTAGCTGCCGGGGGAAGAACTCCTCCAGTGAGAGTGGGGGGGCAGCAAAGGGAAAGGAAAAACAGATTCTGGTGGTTGGGGACTCAATTCTTAGAAGGACAGAGAGGGCAATCTGTAACCAAGACCTGAAGCGCCGAACAGTATGTTGTCTACCGGGCACGTGGGTTCGACACATCACGGATCTTGTGAACAGATTACTGGGAGGGGCTGGGGAAGACCCAGCTGTCATGGTGCACGTTGGCACCAATGACAAAGTCAGAGGCAGATGGAGTGTCCTAAAGAACGATTTTAGGGACTTAGGAGCTAAATTGAGGAAAAGGACCACCAAGGTAGTATTCTCAGGAATACTACCGGTACATCGAGCCACACCAGAAAGGCAGAGGGAGATTAGGGAAATAAACAAGTGGCTGAAGAGCTGGTGTAGTAAGGAGGGGTTTGGGTTCCTGGAGGACTGAGCCGACTTCTCAGTCGGTAACCGGTACTATAGAGGGGACGGACTGCACCTAAATGAGGAGGGTGCAGATCTGCTGGGAATGAAGATGGCCAAAAAGTTAGAGGGGTTTTTAAACTAGGCGATGGGGGGGAGGGTCCAGAGGCAGAGATAGCCAGCGCGGAAGATATTCCAGAGGGTAGTATTGGGGGCATTAGTGGTAGGTTAACCAAAGCACAAAAACACAAGGTGAGTATAGTAGCAAGTCCTAGTTGCAATCTCGAAACACCCAATACGAGGACAATGTGCGACTGGTCTAAACTATGTGGCATGTTCACCAATGCTAGGAGCATGGCGGACTAGATGGATGAACTAGAGATACTGTTGTACAAGGAGGATTTGGATTTTGTGGGAATTTCAGAGACCTGGTTCAACAGCTCTCATGATTGGCTGGCAAACATTCAAGGATATACCCTATACCGCAAGGATAGAGAGGGTAAAAAAGGGGGAGGGGTATGCCTATATATCAAGAATAATGTACAAGTGAATGTGAGAGATGACATCACTGAGGGAGCTAGAGAGGAGGTGGAATTCTTATGGGTAGAGCTCCAAAGGGATGAAGCTAAGGGGAAAATAATACTGGGAGTATGCTATAGGGACCCTAACCTGAGGGAGGAAGTGGAGACAGATCTCCTATCACAATTTGGATTAGCAGCAAGGATGGGAAGTGTTATCATAATGGGGGATTTTAATTATCTAGACATAGACTGGGCGGAGGGAACCGCGCATTCATTTAAGGCTCGCCAGTTCCTTAATGTCTTGCAGGACAATTTTATGGGTCAGATGGTAGACGCACCAACTAGAAATAAAACATTACTGGATCTACTGATTACCAACAATACAGACCTGATCACGGATGTGGAAATACGGGGCAATTCACAGGTCAATTAGTTTCAGTTTAAATCACACAAATAGGAAACATAAAGGGAATACAAAGACACTGAATTTCAAAAGAGCCAACTTCCCTAAACTACAAACCTTGCTAAAAGGCATAAATTGGGATAAAATATTAGGAACAAAGAATACAGAGGAGAGATGGGTTTGCTTTAAGAGCATATTAAATAAGGGCATTAGCCAATGTATCCCATTGGGTAATAAATTTAAAAGAGCAAACAAAAGTCCTGGATGGCTTAACTCCAATGTAAAAATGCATATAAAAGCAAAGGAGAAGGCCTTCAAAAAATACAAGGTTGAGGGATCATCCTCAGCATTCAGACTTTATAAAGAATGCAACAAGAAATGTAAGGGTGCAATTAGGACAGCTAAGATAGAACATGAAAGACAGTTAGTGGAGGAGAGCAAAAAAAATCCCAAGAAATTCTTTAAGTATGTAAACAGTAAAAAAGGAGGACAGACCATATTGGCCCCATAAAGAATGAGGAAGGACATCTGGTTACAAAGAATGGGGAGATGGCGAAGATATTGAATTTATTCTTCTCCTCAGTCTTCAAGAGTGAATCAGGGGGCTTCAGTAACCAAAACTGCAGTGTTTATCCTCATGACACAACACAGGAAGCACCTCCATGGTTAACAGAGGACAGAATTAAAATTAGACTTGAGAAACTTAACATTAATAAATCACCGGGACCAGATGGCTTGCATCCGAGGGTTACTTGGGAACTCAGTCAAGTGATTGCCAGACCGTTGTTCCTAATTTTTACAGATAGTCTACTGACTGGAATGGTACCAGCTGATTGGAGAAAAGCCAATATAGCACCAATATTTAAAAAGGGCCCAAAATACATCCCTGGGAATTACAGACCAGTTAGCCTAACATCAATAGTATGTAAACTCTTGGAGGGGATGATAAGGGACTATATACAAGATTTTAGTAATAAGAACGGTATCATTAGCAGTAATCAGCATGGATTCATGAAGAATCATTCTTGCCAAACCCATCTATTAACCTTCTATGAGGAGGTGAGTTGCCATCTAGATAAAGCAAGGCCCATAGACGTGGTGTATCTGAATTTTGCAAAAGCATTTGACACAGTTCCCCATAAACGCTTACTGTACAAAATAAGGTCCGTAGGCATGTACCATAGGGTGAGTACATGGATTGAAAACTGGCTACAAGGACGAGTTCAGAGGGTGGTGATAAATGGGGAGTACTCAGAATGGTCAGGGGTGGGTAGTGGGGTTCCCCAGGGTTCTGTGCTGGGACCAATCCTATTTAATTTGTTCATAAATGATCTGGAGGATGGGATAAACAGTTCAATCTCTGTATTTGCAGACGATAATAAGCTAAGCAGGGCAATAACTTCTCCGCAGGATGTGGAAACCTTGCAAAAAGACCTGAACAAATTAATGGGGTGGGCGACTACATGGCAAATGAGGTTCAATGTAGAAAAATGTAAAATAATGCATTTGGGTGGCAAAAATATGAATGCCATCTATACACTGGGGGGAGAACCTTTGGGGGAATCTAGGATGGAAAAGGACCTGGGGGTCCTAGTAGATGATAGGCTCAGCAATGGCATGCAATGCCAAGCTGCTGCTAACAAAGCAAACAGAATATTGGCATGCATTAAAAGGGGATCAACTCCAGAGATAAAACGATAATTCTCCCACTCTACAAGGCTCTGGTCCGGCCGCACCTGGAGTATGCTGTCCAGTTCTGGGCACCAGTCCTCAGGAAGGATGTACTGGAAATGGAGCGAGTACAAAGAAGGGCAACAAAGCTAATAAAGGGTCTGGAGGATCTTAGTTATGAGGAAAGGTTGCGAGCACTAAACTTATTCTCTCTGGAGAAGAGACGCTTGAGAGAGAGGGGATATGATTTCAATTTACAAATACCGTACTGGTGACCCCACAATAGGGATAAAATTTTTTCGCAGAAGAGAGTTTAACAAGACTCATGGCCACTCATTAAAATTAGAAGAAAAGAGGTTTAACCTTAAACTACGTAGAGGGTTCTTTACTGTAAGAGCGGCAAGGATGTGGAATTCCCTTCCACAGGCGGTGGTCTCAGCGGGGCGCATTGATAGCTTCAAGAAACTATTAGATAAGCACCTGAATGACTGCAACATACAGGGATATATAATGCAATACTGACACATAATCACACACATAGGTTGGATTTGATGGACTTGTGTCTTTTTTTAACCTCACCTACTATGTAACTATGTAACCATGTAACACCTGGGATGCATATATATACACAATACACTGTAAGTGCAGCTAACTGACTCGCCTGCCTCCTCTATCTAACTTAAATCAAATAACACTATCTCTCTGTCTATCTCTCTCTGCCACCGCAACACACTACACAAGGCCGCCACGTAGGCGGCCTTATATAGTGTGGTGCGTGTACTAAACCCCCTGAGCCATAATTATTACGGCTCTCTGTTCAGACGGCGCTGTGATTGGCCAAGCATGCGGGTCATAGTGCATGCTTGGCCAATCATCAGCCAGCAATGCACTGCGATGCCGCAGTGAATTATGGGCCGTGACACCCCACTCGAATTTTGGCACTAACGGCTCATAGCGTTCGCAATTCGATGAACACCCGAACAGGCGATGTTCAAGTCGAACATGGGTTTGACTCGAACTCGAAGCTCATCCCTACTCTGGAGAAGAGAATCTTGAGGGGGGATATGATTTAAATGTACAAATACCATAATGGTGACCCCACAATAGGGATAAAACTTTTCTGCGTAAGGGATTTTAATAAGACACGCAGCTAATTCACTAAAATTAGAAGAAAAGCGGTTTAACCTTAACCACTTGACGACCGCCTCACGCCGATGTACGTCAGCAAGGCGGCACGGACAGGCAAAATCACGTACATGTACGTGATTTGCCTTCCGCGGGTGGGGGGTCCGATCGGACCCCCCCCCGCCGCCCGAGGCGGTCCCGTTCTGTCCCCCGGCGATCAGAGACGAGGGGGAGGCCATCCGTTCGTGGCCCCCCCCTCGCGATCGCCGCCGGCCAATGGGAACACTCCTTTGCTGCTGTATGCTAAACAGCAGCAAAGGAAGTGATGTAATCTCCCCTCGGGTCGGTAGTTTCCGTTCCGGCCCGAGGAGAGACGACATGTGAGTAAGTGCACCAACACACACACACACAGTAGAACATGCCAGGCACACATTACACCCCGATCCCCCCCCCGATCGCCCCCCGATCCCCCCCCAATCACCCCCCCCCGTCACAAACTGACACCAGCAGTTTTTTTTTTTTTTTCTGATTACTGCTGTGTCAGTTTGTGACAGTTACTGTGTTAGCACAGTTACTGTTACCCCCCTGTAGGTCTAGGGTACCCCCCTAACCCCCCCTAATAAAGTTTTAACCCCTTGATCACCCCCTGTCACCAGTGTCGCTAAGCGATCATTTTTCTGATCGCTGTATTAGTGTCGCTGGTGACGCTAGTTAGTGAGGTAAATATTTAGGTTCGCCGTCAGCGTTTTATAGCGTCAGGGACCCCCATATACTACCTAATAAATGTTTTAACCCCTTGATTGCCCCCTAGTTAACCCTTTCACCACTGATCACTGTATAACCGTTACGGTTGACGCTGGTTAGTTTGTTTTTTTTTATAGTGTCAGGGCACCCGCCGTTTATTACCGAATAAAGGTTTAGCCCCCCGATCGCCCGGCGGTGATATGCGTCGCCCCAGGCAGCGTCAGATTAGCGCCAGTACCGCTAACACCCACGCACACAGCATGCGCCTCCCTTAGTGGTATAGTATCTGATCGGATCAATATCTGATCCGATCAGATCTATACTAGCGTCCCCAGCAGTTTAGGGTTCCCAAAAACGCAGTGTTAGCGGGATCAGCCCAGATACCTGCTAGCACCTGCGTTTTGCCCCTCCGCCCAGCCCACCCAAGTGCAGTATCGATCGATCACTGTCACTTACAAGGCACTAAACGCATAACTGCAGCGTTCGCAGAGTCAGGCCTGATCCCTGCGATTGCTAACAGTTTTTTTGGTAGCATTTTGGTGAACTGGCAAGCACCAGCCCCAGGCAGCGTCAGGTTAGCGCCAGTACCGCTAACACCCACGCACGCACCGTACACCTCCCTTAGTGGTATAGTATCTGAACGGATCAATATCTGATCCGATCAGATCTATACTAGCGTCCCCAGCAGTTTAGGGTTCCCAAAAATGCAGTGTTAGTGGGATCAGCCCGGATACCTGCTAGCACCTGCGTTTTGCCCCTCCGCCCGGCCCAGCCCAGCGCACCCAAGTGCAGTATCGATCGATCACTGTCACTTACAGAACACTAAACGCATAACTGCAGCGTTCGCAGAGTCAGGCCTGATCCCTGCGATCGCTAACAGTTTTTTTTGTAGCGTTTTGGTGAACTGGCAAGCACCAGCCCCAGGCAGCGTCAGGTTAGCGCCAGTACCGCTAACACCCACACACGCACCGTACACCTCCCTTAGTGGTATAGTATCTGAACGGATCAATATCTGATCCGATCAGATCTATACTAGCGTCACCAGCAGTTTAGGGTTCCCAAAAACGCAGTGTTAGCGGGATCAGCCCAGATACCTGCTAGCACCTGCGTTTTGCCCCTCCGCCCGGCCCAGCCCAGCCCACCCAAGTGCAGTATCGATTGATCACTGTCACTTACAAAACACTAAACGCATAACTGCAGCGTTCGCAGAGTCAGGCCTGATCCCTGCGATCGCTAACAGTTTTTTGGTAGCGTTTTGGGGAACTGGCAAGCGCCAGCGGCCTAGTACACCCCGGTCGTAGTCAAACCAGCACTGCAGTAAGACTTGGTGACGTGGCGAGTCCCATAAATGCAGTTCAAGCTGGTGAGGTGGCAAGCACAAGTAGTGTCCCGCTGCCACCAAAAAGACAAACACAGGCCCGTCGTGCCCACAGTGCCCTTCCTGCTGCATTCGCCAATCCTAATTGGGAACCCACCGTTTCTGCAGCGCCCGTACTTCCCCCATTCACATCCCCAACCAAATGCAGTCGGCTGCATGAGAGGCATTTTCTTTATGTCCTCCCGAGTACCCCTACCCAACGAACCCCCCCAAAAAAGATGTTGTGTCTGCAGCAAGCGTGGATATAGGCGTGACACCCACTATTATTGTCCCTCCTGTCCTGACAATCCTGGTCTTTGCATTGGTGAATGTTTTGAACGCTACCATTCACTAGTTGAGTATTAGCGTAGGGTACAGCATTGCACAGACTAGGCACACTTTCACAGGGTCTCCCAAGATGCCATCGCATTTTGAGAGACCCGAACCTGGAACCGGTTACCGTTATAAAAGTTAGTTACAAAAAAAGTGTAAAAAAAAAAAAAAAATATGAAATAAAAAAAAAATAGTTGTCGTTTTATTGTTCTCTCTCTCTCTATTCTCTCTCTCTATTGTTCTGCTCTTTTTTACTGTATTCTATTCTGCAATGTTTTATTGTTATTGTTATTGTTATTATGTTTTATCATGTTTGTTTTTCAGGTGTGTAATTATTTATACTTTACTGTTTACTGTGCTTTATTGTTAACCATTGTTAACCATTTTTTTGTCTTCAGGTACGCCATTCACGACTTTGAGTGGTTATACCAGAATGATGCTTGCAGGTTTAGGTATCATCTTGGTATCATTCTTTTCAGCCAGCGGTCGGCTTTCATGTAAAAGCAATCCTAGCGGCTAATTAGCCTCTAGACTGCCTTTACAAGCCGTGGGAGGGAATGCCCCCCCCACCCCCACCGTCTTCCGTGTTTTTCTCTGGCTCTCCTGTCTCAACAGGGAATCTGAGAATGCAGCCGGTGATTCAGCCAGCTGACCATAGAGCTGATCAGAGACCAGAGTGGCTCCAAACATCTCTATGGCCTAAGAAACCGGAAGCTACGAGTATTTCATGACTTAGATTTCGCCGGATGTTAATAGCGCCATTGGGAAATTGGGGAAGCATTTTATCACACCGATCTTGGTGTGGTCAGATGCTTTGAGGGCAGAGGAGAGATCTAGGGTCTAATAGACCACAATTTTTTCAAAAAAGAGTACCTGTCACTACCTATTGCTATCATAGGGGATATTTACATTCCCCGAGATAACAATAAAAATGATTAAAAAAAAAAATATGAAAGGAACAGTTTAAAAGTAAGATTAAAAAAGCAAAAAAATAATAAAGAAAAAAAAAAAAAAAAAAAAAAGCACCCCTGTCGCCCCCTGCTCTCGCGCTAAGGCGAACGCAAGCGGCGGTCTGGCGTCATATGTAAACAGCAATTGCACCATGCATGTGAGGTATCACCGCGAAGGCCAGATCGAGTGCAGTAATTTTTCCAGTAGACCTCCTCTGTAAATCTAAAGTGGTAACCTGTAAAGGCTTTTGAAGGCTTTTAAACATGTATTTATTTTGTTGCCACTGCACGTTTGTGCGCAGTTTTAAAGCATGTCATGTTTGGTATCCATGTACTCGGCCTAAGATCATCTTTTTTATTTCATCAAACATTTGGGCAATATAGTGTGTTTTAGTGCATTAAAATTTAAAAAAGTGTGTTTTTTCCCCAAAAAATGCGTTTGAAAAATCGCTGCGCAATTACTGTGTGAAAAAAAAAAATGAAACACCCACCATTTTAATCTGTAGGGCATTTGCTTTAAAAAAATATATAATGTTTGGGGGTTCAAAGTAATTTTTTTGCAAAAAAAAAAAACTTTTTCATGTAAACAATAAGTGTCAGAAAGGGCTTTGTCTTCAAGTGGTTAGAAGAGTGGGTGATGTGTGACATAAGCTTCTAAATGTTGTGCATAAAATGCCAGGACAGTTCAAAACCCCCCCAAATGACCCCATTTTGGAAAGTAGACACCCCAAGCTATTTGCTGAGAGGCATGTCGAGTCCATGGAATATTTTATATTGCGACACAAGTTGCGGGAAAGAGACAAATTTTTTTTTTTTTTTTTTTTTTTTGCACAAAGTTGTCACTAAATGAAATATTGCTCAAACATGCCATGGGAATATGTGAAATTACACCCCAAAATACATTCTGCTGCTTCTCCTGAGTACGGGGATACCACATGTGTGAGACTTTTTGGGAGCCTAGCCGCGTACGGGACCCCGAAAACCAAGCACCGCCTTCAGGCTTTCTAAGGGCGTGAATTTTTGATTTCACTCTTCACTGCCTATCACAGTTTCGGAGGCCATGGAATGCCCAGGTGGCACAAAACCCCCCCAAATGACCCCATTTTGGAAAGTAGACACCCCAAGCTATTTGCTGAGAGGTATAGTGAGTATTTTGCAGACCTCACTTTTTGTCACAAAGTTTTGAAAATTGAAAAAAGAAAAAAAAAAATGTTTTTTCTTGTCTTTCTTCATTTTCAAAAACAAATGAGAGCTGCAAAATACTCACCATGCCTCTCAGCAAATAGCTTGGGGTGTCTACTTTCCAAAATGGGGTCATTTGGGGGGGTTTTATGCCACCTGGGCATTCCATGGCCTCCGAAACTGTGATAGGCAGTAAAGAGTGAAATCAAAAATTTTCACCCTTAGAAATCCTGAAGGCAGTGATTGGTTTTCGGGGTCCCGTACGCGGCTAGGCTCCCAAAAAGTCCCACACATGTGGTATCCCCATACTCAGGAGAAGCAGCTAAATGTATTTTGGGGTGCAATTCCACATATGCCCATGGCCTGTGTGAGCAATATATCATTTAGTGACAACTTTATGAAAAAAAAAAAAAAAGTGTCACTTTCCCGCAACTTGTGTCAAAATATAAAATATTCCATGGACTCAATATGCCTCTCAGCAAATAGCTTGGGGTGTCTACTTTCCAAAATGGGGTCATTTTGGGGGGTTTTGTGCCACCTGGGCATTCCATGGCCTCCGAAACTGTGATAGGCAGTGAAGAGTGAAAGCAAAAATTTACACCCTTAGAAATCCTGAAGGCGGTGATTGGTTTTCGGGGCCCCGTACGCGGCTAGGCTCCCAAAAAGTCCCACACATGTGGTATCCCCATACTCAGGAGAAGCAGCTGAATGTATTTTGGGGTGCAATTCCACATAGGCCCATGGCCTGTGTGAGCAATATATCATTTAGTGACAACTTTTTGTAAATATTTTTTTTTTTTTTTTTTTTTTTCATTTTTCAATCACTTGGGACAAAAAAAATAAATATTCAATGGGTTCAACATGCCTCTCAGCAATTTCCTTGGGGTGTCTACTTTCCAAAATGGGGTCATTTGTGGGGGTTTTGTACTGCCCTGCCATTTTAGCACCTCAAGAAATGACATAGGCAGTCATAAACTAAAAGCTGTGTAAATTCCAGAAAATGTACCCTAGTTTGTAGACGCTATAACTTTTGCGCAAACCAATAAATATACGCTTATTGACATTTTTTTTACCAAAGACATGTGGCCGAATACATTTTGGCCTAAATGTATGACTAAAATTTAGTTTATTGGATTTTTTTTATAACAAAAAGTAGAAAATATCATTTTTTTTCAAAATTTTCGGTCTTTTTCCGTTTATAGCGCAAAAAATAAAAACCGCAGAGGTGATCAAATACCATCAAAAGAAAGCTCTATTTGTGGGAAGAAAAGGACGCAAATTTTGTTTGGGTACAGCATTGCATGACCGCGCAATTAGCAGTTAAAGCGACGCAGTGCCAAATTGGAAAAAGACCTCTGGTCCTTAGGCAGCATAATGGTCCGGGGCTCAAGTGGTTAAACTGCATAGAGGGTTCTTTATTGTAAGAGCAGTTAGGATGTGGAACTCCCTTCCACAGGCAGTGGTTTCAACGGGGAGAATCGATAATTTCAAAAAACTATTACATAAGCACCTGAACGACCACAATATACAGGGATATACAATATAGGTTGGACTTGATGGACTTGTGTCTTTTTTCAACCTACTATATAAATGGGAAATAAGATTATGATTCCTACTTATTGTGTTTGGGTTGGATGAAGGTGGATCTATCTGATTTTCCAAATCATAACATACCAAATACATTCAAAATGTATTTTGTTCCATTTGTTTTTTTTGGATCCACGTGACTCCTGGTGATATCGTCCAGTCAGCTCATTCCGTTTATCTTTGTGAGTTGGACTAGCAGGGATGACTCAGAGTGCATAAGTAATTTCCCAAAATAATAACATGTTAACAAATATAGCCAATCTTCCGAAATAACAAAATAATAACAAAGCTTCCAAAAATACAAATAGTTTCGGAACCACAAATATTTACCTGAAATAGCGAATTGTTCTCAAAAAGGAATCATTCTTACATAACAATTATGACAAAATACAATGATTTATTTAATTAATGAAACTGAAATGAAATGAAACACATTTTTCTATTATGCACATATCTAGTGGACTAATATCTCCTGGCAGTTCAAAGTTTTCCTGTTGTAGTTACTGACTCTTTTCTCTGTCAACTGGGAGTTTTGGCGATTTGAAACTAAAAAATGTGTTTTAACAGGTTTGCATAACTCTTGTTCCGAGTTGCACATACACTATATTGTCAAAAGTATTGGGATGCATTCCTTTATACGTACATGAACTTTAATGGCAACCCAGTCTTAGTCCGTAGAGTTCAATATTAAGCCCACCCTTTGCAACTATAATAGCTTCAACTCTTCTGGAAAGGCTGTCCACAAGGTTTTAAGAGTGTGTCTATGGGAATGTTTGACCATTCTTCCAGAAGCACATTTGTGAGGTCAGGCACTGAGGTTGGACAAGAAGGCCTGGCTCACAGTCTCCGCTCTAATTCATCCCAAAGGTGTTCTATTGGATTGAGGTCAGGACAGGCAAGTCAAGTTCCTCCACCCCAAACTTGCTCATCCATGTCTTTATGGACCTTGTTTGTGCACTGGTGCACAGTCATGTTGGAACAGGAAGGGGCCATCCCCACACTGTTCCCACAAAGTTGAGAGCATGGAATTGTCCAAAATGTGTTGGTATGCTGACGCTTTAAGAGTTCCCTTCACTGCAACTAGGGCCCAGCTCAACCCCTGAAAAACAACTCCACACCATAATCCCCCCTTCACCAAAGGATTTGGACCAGTGCACAAAGTAAGCTCCATAAAGACAGGAATGAGTGAGTTTGGGGTGGAGGAACTTGACTGGCCTGCAATGAGTCCTGACCTCAACCCAATAGAACAGGTTTGGGATGAATTAGAGCGGAGACTGCGAGCCAGACCTTCTCGTCCAACATGAGTGCCTGATCTCACAATTAAACCTTGTGGACAACCTTCCCAGAAGAGTTGAAGCTGTTACAGCTTCAAAGGGTAAGCCAACTCAATATTGAACCCTACGGACTAAGACTGGGATGCCATTAACGTTCATAAGCGTATAAAGGCAGACGCCCCACTGGGCGCACTGGGCCAATCAGCACAATCCCATTGGTGGTCAGTTACCCTGTGCAAGTTATGACCCCAGCAACTAGAAGCTTACAGAGGACTTCACCTTTACTGGAGTGCTAGGAAGGTAACTATATGTGGAGTTCTGAACTAATGTATACCTGTTGTTTTGCCCTGCATAGAGCAGCATGAGACGAGGTACAGGTAAGTACATGCTGTTGAGGAAGGTACAGCATTAAAGGTACTTTCACACTGAGGCAGTTTTCAGGCGTTTTAGCGCTAAAAATAGCGCCTGTAAAACACAGTCGCTATTAACCCCTTCTTCGCCTGCTAGCAGGGGTTAAAAGGGCCTCGCTAGCTGACAAAAAGCACTGCTAAATTGACGGTAAAGCACCGCTAAAACTAGAGGAGCTTTACCGCTAACGTACCCGCCACCCCAGTGTGAAAAGTACCCTAAGTAACAAACTGGCACAAACTTGAAGGCAGATAACTCATATACAACCCTTGGCCCAGTACCTATTGGTAATGTTTGTTGCAGTACCTACAGATGATGTCCCTTGAACCCAGGAAAACCTGTATAGCCATGTTATAGCCTTTACTGATATTATGTAAAATCATGTATGTAGATCTGCAAAAATGTATAGTTTTTTTTTTTTTTAACGTATTTATGTTATTTTTCAGCTGGAGGTGACAGGTTACACAGATCGAGACAACAAAGTTCAAAGCCCTGGTTATTCTATGAAGTTAAAGTTGAAAGCAGATCACAAGGCCTCTGTGGGAATGGTAGCTGTAGACAAAGGTGTCTATGTACTTAACAGCAAGTACAAGATATCCCAGAGCAAGGTGAGCACAACCACTCTGATCCAAAAAGATTTTAGGCAAATTAGACTTCATGATTAAACTTTATAATACCTGTGCTACCTAAAAATGTACAAAATATTTTTTAAATTTTTATTTTAGATCTAATTTACTGTACATCATTTTCTTATTTTCCCGTGCCATCATTTACCAATGCAAACGTATCTCTTTGGAATATTTATTCCTCTCAGGGATTAAATGATCTGGTTTGATGAGCCAAAATATGTTAAACTACATAATATGTTCAGTAATGTTAAACTGGATTTCTATCCTGCTTGCTGAATGCTGTTTGTTAATGGAATTAATGTTCATATCCACTAAATATAATGTGCTATTTTGACACAGTATAACACTTTTATGATGGCAGATTCTCTAATAAAATAAAGTAAAAAGTGTTTAAAGCGGAGCTCCAGCAACCCCCCCCCAAACATTAAAAGTCAGCAGCTACAAATACTGTATAATATTAGGTCACTTACCTGTCCTGGAGCCCAGTGATGTCGGCACCCCAGACGATTTTACGGTAGGCTCTCGGTGCTGCCGCCACCATTTGTGGTAAGAGAAACCAGCAATGAAGTCTTACAGGTTTACAGCCGGTCCCCTACTACGCATATGCGAAGCGCGCTGCGCTTTCTAACTGGCCCATCGGTGTAGGAAGGAGGAAGGGGGCCAAACTTCTGGCGGACCTCGCCTCATCTCAACCAGGTCTCCTGGAAGTGGGGACTGATACCTGTGAAAAACAGGTACCCCCCCCAGAAAGGTACCAAATGTTCACCGAAGGGGGGAGGAAGCAAACAAGCGGAGCTTCCACTTTTAGGTTGAGCTCCGCTTTTAAGTGGTTATAAATTCTCAAGGTTTTTCACCTTAATACATTCTATGCATCTAGCTAGAAGATTTATCACTTTATGGAAACTTATGATTGTCGTTATTAATTGATAGTCCTGACCTGGACTTATTATATATTTATATATTTTTCATCTTACTCTCTTTATTTTGGATCCAATTTATTGTGTTCGTTTTACACACGTATTTGGATTATTTCAATGTATCATTCACATGTTAAAGTTCACTCTGAAATCTGCGTAGATCATTATCATTATTATATTCTATGCATTAAGGTAAGAAACCTTCTGTGCTGCAGCAGCCTCCTCAGAGCCCCCCTTTTTCTTACCTGAGCCGATCCGATCCAATGATGTGCACAAGTGCAGCAGCTCCAGTCACTGTCTCTCTTCTCATTAGACAGATTGATAGCAGCAGGAGCCATTGGCTCCTGCAGCTGTCAATCAAATCCAGTGGCACAGGAGCCATGGGTGGGGTTGAGTCCCGCTGTCTGTTTCAAGCAGGACTCAGGAGCGAGCGTGCACAGATGCCCCAAGGGAGAGTAGCTTTATGTGGGGGCACCCAATGAAGAGGAGGGTCCTTGATCAATGGCAGGGCACCCCAGAAGAAGATACAATTGCACAGAGCATGTAAGTATAACATGTTTGTTATTTTTTTTTTTTTTTTTAAACAAGGGTTTACAACGCCATTAAAGCGGTATTAAACCCAAAAGCAAACATTTATTATAATGGAGCTTACCAATTCTAAGATGTAGTGGCTGCATTCATTCTCTTTTTTGGCTTTCTTTACCTTATTTTCCACTGGTGATCTAGCCAGCAAGTCTGTTGTTTTTCAAAAAAACAAACTCTCTGATAGATTGTGTCTGTTACTGTGTTGAGACAAACCATTTACCTCTGACAGGGGTGCATACTATGGTCAGCTTTTATTTATTTATGTAAACTTTTTATCCCAAAGAAAAAAAACTTTTACTGTAACTGCTTATAAAGTACTAGCTGGAGGTTGGCTTCCATTGCTAGTGTATCTAAATCTGCTAGTACATCTAAAGCCTCATACACACGATAGGACTTTGTACAAACTTTCCCGTGGATTCTTGTACAAAGGGCGTTGGCCATAAGTTTGTATTGCATACACACGGCAGAACTTTTTTAGCCAACTTTCACCAAATCACGTGGTTTTTCAGTTCTTTACCACCACCCTTTGGTCAACTTCTATATTGTTGTCTTATATTGTGTCAATCTCACCGCTTTTTTTATTGCGAGCCGGGTTCACACTGGTGCGGGGATCCGATTTGGATCCCCGCCAATGCCAGGCACTGTGTTTGGTATTAATCTTGAGGGGAACTCCACGCCAAATTTTAAATAAAAAAACGTCATGGCTTCCCCTCCAGGGGCATACCAGGCCCTTAGGTTCGGTATGGATTTTAAGGGGAACCCCCAACGCCGAAAAAACGGCATGGGGGTCCCCCCAAAATCCATACCAGACCCTTATCTGAGCATGCAGCCCGGCCGGTCAGGAAAGGGGGTGTGGACGAGCGACCACCCCCCCTCCTGAACTGTACCAGGCCGCATGCCCTCAACTTTGGGGGGTGGGTGCTTTGGGGGAGGGGGGCGCCCTGTGGCCCCCCACCCCAAAGCACCTTGTCCCCATGTTGATGAGGACAAGGGCCTCTTCCCGACAACCCTGACCTTTGGTTGTCGGGGTCTGCGGGCGGGGGCTTATCGGAATCCGGGAGCCCCCTTTAATAAGAAGAAGACCGGGCCACCGCTAGCAAAAGAGTGGCGAAAGACCAGAAGATAGCGGAGGAGCCCGGCAGCGGAGGAGACCGGAGAGTGGGAGAAGAGGCCAAACACCGGGAGAAGAGGCCAAACACTGGGAGAAGAGGCCTGAGACTGGGAAAAGAACCGGACATCGGGAGAAGAGAGAGACTCCTGAAGTCGGAAGAAGACCCCCGGAGCTGCCTAATAAATTACTTTAAAAACCTGTGTAGTGTGTTTTTTTATTGACACTTTTTTCCATAGGTGAATAGGTAGGTGTACGATATACCCCATACTCATTCACATAGGGTGGGGGGCCGGGATCTGGGGGCCCCCTTATTAAAGGGGGCTCCTGGAATCCGATAAGCCCCCTGCCCGCAGACCCCAACAACCAACAGCCAGGGTTGTCGGGAAGAGGCCCTTGTCCTCATCAACATGGGGACAAGGTGCTTTGGGGTGGGGGGCCCGCAGGGCGCCCCCCTCCTCCAAAGCACTCACCCCCCATGTTGAGGGCATGAAGGGGGGCGCTCGCTCATTCCCACCCCCTTTCCCAGCCCCCTTGGGCTGCGTGCTCGGATAAGGGTCTGGGATGGATTTTGGGGGGACCCCCATGCCGTTCTTTTGGCGTAGGGGTTTCCCCTTAAAATCCATACCAGACCTAAGGGCCTGGTATGCCCCCAGAGGGGAATTCCCTCTTGCGCTCGCCGCAATGTGTTTTTCCTATTGCAGCCAGCGCGAGATGTACAGTACCCTGTCGCAGAGAACCAGCGTGAACCCATCGCGCTGGTTCTCGGTGACAGGGTACTGTACATTCTCGCGGCTGCATACTGTAGTTTGTACAAAAATCCAATGGTTTTGTGTACACATGATCGGATTTTGCTCCATCGGACTTTTGTTGCCGGAAAGTTTGTGCGTTCGCACAGCCAACAAAAGTCTGATGGAAACAGAAAAAGTTTGTCCAATGAAGCATACACACGGTCGGATGTTGCTCCAAAACAGCTAATTTGCATGTTTGTTGTCAAAAATTCTGATCGTGTGTACGGGCCTTAACACTCCCCTCAGACTGACAATGCCGGTGTCCAAATTTCCCCCCTGTGCTCCTTCACTCAGAGTAGAGGCACTCTAATACAGGAGGTGTTTTATTTATTTGGGGGCTGTTACACACTGTGACTTTAGTATTCACTGTGATTTTTTTTTTTTTTAAGACTTGGATGGTTAGTTATTGTTTGTGGTTCACCAGATGAAAATAGAAGTAAGAAAACTAATGCAGCCATTACATTTAAAGAGTAACTCCATTTTTGTTGAGAAAAAAAAATCTCCTTTGGATGACCTATGTATATTTGCAAGGACTTTAACACACTTTGTTGCAGATTCTTACCTTTTGTGACTGAAGCAACAGCTGTTTGTTTATTTGTGTCCATGGGCAGAGTGAAACTGTATGTTTTATAATTATCAATCAGCTTCTACACCTGCAGGGCTCTAATGAGGAAAGTGGCAGGGTTTGCATCCCTTTAGACATTATTTCCTATTGAGAGTATCTCACCAAAAAATGACATTTATGTTGCAAGGGATACCAAAAATCTGACTTGCATTTTAGTGCAGACTTCTTGGAAAATCAGTGAGCCAATCACACAAGCAGGAAATGACATTTTCAGGGGGCATTCTGTATACAGTCTCCAGGTAGCCATACTGAATTGCATTTTACAGAAAATTACAGAGCTGCAGATTGAAAAGGAAAGTTTATTTTTAATAACATTCAATTACAATATGGCATGAGTCGCAATTGTGTATATTTATATTTAATTTGCTATTTTTTTTCCCCCCATGAAAATGGAGTTACCCTTATAATGTTTGCTTTTGGGTTTAATACCGCTTTATATATTCCTGGCATCCTGACTTATTCTTGGCTTGTTAAAGTGGATGTAAACCCAATGTCATCCTTTCTAAACTACTGCCATAGGGGTTATCTATAAGGATATACACGCCTCCTGCATGTATCTTTACCTGTCAAATGTCTCCCCTCTGTCTGTTATGAGACCCAAAAAACTGAAGATTCTGTGGGTGGGTCTGTTGTCTGGAGCTCGGTGGGTGGAGTCGTGATGTCAGTAGACTCCCCGCCCACCTCTACACTCCCCTTGTCAATATGCATTTTCTCCTGTGTATTTCTTACACTGAACTTCTGCTGAACTTCTGCTATGATCTCTAACATCCAGTGAAAAGACAGGAAAGTAACCATATGACTTCAGCATGCCAAATCCTGCTGAGGTGTGGAACAGTCAATCCTTGCAGAGCTGCTGAAGAAAGGAGTGGGGGAGGGAATTAAAAAATAATGCATGTCTTAGGCTAGTGCAAGGGGGACAAGTTTTTCTCTGTTTGTCAAGTTTTATCTCACTGAACAATAAAAGAGGATTGCTCAGAGCTGGATTAACTCTTTGTGGCAAGACTGGGCTCAAATGATAGGAAATGGTATACTCTACATTATGACATAAAAAAAATTTGGGTTTACATCCACTTTAAAGAATGTGCAGTAAGTGCACATACGTTGCACTGCTCATACATGGTAAGCAGTAAGCCCTAATAAAAAAAAATGATTAAAAAAGTTGCTTATTGGCAAAAGATACTTATAAAGTCTCACATAATCTTCTAGCAAAAAAAAAAAAATGAATTGCAAATATATTCTTTTAAATTTTAACTTTAGTTCTGCTTTAAATTGTAATATAAAATATTATGTCACAGCTAAATATATAAGTAAATATGAGCTTAAAAAAAAAAAGGAATATACACTGCAGTCATATATGTATTCTATTGTCAAACATTTCTCTATACTATTTAGGTTTGGAATTCAGTGGAGAAGTCAGATCTTGGATGTACCCCTGGAAATGGTGCTGACAATATGGGGGTGTTTTATGATGCTGGCGTGGCTTTTCAATCCAGTACAAAGGCTACCACTGAGCTGAGATCAGGTTGGCTCCCTTTTATTTTCCTTGTAATGGTAAAGTAAAGTACAGTAAAGGAAACATTTATTATTTTTGTTGGATAGAGTAGAGAGGGATTAGAACACTTATTAGGTTTTTATTGCTGTCTGTACCCCCATTAGGGAGATTCCCCGTCTCTATTTGTCCTCTGTACCATAATCATTAAAAATAAAATAAAATAATTTTTTTTGGGTTGTCCCCAGAAGAGAAATAAAGGGGAAATCTTACAATTTGGACACTAGTTCAGGTGACCTGGGGGGGGGGGGTTGCTCCCAGAGATTCCCTTCTCCCATAAAAATGAAAAGTCAGCAGCTACAAATACTGTAGCTCCTGACTTTTTATATTATGACATTTGCTTGTCCAGGGTTTCCGCAATGTCTGCACCCCACGGTGCAGACATCAGCTCTTGGGATCAGCTCTTGGGTGCTGCCACCACCATTCATGGTAAGGGAAACCGGTAGTGAAGCCTTTCAGCTTCACAGTCGGCTCCCTATTGCGCATGTGCGAAGCTCTCTGCGTTTTCTAACTGGCCCTGCAGCAGGGGAATGAGGAGGGGGGCCGAACTTCTGGGAGACTGCGGCCGCGGCGCAGTCTCCCAAAAGTGGGGAAGGGTACCTGTCAAAAACAGGTACCCGTTCCCCCCTCCCCCCTGAAAGGTCCCGAGGCACCGGGGAGGGGGGAGGAAGCAGATAAGTAGAGCAGAGGTTGGAACTCGCTTTAATTTGCAGGGATTTTCTCCCACTTCCTGTTTGGCTATGAGACAGGACATCAAAGTGGATCTTTAGGCAGAAAATTAAAGTGGAGTTCCACCCAAAAGTGGAACCTCCACTTATTTGCCTCCTCCCCCCTCCAGTTCCACGTTTGGCACCTTACAGGGGGAGCGGGTACCTGTTTCCCCTTCCCCACTTCTGGGAGACAGTGCCGTGGTGCTGTCCCTTAGGAGTTCGGGCTCGCTCCTCTTTCCTCCGCTGCCGGGCCAGTTAGAAAGCGTGCTTTGCGCATGCTCAGTAGGAAACCAGCTGTGAAGCCGAAAGGCTTCACTGCCGGTTTCCCTTAACTTGAATGGCGGCGGCAGCACCCAAGAGCCGATCTGAAAATGGGCTGGAGTGCCGACATCGCAGGAACCCTGGACAGGTAAGTGTCCTAATATTAAAAGTCGGCAGCTAGAGTATTTGTAATTTTTTTGTAAAGGCTCATCTGCTGATAGCCTTAAAGCGGAATTAAACCCTCCTATCCTTTACAGCCAAGGAAGCTGCTTCTGTTTGATCTGCAACTGCCATGGTGCTGCACATGTGATCAGTTATGACACCAATCATTTGATGGTTTGACAGTTTGGTTGAGGACACAATCAATTCTAAAAGTTTGCATTTCCAGAATTACAGGAATGTAACTTTTTTTTAAACCAATAAATTGATTAATTTAGTTCTGCTTTATGATTTACTGCAGGAAGTAACAAGAACAGTGCTGGAGGTACTTTACAGCACACACTAACTGGTAGCATAATTAGAATGCATGACACAAAAAGAAAAAAGAACCTCTGGATCGGACTTTAAAGGCAGTTGAGACATCATAAACATCATAAAATCATAAGATTTTATTAGTACAAAATTGTTAAAACCACAGGCATATAACATATGCACCAAAGGATAAAAAACAATGCACATAAATAATCATACAATCACAGTAATGATGCATCAAAGCACAGTGTTTCCAAAAAATGTGTGATTTAGCGGCTCCCTTGTATTCTGTGTATCAACACGTTTCACTTTTGCTTCCTCGGGACTCACAGCAAAAGAGCACAAGGTTTACTATGTAAATACAAGAACATAAATTACGAACATATATATATATATACATCATGTGCCTAATTTATATATCTAGCAGAGCAATCACCTTATCCAAAAATGCAGAACATAGGATAGGAACAAGACCTCAGGTGTGGGCAAAGGGGCATCCAAAGGAGGGAGTGGGGGGAATCTGTTTCCTCCCAATGTGGTTATAGCTTACAATAATATATACATAATTAACCCCTGATGGTCTAAACAAGAACAACCCCCCGATTTCATATGGTCACATTATAAAATCGTGGGTCACTTACTTGTGTATAAGACCACCCAACAAAGGGGTTGCATATAGCAACTCTCCAACAATGGCCAATATTAGCGTCCACAGATGTGGGGAAGAACAAGAAAAAAAAGAGGGGATATATATCCCATAGAAAACATTGGCTAGATTCACAACTCCATAAGAACCACCATCGGAGGGGCAGCAGATTTAGAGCAGTTATGGTAGCATAATTATTAATGTGGAATGTATGTTCCTTGCCAAAGAACATTTTTTATTAAGCTGTTATGGGTAAAGTTACACTTCAGGGTAAATCTCCCCAATGGGACACAGATGGTGAAAAAAAAACCTGACAGAGTTTATATTCCTCCTTTACTCTTTCCAAAATGAAAAACAAAAAGTTTTTTTCTAAAAGTTTCTAAAAGTTCTACAAGGGAACGTCTTTCATGTTATTTTTAAACCGCTTCCCGCACGTCATATAACCTTGTCGAGTTTGAGCAGTGATATTTGAATTGATGCCTGCAGCTACAGACATCATTCAGATATCTTCTTTTAGTGCTGGCAATTCCCTACACCATAAGAATGATCATAGTGGCTGTTCAGCTGCTCGATTGTTCTTACAGGCGGCGAGAGGGGATGTCCCACTCTTCCTGCCGCCCTCCGGTGCTTCTACAGACTCACTCCTGCCATCAGTGAGTCGAAGAAGGGATCCGCTGGTGCCAGATGCTGACAATAGAGATTTCTGGTGGACCTAATGGTCCCCAGAGTCTCTATGATCGTTCAGAGGCTGGGCGCGATGTTATGACGTCACGCCCGGCCCCTGCATTGGAAAAAATGGCGCTGCCTCTGCTGGGAAGCTGAGATCTTTTTTTTTTCTTTATTTCAGGCTTTCCAGCCTATAGGTGAGATGTGGGGACTTATTGACCCCAGATCTTACTATAAAGAGGACCTGTCCTGCTTATTCCTATTACAAGGGATGTTTACATTCCTTGTAATAGGAATAAAAGTGATACAAAAAAATGTAAAAAAAAAGTGTCAAACTAGAAAAATAAAAGTAAAATCAACAATAAAAAAATAATTAAAGCGCCCCTGTCCCTGTGTTATCGCATGCAGAAGCGAACGCATACGTAAGTCGCGCCCACATATGTAAACAGTGTTAAAACCACACATGTGTGGTATCACCACGAACGTTAGAGCGAGACCAATAATTCTAGCCCTAGACCTCCTCTGTAAGTCAAAACATGTAACCAGTAAAAAAATTTAAAGCGTCGTCTATGGGGATTTTTAAGTACCAAAGTTTGGCGCCATTTTAAGAGCGTGTGCAATTTTGAAGCGTGACACGTTAGGTATCTATTTACACAGCATAACTTCATCTTTTACATTATGCAAACTTGGGCTAACTTTTTAATGCATGAAACAGTTTTCTCTCTAAAAAAAAAAAAAAAAAAACCCATTTGAAAAATTGCTGCGCAAATACCGTGCAAGGTAAATTGTTGCAAACAACTGCCATTTTATTCTCTGGGGTCTCTGTTAAAAAAACATGAATGGATGAATGAATGATTTGTAAAGCGCTGCAAATGCGAACTGAATTGCCTCAAGGCGCTAGATGCATTCTCTGTTGTCAGCTTCTTAGAAAAGGAAGGTCTTTAGTTTTTTCCTGAAGGCCTGATGGTTTTCTTCCATGCGGATGTAGGTCGGAAGAGCGTTCCATAGCTGAGGTCCTTGGACTGCGAATCTTCGTTCTCCCTTTGCTTTGTAGCGGTATTTGGGAATGATGAGGAGATTCTGGTTAGCTGATCGAAGACTGCGATTAGGTGTGTAGTGTTTTATTTTCTCCCGGAGATATAGTGGAGCGTTTCCTTGTATGCATTTGTGGGTGAGGCAGAGGGTCTTGAATGTGATCTGATTCTTTACGGTTAGCCAGTGTAGGCTCTTTAGGGATGGGGAAATGGATTCCCCAGGTTTTTTCCTGTTAACAGTCTTGCCGCCATGTTTTGGATGAGTTGCAAGCGCGCAAGCTGATATTGGGGTAATCCTACGTAGAGCAAATTTGCATAGTCGAGTCGGGAATTGATGATTGTTCCAACAACTGCCGCTTTGTCCTCTTCTGGGATGAAGGGGATGAGTCTACGTAGCAGGCGGAGGAGATGGTGGGATCCGCTAACTACTGATCCTATTTGTGCATCCATTGTCATTCCTGAGTCAAAGATGACTCCGAGACTCTTGGCTTTGGTGCTTGGAGAGATGGTCTGTCCAAGGATGGTGGGAGGTGTCCACGGAGTCTTAGTTTTGGAATTTTTGTTAGCGTGTAGGAGAAGAAGTTCTGTTTTTGATCCGTTGAGTTTGACGGAGCTAATGGTCATCCAGTCATCTATTAAAGTGAGGCATTTCTCTAATTGCTGATGAAGGTCTTTTTGTCTTTTTGAAGGTAGAGTTGGGTGTCATCAGCGTATGAGTGGAAGCAGAGGTCCGTTTTTCTGATGATATTGAGGAGTGGGCGGATGTAGATGTTGAATAGCACTGGTGACAAGGGTGAGCCCTGAGGGACTCCACAGGAGATTGCCCAGGATTCCGAGGTGAATGTTCCTAGTTTCACTATCTGAGAGCGATTCTCTAAGAAGGATGCAAACCATTTTAGAGCATAATCTGTAGCTCCTGCTACTTCTGCGAGACGGACAAGTAAAGTATTGTGGTCCACTGTATCGAATGCTGCGCTGAGGTCTAACAGCACCAGGAGACACGATTCTCCGTCATCTGCTGCTTCAAGGGCGTCGTCCCATATTTTGAGAAGTGCTGTTTCTGTGCCATGGCCTGGGCGTAAGCCTGATTGCAGAGGGTCCAGGAGTTGGTGTGTGCCCAGGTGGCGTTGTAGCTGCTGTACTACTGCTTTCTCCATAATCTTGAAGATGGTGTTGTGGCTTGATATCGGTCTGCGGTAGTTAGGGTCCTTGGGGTCGAGGTTGGGTTTCTTTAGCAGGGGTTTGACGATGCCTTGCTTGAGGGAGGTTGGCACAGTCCCGTCTTTGAATAATTGATTTATGAGGTGTGTTAGGGTAGGGGCTAAGATGTCGGAACATTCTTTCAGGAGTTTTGTGGGAATGATGTCGTTTGGTGATGTGCTGTCTCGAAGGCTTCTGATGATGTTTTTAGTTTTGTCAGTGGTGATTGGGGACAAAGAAATTCGGTGGTTGTGTGATGTTCGTGTCGATATCCTCTTTTTGCTTTGGTTGATTGAGGTTGGTTGTTATTTTCTGATGAATTGATTTCCGAATGTTGTCGATTTTGTCGATGAAGAAATCTGATAACTCATTGCAAAATTCTTGTATTGTTTGCTGGGGGCTCTAAGCAGGTCAGGTTCATTGACTGAGCGACTATTTTGAAAAGTTCCCACATATATAATGTTTGGGGGTTCTATGTAATTTTCTAGCAAAAAAATTATGATTTTTTACATGTAGGAGAGAAATGTCAGAATTGGCCTGGTAGGCAAGTGATTAATATTCTATTCTCTTGTAATTTAGAACCTCAATGTGTGGCTCCTGTGGCACGGAAACGACGCTCCACAGCCCAGCTGATCGAACTGCAGAACTCATATGGTGAGAAAATGATTCAGTAATACCTTTTTCAGGTCCACTAATCTCATAAAAATGTAATTGTCCTCCTAACCACTCCACCAGCGGCGGAGGCGATCGGATCCTTACTGTGGCTGTGCATGGAGACGAGTGAGGGGAAGATCCCCCCACCCGTCTCCATGACACTGCAGGGCGGAAGCGACGTCAAAACGTCACTTCCACCCATAGCTCTTAAAGGGACATTTTTTCACTTTTTTGAAATGACAATTTTTTTTATTTATTTTTTATTGTATTTTAGTGTAAATATGAGATCTGAGGTCTTTTTGACCCCAGATCTCATATTTAAGAGGTCCTGTCATGCTTTTTTTCTATTACCAGGAATGTTTACATTCCTTGTTATAGGAATAAAAGTGACACAATTTTTTTTTAAAAACAGTGTAAAAATGAAAAATAAAAGGTAAAATAAATAAGAAAAAAAAAATTTTAAACGCGCCCCGTGCCGCCGAACTCGCGTTCGGAAGCGAACGCATACGTGAGTAGCGCCCACATATGAAAACAGTGTTCAAACCACACATGTGAGGTATCGCCATGATCGGTAGAGCAAGAGCAATAATTCTAGACCTTCACTCTAACACAAAACATGCAATTGGTAGAATTTTTTAAATGTTGCCTATGGAGATTTTTAAGGGTAAACATTTGTCACCATTCCACGAGCGGGCGCAAATTTGAAGCGACATATTGGGTATCAATTTACTCGGTGTAACATTATCTTTCACAATATAAAAAAATGGGCTAACTTTACTGTTGTCTTATTTTTTAATTCAAAAAAGTGTATTTTTTTTTTAAAAAGTGCACTTGTAAGACCGCTGCGCAAATACGGTGTGACTGAAAGTATTGCAACGACCGCCATTTTATTCTCTAGGGTGTTAGAAAAAAAAATGTATAATGTTTGGGGATTCTAAGTAATTTTCTAGCAAAAAAAATGTTTTTAACTTGTAAACACCAAATCTATAAAAGAGGCCTGGTCCTAAAGTGGTTAAATGCAAACTGCAGGCAAAAATCTAAATTTCGGCATCTCAGTGATAACCTCTATACATACCGGATGTCTTACCATTTCTTAAAGCTACAAGTATCTTTTTCACAATGCAACAGCTCCTACCCAATATTACAGGAATAGTAAGTAGACATGTGCATGCGTTTTCGACTGAATGCATTTTTATCCGAATTTCTGGTATTTTCGTTATCGTTTTAACAAATGATTTTGAAAGCGCAGAATATGAAAAACGAAAGATCCGACATAAACAAATGCTTTATTTTCCTTTTTGGTTGCGACAACAGTTCGATATAGATAGGAGATTCAACATGACACTGACAATAACAATCTGTGTCTATCAAACCTGTGGTTGAATGTACCTAACCTTAACTCTATTAGTCCAAGATTATTCTACATAGAGAGAAAAGATTTGACATAGAGAGAAAAGATTCGACATAGAGAGAAAAGATCTCTGTTGAAATTGGGTGGGGGAAGTAAAATAAAAATAATGATAATAATGAATGTTATTGGCCGATTGTAACCAAAGAGGAGGGGCAATAAAATAGCTAGAACTCACACACGTACAGCCCACTTACTTTCACTTATGATTTGCTAGCAGAGAGAGACACACACACTGAATCATTTCAGAAGTCAATCTTACCTGGTCCGTTTGTCAGAGAACCTGAATTATTTAGCAATTAAGCATAAGCACAGCAGCAGAACAATAGTGAAGCAAGCTACAGTTCAACTTAACTTTTTCATAATAATCTGTTGCTATTGTGTTAGTGTTGTGAACTTGATAGTGATACTAGTATTGCTAGTGTTGTGATAGCCTCAGAGGCTGCTCATGTTGTGGGGAGAGATTTATTATTATAGATTCTATATTATAATACCATATCAATATCTGACACTGTCACGGAACGTCCCTCACTCCACTTGAGTGCGTCCGTCAGTATACCACTTCCCTGTAGTCTGGATACAGATATCAGATATTCCAAATGCTTCTAAGCACAAAACAAGGCGACACTTGCTTAGATGCTAACTTAGATGCTTCTTTATACAGCCTGGGTGACTACGTCTTCTAGCTCATTGACTATTCAACACACATTACCATAAACCTCAACACAGGGTTAATTAGAACAAACAACAATGAGTTGAATACCCTTAGAACCTTTGGTAAACCAGACTAAACTCATTTTCATTAAACACATTATAGCTGACATCAGACAGGTGAGTGGAGTTGATGACATTAGCATCTTCTTACAGTATGAGTCCCAACACTATGACCAAAGTAACAACACCTCAAGGGTACTCCAAATGCCAAGGCCCATAATCTGTAGGCAAGAGGCTCACATTCAGTCCCCTCCAAAAGCCTCTATCCCGGGTGAGTCTGTCACATTTCTCCCCCAACAAAAGTTGACTAACAAGGTCCCAGACCTCCACCTGGTCTGGACATGCGTTAGTCCGGCAGAGTGAACTCACAAAGTCTGTCCGCATGATCTCCTTTCTTGGCTGCAAGGAATAGTTGACCTCAGTAGGTGTGAGGCAGAGGTCATTGACTCTCTGTCTGTCTGTCAGCGCTTCATCTGGGTGGTGTTTACCATTCCATGGCTTGGCCTGTTGCTGGGCAGAGGGGCCCACTGTCCCAGTTCCCTGAAGCTGAGAAGAAACTGTAGGTGCTAGGCAGAGACCAGCAGTGCTCTGCCCTGTTGCCGGCAATTCAGCTGGGAGTAGCATCTCCACTACATCAGCTTGTCGCTGGAGAGAGGGGCAGACTGCCCCGGCTCCCTGGATCTCCACAGTTGTTGCTGGTGCTTGGTAGAGGTTGGTAGCACTGTTGCCAGCACTTCTGCTGGGGACTCCGCATCTTCCGCTCCGGCTAACCGTTGGGGCAAGAGGCTGGCTTCCTCCATTCCCAAACTGTGTAGCTGCCATTGGAGAGGTGAGCCAGTTGCTTTCTTTTCCATTCCCTCATCTGGCTGCTGGGACGACATGTATATGGTACTGTCTCCCAGGTGCACGGATCTTTGCTGGGGAGGAAAGTCCGCTTCCTCCACCCTGGCCAACTGTTGGGGAGGGACAACACACACCTCCTCTCCCGTCTCCCCCTGTATCTGCTGCTGGGAAGTGATTGCCACCGTCTCACCCTGAGCCTCCGAAACTGCCACAGGTGTGGGGCAGAGGTCTTGGACCCTCTGTCCGGTTGCCAGCACTTCTGTTGGGGGTTTGCTAGGTGGTTCCTCCTCTACAGAAACATCTATTAAATCCCCAGTCTCTGGAATTGCTAAAAGTGTGGGACAGAGGTCTTGGACTCTCTGTTCCATTACCAGATCTTCAGCTGAAGAAGTTTGTTTTAACTCCATAGATACTGCTGTCAGAAAATCATATGTCCCTGTCATGTTGTGGGAGAAAGGCCGACTACCTCTTCTCTCAAGAAGGCCAAAGCCACTGTTGGTGCTGGGCAGAGCACAGTGAACTTTGGCCCTGATAGCAGCTCTTCTGCTGGAGGCTCATCAGGTTGCTCTTCCTCAGCAGAAAAGACTATCAAATCCCCTGTCTCTGCAACTGATGTCTGGGGATAGAGGTTCACCATCTCCTGTCCATTGAACCCAGAAGATGCTATAAGTGCTGGGCAGAGGTTTGCAGAGCTCTGCCCTGTTGTCAGCACTTCAGGTTTGGGGACGGCAATCTCCAGATTTTCCACTGCCGATTCTCTGGCATGCTGCTGAACGTGTTCTAGCAGTTTCCTGTATGCCCTTTCCAGATGCTGTTTCTTCCTTAGCAAATGGTCCAGATCAGGTTTAAGCTCTGAAACCCCTGCAAGACCGAGCATAGCCTCTCTATAATCTTGCAGGTCCTCAAGGGTAGGTTCCCCTTCATCGCCAAACACAAAACGATCTGTAAGGCTCTCCCACTGCAATCCAGGGCCGCCAAAGTCATATCCCTCCGGAGAGCATTCTGTTGTCTCCCCTAAATATCCCTCCTCTGCGTGCCATTGCAGAGCCCGATAACGATTGTCGAGCTCTATCTCCTGCTGGACCAGCCTGTCCAACTCAGTCACCCATTGCTTCTGGGGCTGCTCTCCCAGGAATGCCATCCGCAATGCCCGTTGGTCACTGGCCCGTTGCTCTTGGGTCGGAAAGCACTTGCCCTGTTTTATACCAGCAAGCTGGAGGGCTCCAATCCAGAGCTCCACCCGAATCTGCTGCCTGAGCTCCAGGTATTCATCCTCAGACACAGTCCTGGTGTATGTTGAAAGGATGATCCGCAGCAGCCCCGGGAACTCTGATGCCAGGTCCATATCTCTGCTGGGGTGACTGAAGTCTGCTATCCTGATCTTGGATCCAGGTGGAGGTTTAGATATGTCATGGAATGTCCCTCACTCCACTTGAGTGCTTCCGTCAGTATACCATTTCCTTGTAGTCTGGATACAGATATCAGATATTCCAAATGCTTCCAAGCACAAAACAACACTTACTTAGATGCTAACATGAACTGTTTTTTATTTAGAATCAAAATTACAAGACTTTATATGCCGTTGGAATCTCCTCTAACAATACAACTGTAACCTAATTAACATGAGCTAATTATCTAATTCTTTATACAGCCTAGGTGACTACGTCTCCTAGCTCATTGACTATTCAACACACATTACCATAAACATCAACACAGGGTTAATTAGAGCAAACAATGAGTTGATTACCCTTAGAACCTGTGGTAAACCAGACTAAACTCATTTATTATTATTATTATTCAGGATTTATACAGTTTACGCAGCGCTTTACAACATTAGGGCATTATTATTATATTATATTATTATATTATTATTATTTACATTAAACACATTATAGCTGACATCAGACAGGTGAGTGGAGTTGATGACATTAGCATCTTCTCACAGTATGAGCCTCGACAGTATGACTCAGTCACTATTGCTACTATGGCAAATACAGGGTCCCCAGAGTCTGTGCGTCCTGGGGGGACAAGGACCTGAAGCCAAAGTAACAACACCTCAAGGGTACCCCAAATGCCAAGGCCCATAATCTGTAGGCAAGAGGCTCACATTCAGTCCCCTCCAAAAGCCTCTCTCCCGGGTGAGTCTGTCACAGACACAACATCGGATGCCGAACCCGCCATTGCACTTGGAGATTAAGAAACGAATGTGAAAGTTGGCTGACTGTTGGGGTAGAGTAGATCATTCAACATGAATGACGAAGATTCGACAAAGCAACGAAAAACATACAAACATTGAATCTTTGGCTTATGGTGTCTGTTAAAGTTCTAAGAAGATTCGACGAAGCAGCTAAACTGTACGACGCTACAATCGTACATTTCCGGTCAAATACATCCGCCCATAGGCTATAGAAAAATTCTAATGTTGGTTGACTAGTAAAATAATTAATAAATATAATTATTACTAGTCGTACAACATTAGAATTCTACTACAGCTAGCTTGTAGGCGGAAAATTCGACCGGAAATGTACGATTGCAACGTCGTACAGTTTAGCTGCTCCGTCAAATCTTCTTTGAGCATTCAACAGACACCATAAGCCTTCAATGACAGATTTAACCTTAATTAATTTGGATTTTCAGACAAATGCAATTTTTAACGAAAAACAAAATATATAAAAACGAATTTCGGGAGTAACTAAATTTGGAGCCGTGTGCGGGTTCCATCGGACATTTTCCATCAGATTTTCCGACACATAAAGTTTGAGAGCAAGCTAAAAAAATTTCCGACAACACAATCCGATTGCGTCAATTCCGACCGTGTGTGGCCAGTTCCGACGCACAAAGTGCCACGCATGCTCAGAAGAAATTCCGAGACGGAACAGCTCGGTCTGGTAAAATTAGCGTTCGCAATGGATACAGCACTTTCGTCACGCTGCAATGTAAAAAATGGTTTAATACAGTGCACTCTCTTCATCTTTATAATGTTAGAAGAATGAAGTAGTTTTGCTGCTCATATTCACACACACTTCTCACAAACTTCTTTCTTTATGATTTATCGTGATTCCCTCAATATATTTTGATTTGTCACATCTGACAACATTTCTTTTTTGTTGTTTTATTTATTTATTTTTTTTAAAGGCTGATTTTTTTTTGGGGGGGGGGGGTTGTATTTTTTTCAAGGCTGATCTTTGTTTTATTTTATTTTTAGTTTTACTCCATAATATTTTTGTGTGTGTTTTGTGTGTCAGGTTACCACAACACCATTGATATCTTATATTATTTAATCTCAAGAAGGGTGCTTGGTGTTGGTGTCCCTTGTTAATTTCACATTGTATTTTTGAAATGTACCTGAATCCTTACAAACAAACTGTCCTTTTTTAAGGAAAACACACATAGGCGAGTATAATTGAAACAAAAAATCCTTTATTAACCGGTTCCCGACCGGCGCACGCTGATGTACGTCAGCAGAATGGCACGGCTGGGCAAATGGACGTACCTGTACGTCCATTTGAATTTCCCGCCCTGCCATTGCGTGTGCGCCGCCGGCAGCGCGCACGCGGGCCGGCCGGGAACTCCATGAGTCGGGTCGCGGGTCCCGCAGACTCGATCGCCGCAGGCATACCTGCGATTGCCTCATGGAGAGGACGAACGGGGAGATGCTGATTTAAACAGCATCTCCCCGTTCTGCCTAGTGACAAGTGTCACTCGACAAGTGTCACTGTCATTGGGAGCAGAGATCAGTGACATCACACACCAGCCCATCCCCCTGACAGTTAGAAATCACTCCCCTAGGACACACTTAACCCCTCCCCGCCCCCTAGTGGTTAACCCCTTCACTGCCACTGTCATTTACACAGTAATCAATGCATTTTTAATCGCACTGATCGCTGTATAAATGACAATGGTCCCAAAAATGTTTCAAAAATGTCCGACATGTCTGCCATAACGTCGCAGTCACAATAAAAATTGCTGATCGCCACCATTTCTAGTAAAAAAAAAATTTTGCTAAAAAAAATGCTATAAAACTATCCCCTATATAGTAAACGCTATAACTTTTGTGCAAACCAATCAATCAACGCTTATTGCGATTTTTTTTTAACCAAAAATATGTAGAAGAATACGATCGGCCTAAACTGAGTAAAAAAAAAGTTTTTTTTATATATTTTTGGGGGATATTTATTATAGCAAAATGTAAAAAATAATGTGTTTTTTTCAAAATTGTCGCTCTTATATTGTTTATAGCGCAAAAAATAAAAATCGCAGAGGCGATCAAATACCACCAAAAGAAAGCTCTATCTGTGGGAAAAAAGGACATCAATTTTGTTTGGGAGCCATGTCGCACGCCTGCGCAATTGTCAGTTAAAGTGATGCAGTGCCGAATCGCAAAAAACGCTCTGGTCAGGAAGGGGGTAAAATCTTCCGGGGCTGAAGCGGTTAAGGGCTCAGAACCAAACAAAGAGGGAGGCAACGCTGGAGAAACATCAGAAATTGGCAAAGCCTTGGACCCCCAGGGCACACATTAATTATTTTACATCAAAATTGGTGGCCTGAGGAGTCCATATCTAAGGGAGTGCAGTCTAGTCCAGAAGTCCCAGAGATCATGAAAGCAGCAGATGACATCTGTGTCCTCAGGCTGTGGTACTACAAGAGGCTGCATCTTTTGCTAGACCAGACTGAACCCAGGGTCATCACTCTCTGGTCTTCTTTCCACGCTTCCTTCCACGCTGTGGCTCTGGTGTAGGAGATGTGGCAGGAGGAGGAGTAGGACCTGGAGGAGGAGGAGTAGTAGGACCTGGAGGAGGAGGAGGAGTAGTAGGACTTGGAGGAGGAGGAGAACTATGTGTGAGGTCACAAATGTGGGTAGCAGATGCTATTTGGCCCCTCAACCCCTTATTGAGAGCTTCCAAAATTAAGGACTCACACAGGAGTCGTTGGCCCTCCTCCATCTGCAGCATTTTGCAGGCAGTTATGCAAGCAAAGTCCTCCTCCACACTGTGGGGGCTTCTCAGGGCCTCTGTAGCCTTCCAAAAGAGGCCTATGGCAGCCTCCTCCAGGTTACTCCTCTTCCTGCCACTTTGTCTTTGAAGGTGTAGGGGAGCGACCTGGATATCAGGCAGCCTGCTTGGCCCGGCCACCTCCTGGCTGAGACTTCCCTGTGTATGAAAAAGGGACATGGTTTTAGTTTTTGCATCATCAATCACAATCATAAATTAGTACTCCAAACTAACATCTAGTTAACATCATTGATTGGACAACCAGAAATATTTAGAGGAATGCTATACCTGGCTCAAGCTGGGCACCTCCACATGTTGCTGCCTGAAAGGCCCAGGTTGGGCGTCAGAAGCCTTAGCTGGGGGGGGAGGAAGCGTGGAAGGAAGACTGGAGAGTGCTGGCCTGGGTTCAGTCTGATCTGCCAGAAAATGCAGCCTGTCATAGTACCACAGCCTGGGGACATAAATGTCTTCTGCAGCTCCAGGTCTCTGGGAATCCTGGACCTTCTTGTGCTCCCTTAGATAAGTGCTCCTCAGGCCACCAATTAGGATCTTCAAATAGGTGATGTCTGCCGTGGGGATCACAGACTTCACAAATTCCAGCAATTTATCCAGCGCTGCCTTCCTCTTTGTTTGGTTCTTATACTCAGGGTGGTTTATCTCCCACAGACAGGGCAGCTCCCTGAACATGTCAATGAAGATTGGCATAAAGTCCTTATCTTTCAAGATATCCATTTTCACTGCAAGACACAACACAAGACAAACCCTAATGTCAGCCTAAAGTCTTCTAAATTTGTGCAAATACAGGCCTCAATCTAGAAGCAGTATAGGCCCAATGTTAAATCTTGCCTTCGTTATCACGATCGGCGCCTCCGTTACTCCTTCCTCCGCTCACAGATCGTATGTACTACGCACGCGTGTTACGCTTTATATACACTGCGCATGTGTGAAACTCTGCCCACCCCTGATGTTCTTACTAGTCTATTCCCCGCCCCTTCTCATTCGGTGCAGTGGGGAAGAGCACATAGCGGAGTCAGAGCAGGTGTCTGATATTTACACCAACGAGGAGGAGGAAAGCCCGGAGCCTGAAATGTCCCGATCCAGAAGGAGACAATATAAGGCATCAAATATGTCCTTTGGGGAGATGTTGGAGATGGTCCACATAATGAAGAGGGCCGACTATGATGGAAAGTATGGACCTTACCCCAACCCCAATGTCTGTAAGGCCAAGATCATGGCGAAAGTGGTCAAAAGTCTGCACCGGAATTTCGGGGTACGTCGATCGAAAGATCAGCTCAGGAAGCGGTGGTCGGACCTAAAATTAAGAGAACACGAGCAGTACAGAAAGATCCGGAGAGTGCTGCAAAAAAGTAAGTAGTTGTGCTGTGTTCCTAGTCTTTTTGTCTTTATTACGTTCGTGCTGCTCCATGTTCTTTTCTTAACTGTTAATCCAGTTTAAAATGTCAACTTTCATGTTCATGGGCACATTATTCGTTCGTATCAAACATTTTTCTTTCGGCCTATGGAACACCATTGTTTGGGCCATATGCATTTGCCCACATTTTTTAGGGCCTACTTGTCTGAAAATAATTTGGTTGTGTAGATGTGTTTGTTAATAGAATGAAATGCAAACTAGATTCTGTGTAAGGAGAGGACACTCAGCAGCTGTTTAGACATCTGGACGCTGGAGCAGTAGTGTGGGACACCAGAACACCCTTTTTATTAGGGGGCCCACACAGATGCTCCAGTGTATACTATAGGGGTGTCTCCATCTGTGAAGCTTGTACAAAACAGGTAAAGTATTGAAGCTTGACAAAGGACACTAAAAATTCTACATCTTGGAACTCAGCCAAAATAGACAATTGTACCCACTTCAAAGCAATGTTTCATATTTATAGTTCTTCCCTCAAATATCTGTGTGCTAAGTATATGATTTTTTTTTTACATAGGGGAGAAAAGACTCGGAAGACACCCCTCATCTGAGGAGACCAGAGACCCCCCACCTCTGGAAGAAGGGAAAATGCACCCAAGCAACGCAGAGCAGGAGGAGGAAGACGTGGTGGAAATTGGCACCACAACAGGTGAGTGTCTGCGACCACAGGCTCAGGTAAGAGATGGATGCCGGCATATTTATAATACATGTTTTTTTTTGGTTTCTATCTTTTTAGGTGATTGTGATGTTGTGGATCCAGATCCTTTCACCTCGGAAAGTGCACAGATCCTGATTGGGGAGATCATGGGGTGTAATAGGGACTTGGAAAACATCAAGAAAAACATCAATGAGGTTCTTCAAAAAAATAAGAACATCATTGATGTTTTGGGGAGAGTTTAAAACCCCTCCAAGTCCCTTTGTTTTATGGTGTACTACAATTTTAAAATTTTTTGTCAAATAGTAGAAAAGCCAAATTTTGAAGATGCATACAGTGTGTCAACATGTGCTATCTGCCATCACGGGAGATCAATGGACGTGTTTTGGGGGTGCAACCCCTTCCTCAATAATAAAGTAGCTGTGAGGAAGGGGTTGCTCCCCCAAAACACGTCCCTTGATCCCCCATGATGGCAGGCCGCACATGTTGACATTCGGCTATTTGTGTGCATCTTCAAAATTTGGCTTTTCCGGGGGTGACTTCACCCCATCTGAATGCAATGTCAAACACAGTTTCTAAATACTCATGTCTGATATTGCCTTCAAGTTCTACCAAATGTGAACTTTATAAGTTCAAGATTTGTGTCTTTCTTGTTGGTTTTAAACATGCCTGTTTTATCTTAAATGGACATTTCTACTTTTTCTAATGCAACCCCAAAAATTCTTATACAACAAACATGTTGGTTTGTTTTAAAAACCTTTTCTAAATGCACATGTGATTGTGCTGGTATTAAAAAGATTGTTAATCAATAATGTGTGGATTATTGTCTCAACACTCCAACACTTTTGTGGTGCTCTAATTGCTGCTTTCTGTGACAATGGGGGTTATTTCCTAAGGGAAAATCCACTTTGCACTACAAGTGCAGTTTCAAGTGCACTTGTAGTGCAAAGTGTCTTTTTGCCTTTAGTAAATAAATCCCAACAGTGCTTTGTAAGGTTACACAATCACGCCATTTTCAGGACTCAACACATTTCTGTCAGGGTCAGCTAAAACAAACACAAGCAGTAAATGTCACCAATGATTTGCTTAATTTTTTTTTTTAATTTGAAAAAGGTTTCACACATTGTCTGGCATATTGATAGCCCCCACCCGCAAAGAATTCAAGGTATCTTAGCCAGACATCACGGGCACTCAGGGAGGGCAAGCCAGGACGCCCACTTTCAAGCACCGTCAGGGTTGGTTCATTTTGAATTCCAACCTCAGGCCCAACTGAGCCAGCATAGTTGGCAGAATGTTGCCGTAAAAAGTTGCGTAGAACACAGCACACCAGGATAGTGTGATTCTGTTTGTACTCCGCCATATGTATGTGTGTAAGAAATAGGCGGAACCGGCTGGCCATGATTCCAAACGTGTTCTCCACCACTCTTCTGGCTCTGGCCAGCCGGTAATTAAAAACCCTCTGGTCCGGGGTGAGGGTCCTCATCGGGAATGGCCGCATAAGATGGTCCCCCAGCGCAAAAGCTTCATCCGCAACGAAGACGAAAGGGAGTCCTTCCACATTGTCTTCTGGAGGTGGCAAGTCCAAGCTGCCATTCTGGAGATGCCTGTAGAACTCCGTCTGGGCGATGACTCCACTATCGGACATCCGGCCATTCTTCCCCACGTCCACATACAGAAATTCATAAGTAGCCGACACCACCGCCAACATCACAATATTATTGAACCCCTTATAATTATAATAGTACGACCCCGAGTTGGGTGGTGGGATGATGTGGACGTGTTTCCCATCAATTGCCCCTCCGCAGTTAGGAAAGTCCCACCGCTGGGCAAAGTGGGAGGCCACAGTCTGCCATTCCTGTGGCGTGGAAGGAAACTGTGGAGGAAAAAAAAATAGTCTTTTTGCACATAAACAGGGAAAGCAGATTAGACACAAACATTCTTGGCCAACATCAAGATAACATTTATTTATGGGAATTTTTAAAGACCAAAGTATAATGTACACCTATCATATCCCCCCCCCCCCCATGGGCCATTTCTAACATTATAGGGGGGGAGCTCTTGGACAGGTAACCCTCTCCACTTCATTGAGAGATGAATGCCTAAATAATGGGTATTACTTGGCCAGCCCCTCAGTTACACTATTGACAGCCCACTGGACAGGTAAGAAGTGTCATAATACAAAGATATAAATACACACTGTACACATTTGAGCACATTTGGAAATTCTGCTATTACCTATCAAGATAATAATAGGATACCCAAACTTGAAACAGTACCATTTGAGAGTATACAGGCAGGCCCTTTCACTACATGCTTTGGGGAATTCATCTATAAATCTGAGCACAAAAGAGATGGGTATAGTGTGTATGGGTTTGGCAAAGTCAGCAGATAGATGATTGAGGATAGATAGAGAATTGGTATCAGCTGACTTAGCAGTTGGGGGGGAGGGTTCCAAATGATTTGGGGACCCCAAAAAAAAGCCTCTGGCACTCTGCCTGAATTTAAAGCACAAATCACATTTCAATACAATTTAGGGGTGTTTTGGGTAAAGCGCTACTATGGAGCTGATGAAATACATTGTTAAGTGACTACATGAGGTGAATATAGGGCCAGGAGAGCATGCTGGGGAGGTAAGTGAAGGCAAATATGTATGAAGGACAACAAAAATAATTACATAAAAATCCAGCATGCATGAGGACTAAGGGGACATTCACAGCATATTACAATCATGGTAACTAGGGAATGAGGAAAGAAATACAATATATTAACAAACATTAAATACAATAAAATGTGATATTAAAGGATAAAAATCTTACCTTAATATACTCCTTCTGCAGGACCTGTATGATGGCAGAACAGGTCTCTGGGATAATGATTCCCAGAGCCTGGGGGGAGATGCCTGTCAAGAACTTCAAGTCCTGCAGGCTTCTCCCCATCGCCAAGTACCGCAGGGTGGCGACTAGCCTCTGCTCCGGAGTGATGGCTTACCTCATGCAGGTATCCTGCCTGCTGATATAGGGGGTCAGCAAAGCCAACAAACGGTGAAATACGGGGTACGTCATCCGGAGAAAGTTCCTGAAATCATCAGGATTATTCTCATAGATCTCACAGAGCAAAGGCATATGACAGAACTGGTCATGCTGAAGCAACCAATTCTTGGTTCATGAACTCCTCCCCACCCTGTTCATAGACTGGGCTTGTTTCAAGGTCAGGACCCCAACACCAAGCCTCCGCACAGCACAAACTCTACGAGGAGTACGGAGGAGTACGTATACGCAACATGGCTAGAAAACGGTCGGCTGCTCAGAACGAAGTAACAGAACGCACTGAAGAACAGCAAGGCCTGTGAAGAGCGACCTGAAAAACAGTAACGAACGAACAAGAACACAATGACTGAGTCACGCGTAGCTTGCTGCACGCACTGAAAAGCAGATGCAAACCCACAAGCACAAACTGAACAGCAGAAAACGATCTGAAAACCACAAGTCTGAAAAAGCACGAATTGTCTCTCACCAAACTTTTTCATAACACGAGATTAGCAAAAGGAGCCCAAAGGGTGCTGCGCTTGGTTCTGAACTGGCCTTTTCTAGTCTCGTCGTACGTGGTGTACTTCACCGCGTTCTTGGTGATCGCAAATTCCGACAACTTTGTGCGATCGTGTGTACACAAAACAAGTTTGAGCCAACATCCATCGGAAAAAATCCTAGGATTTTGTTGTCGGAATGTCCGATCAATGTCCGACCGTGTGTACGGGGCATAATTGGTGCGACTCAAGTCACAGTGACTCCAAAAAAGGTTTTTGCACTACTTTGTTCCGTCTTCGGCGCGACTTGTTCTCCATAGAAAGGAATTAAGTTGCAATGCAGTCGCATGTACATGTCTGACACCACGACATTGTTGTGACTTCCACGGACGTCTACAGAAGCACATGATATCTGCTCCTCCCAAATACATTACTTCCTATATTGATGTACGTGAGTGTGGAAGACAGCAGGAAGCATGCCTAGGGCTAGAAAGAACAAACGACAAGTTCATGACAATGAAGAAATAATTTGGCTAGACAACAATAATTTGTCAGACAACATCCGGCAATATATGACCTCAGAGATCCAGGTTACAAAGATCATGTAAAGAAGGAGAGGGCATGGTTGGAAGTGACTCGCATATATTATGAAACCTGGGACTCTTTATCAGCTACAGAACAGTCTTCAAAAACTAAGTGGTTTATATATGCTGCTTAGCACTTTGCGGCCTGCACCTATTTAAATATTCAGGAACCAGTGGGTGTGTGTTAACAATAGGGATGGGCTTTATGTTCAGGTCGAACATGAGTTCGACTCGAACATTGGCTGTTCGCCAGTTTGCCGAACAGCGAACAATTTGGGGTGTTTGCAGCAAATTTGAAAGCCGCGGAACACCATTTAAAAGTGTATGGGAGAAATCAAAAGTGCTAATTTTAAAGGCTTATATGCAAGTTATTGTCATAAAAAGTGTTTGGGGACCTGGGTCCTGCCCCAGGGGACATGTATCAATGCAAAAAGAAGTCTTAAAAACAGACGTTTTTTCGGGAGCAGTGATTTTAATAATGCTTAAAGTGAAACAATAAAAGTGTAATATTCCTTTAAATTTGGTACCTGGGGGGGCTCTATAGCATGCCTGTAAAGGGGAGCATGTTTCCCATGTTTAGAACAGTCTGACAGCAAAATGACATTTCAAATGAAAAAAAGTCATTTAAAACTAGTCGCGGCTATAATGAATTGTCGGTCCGGCAATACACATAAAAGTTAATTGATAAAAAAAGCATGGGATTTCCCCACAGGGGAACCCCACGCCAAAATTTAAAACAAAATGGCATGGGGGTCCCCCTAAATTCCATACCAGGCCCTTCAGGTCTGGTATGGATATTAAGGGGAACCCTGTGCCAAAATGTAAAAAAAAAATGGCGTGGGGGTCCCCCCTCAAAATCCATACCAGACCCTTCAGGTCTGGTATGGATTTTAAGGGGAACCCCGTGCTAAAATAAAAAAAATGGCATGGGGTTCCCCCAAAAATCCATACCAGACCCTTATCTGAGCACGCAACCTGGCAGGCTGCAGGAAAAGAGGGGGGATGAGAGAGCGCCCCCCTTCTGAACCTTACCAGGCCACATGCCCTCAGCATTGGGAGGGTGCTTTGAGGTAGCCCCCCAAAGCACCTTGTCCCCATGTTGATGGGGAGAAGGGCCTCATCCCCACAACCCTTGCCTGGTGGTTGTGGGGGTCTGCGGGTGGGGGCTTACCCCTACCATTTCACAAAAAAAGTGTCAAAAAGGTTAAAAAACACAAGAGACGGTTTTTGACAATTCCTTTATTAATTTCTTCTTCTTTGCTGTTGTTTTGAGACTTGTTAATTTTTTAAATTTTTTTTGTGGTTGCCAAAACAACAACCCAATAATGTTTTAGTTCATGGAACTTATTTATTTTATTTTTTGCCTTCTTGCAAAAATATTTTGCTGTAAAAAAAGATTCTAATTATATATTTTATTTTTGTATGACTTTTATTTTGGTGTTGTTCAAATTGATCTATGAGGATGGTGGAGGAAAACGAGAAGCTAGTTCATGACACAAGAAAGAGATTTGCACAGGAATATTTACAAGGTATATGATGGGAGTTATTTTAAACCACCGAGGATGGGACAAACTCTAGATTGCTACACAGTGGCATATACTGTGGATGCCTCAGACCCCAGGAGGGGGATAAATTTCTGCTGATTGCAGCCACAATAGGAGCATGAATAAGGTACGCATGGTGTGATCACCTACTGGAAAGTGAACTAGATCAAGCATTGGTTTCTTCACTGGCACAAGAGGACTTTATTGACTTTTAACCATTGAACCACATTATATAATTTTGAACTATTATTACCCATCAGATTGCATTGTCACTTTGGTTTGGCATCATAATATCATATATTGGCATATTATTTAGTTCTATATGCATATTTTTACACAACATTTTATATATATTTCTTTAGATTATTTGCACTATACTTCATGAATTATCATTGATTTATTGGATATTAGTGACATTTAGATTTTTGCATATCCACATCACATAGGATTATGTTATATTCCAACATTCACATATCTTGGCATATTCATTCAGTTTTTTAGATTATTGATTTACACTATATATTTTTGGATTATCACTGATTTAATGTATAGCAGTGTCACATTGGTTTGGTATATTTATCCATTCATGCTTATTTTGTACAAATATTTTTCTATTATCACGTTCACAATTTATTTATATGAAGACCATACAAATTTCAAGTAGTAGCCTATGCATATTCAAATAAGCATCATCACACACATTTAATTGGGTTTAAAATAGAATCACTTGTCACCAGGTTCACATTAGAATAGAACAGCGCCACATCTACTTTGTTTTATTTTTCAATGATTTACTCCACCTAGTGGTAGTAATTGGTAGAGGCAGCAGTTCCACCAACTAGTATTTATTTAATCTAACCTTTAGGCTAGTACTCATTCCTTTGCGCGGAGTCACTCATTTTCTTTTCAAATTGATATATGTTATTTTTTTATTCTTTGTTGTGGTTGTTTGAAATTAAAAAAACAACAAATGGTGTAGTTCACCCAAAAAACTATTTTTTGGGGGGCATTCTTGCACAAAATTTTGAAAAACAAAAAATAATCTGGTTAAATTATGCGTTTTATACTTATCCATTTTTAAAATTTGTGTTAAAGACCTGTTATTCTGCATTTGGATGCAATTAAACATAACAGACATATAAATAATAATACAATAAAAAATGCATGACATACAATATGCAATGGCATCCTGCTGCCAGGGGACAGAACCAGCAGCAGACATAAGAAATGACGTGAATCCCTCACGCACATTGGCACCATTGGTGGTGCCCCTACTGGCACTTCATTGTGCACCTTCCAGATCATGCATGAGCGTATCTTCAAAAAGATAGCTATCACTAATTCTTACAAAATTAGGTAACACACATGCTGCTTTTAGTGCAGATATTGCATTCTCAAGTTTTAAATTCATAGGTGTATGTAGCAAACGCCACTTGTTCGATAAAATGCAAAATGAACATTCTACCACTCGTCTTGCCCTCGTTAACCGGTAATTGAAAATTTGCTTCTCTTCACTCAGACACCTATTGAAATAAAGCCTTAATAGATGCTCACTGAGAGCAAAGGCCTCATCCCCAACATACACAAATGGCATTGGCTGCCCATTTGTTCCTGGCAACAGACAGTCCTGTGGCAGGTCCAGGCCATTTTCCCTCAACATTCTTCCAAAAGATGATCTTTGGAAAATACTGGAGTCTGAGCTGCTGCCATACGATCCTATGTCTATATAGCTAAAACAATAATTGGCATCAGTCACTGCTAGTAATACAAAAGAAAAATATTTTTTGTAGTTAAAGTATTTTGTTCCACTGCCGATGGGCATCACTACCCTCATATGTTTTCCATCAATTGCCCCGACACAATTCGGGAAATTACATCGGTCCCTGAAAACTTCCGCCATCTTGCACCGATCTTCGCGAGTGGGCTTCTTCAAGACAAAATTCCTAAGGACATTCCAGATGTCTCTGCAGGTATTGTAGACAATGTTGCTGACAGTAGTTTTGCCAACCAAAAATTCAAAATGCAAACTTGCAAAGGAATGTCCAGTTGCCAGGTACCTAAAATGGAACAGTAAATACAGTTTATTAGAATGTGTACATATTAACAATAAGCTACTTCTATATTAGATCAAAAAATGAGCTTGGAAAAAGGTGCCTGAGGAAGTGAAGGAAGAAGAGGAGAAGGAGAAATACACTGGTGATGTAGAGGGAAAGTTAATATTGTAAAAACAATCTCACCCACAATTACATGCTAGTATTTATTATTTCACTTCATGTAAAGATTATGAAAGAATGATGTGGATATCCAAATGCCACATATGAGGTAAGAAGAAGAAAAAGTAGGTATGAAAAGTTACCTCAATGTTATAATGAGTCTTTCAACAGCTGGAATACTCCTTCGGAAACTGGTGTTTTGTCACTCTAGATGGCTAGAGAGCAAAGCCAACAATTCATCAAAACTGTAAATAGAAAATGTATAGGTATTATCCAGATTGACCATGTAAAAATCAAACATTTAAAAATTGAGTTCCATTTTTTTAACAATTTGATCAGGTTATAGTTAACACTTCTAGCTATTCAAAGCTAAAAATTAGAAAAAGAGTCATACTGACCAGGCATATACACGTTTTCATAAATATATCTTGGAGCATTTGCAAGTTAACATAAAAAAATGTTCTCACCTTCAAATCCGTGTGTAGTTGAAGAATTTGTCTTCATGAGCACGGAGGTCGTTGTAAAGGACCCCAAACTGGCCTCTCCCTTCCCTTTGGGTGATTATGGGATGGATCCAATATCTTTGCCTTCTCCTCCTACAGTTATCCTCTTCTTCTTTATCTATTAATGCTGCTACAGCAGCCAAAATGACTGCTGACCCAACATATTGCATAGCCAACATGTTTGCTAACCAACATACAACACGTGACAACAAAAGAGGAAGGGGAAATGACTAAGTAGGAAAAGGAATTACATCACTATGACTAAATTGCAGAACATCAAAGTCGCACAAAGCCATTTTAAAGTCGCTTCAAATCGCAACACAAATCGCATAGAAAAGTCACAGTGCAAATCGCGCGACTTTGGGGACGCAATAGTGGAAACCTAGCCTAAAAGTTCTACTTTAGGATGGAGGCACAAGGGAAGGTCTTTTATGTTATGTTTAAACCGCTTCCCGCCCGCCGCACGTCATATGACACCTCTGATTGGATAGTGAAGAATCAGCAGCACAGGCTGAAGTTCTACTTCCTTAGTCACATCTCTTCCCCCAGCCTTTGATTGGTTAGTGAAGGAGCAGTAGTATGGGCTAAAGCTCCACTTCCCAAGTTAAATTTCCACCTCCATCATCTGATTGGAAAGACAGGGGGCAGCAGCAAAGGCTAAAGTTCTGTTTCCTTAGTCACATCTATTCTTCCAGCCTGTGATTGGAGAGTGAAGAAGCAGTAGTACAGGTCAGAGTTCCTGTTTATCAACGTCTTTCTAAGTCAACGTCTTTTCAAGTCAACATCTTTCCTAATTCACATTTCTTCCCCCAGCCTCTGACCTGATAGGGAGGGAGCAACAGCAAAGGCTTCCTTAGCCATGTCCCTTCTTCCAGCCTGTGAATGAACTGAGAAGAAGCATCAGCACAGACTAGTTTTTTTTTTTTTTTCGTTCAACCCAGCGGGCTGAATGAAAAAACTGAAGAACTTGGGAGGAGATCCTGTACTAACAATCCGATGGTGACACAACTATCTCCTCACTGAGCTATTGTGTTCTGACAGGGGGATGGCCCCCCGCCAGAACACACTGGTCAGCACTCCCAACCATTGACTGAGAGTGTTGATCGGATGCCTATTGGCAGACCTTTTTTGGTCATGCCCCTTCGACAGAAGCCAAACATTCGGCCGCCTTCTGTCAGACCAGTTGTTGTATTACACAGGCTGAATGTCGGCCGGTTTCTATTGAACCGGCTGATACTGACCAATATTTGGCCCCTGTGTATGGGGATCTAGTCACATAGTGAAGGAGTGGCAGCACAGCCATTCCTGTTGTCTAGCTTTCTATAACCATGTTCAACTTTTCAAGACAAAGCCAGGTATTTTTACTATATGTAACAGTAAAAAAAATTCATATACATAAATATATGAATTTATAAATTCATAATAAATGAATGAATAATAAATGAATGAATGAATAAATGAATAAATGAAATTATATTTTTATAAACGTTTGCCTGCTTTATGCATATTTATCCTAAATGGCACAATTCAGAAAAGCATCTACTGCTCCAATATCAGTTATTCACCTCACTGGCGGCTAGGGATGAGCATCGAGTTCGAGTCGAACCCATGTTCGACTCGAACATTGCATGTTCGACCTTTCATCGAATTTCGAACGTTATGGGCCATTCGTGCCAAATTCGAGTGGCGCGTCATGGCCCATAATTCACTGCGGCATCGCAGTGCATTGCTGGCTGATGATTGGCCAAGCAAGTACTATAACCCGCATGCTTGGCCAATCACAGTGCCGTCTGTACAGAGAGCCGTAATTGGCCAAAGCCAGGGTGGCTTTGGCCAATTATGGCTCAGGGGGTTTAGTACACGCCCCACACTATATAAGGCCGCCTGCGTGGTGGTCTTGTGTAGTGTGTTGCGGTGGTGGCGGAGAGATAGACATAGAGATAGTGTAATTTGATTTAAGTTAGGTAGAGTAGGCAGGCGAGTCAGTTAGCTGCACTTACAGTGTATTGTGTATATATATGCATCCTAGGTGTTGTATGTATATATATATATATATATATATATATATATATACACTGTATTCAGTTTAGCTAGATCTGTTCCTGTCCACCATAATGTCGCAGTCACGATAAAAATCGCAGATCGCCGCCATTACTAGTAAAAAAAAAATATTCATAAATATTTACAAAAATTTTGTAGATGTTATAACTTTTGCGCAAACCAATCAATAAAGGCTTATTGCGTTTTTTTTTAACCAAAAATACGTAGAAGAATACGTATCGGCCTAAACTGAGGAAATAAAATAATTTTTAAAAATATTTTTTGGGGATATTTATTATAACAAAAAAGTAAAAAATAATGCATTTTTTTCAAAAATGTTGCTATTTTTTTGTTTATAGGTCAAAAAATAAAAACCGCAGAGGTGATCAAATACCACCAAAAGAAAGCTCTATTTGTGGGAAAAAAAGGACGCCAATTTTGTTTGGGAGACACATCGCACGACCGCGCAATTGTCAGTTAAAGCGACGCAGAGCTCTGGTCTTTGGCCAGCCAAATGGTCCAGGGCTGAAGTGGTTAATAAGTATCATGCAGTTATCTGTGGATGTGTTGCTACACTAGCCAATAACTAGGAAAAAGCTGATATACTGTAGGTGCTACTATCTTGCCTTTCTCTTGAATCAGCCTGGGAGAAAAACTTGTAAGCTAATAGTTAACTCTACTATGAGATTCCCAACACAAACCCAGTGTATCTGCAGGTGGGGCGCAGCGCAGTGGAAGAACTTTTATTGAAATAATGCAGAAACAGTTCACAAATATTCCCGGTGGGAAGGCAGCTCAACCAGAAACACTCACAGCTCCAACAGTGTGTAGAAAGTGGAATGCAGCCGAACTGTCAGCATCTGTAGAGAGGGGAAGCATGTGGCCTAGCCATCTTGTGCCCAATAGGGATGAGCTTCGAGTTCGAGTCGAACCCCTGTTCGACCGTTCGTCGAATTTTGAACATTATGGGCCGTTCGCACCAAATTTGAGTGGCGGGTCATGGCCCATAATTCACTGTGGCATCGCAGTGCATTGCTGGCTGATGACTATGACCCACATGCTTGGCCAATCACAGCGCCGTCTGTACAGAGAGCTGTAATTGGCCAAAGCCAGGGTGGCTTTGGCCAATTATGGCTCAGGGGGTTTAGTACACGCCCCACATTATATAAGGCCTCCTGCATGGCGGCCTTGTGTAGTGTTTTGCGGCGGTGGCAGAGATATACAGAGAGACAGTGTCAATTGATTTAAGTTAGATAGATTAGGCAGGCGAGTCAGTTAGCTGCACTTATAGTGTATTGTGTATATATATGCATCATATATATATATATATATATATATATATACACTTGTGACAGACCTAGCCGGGAGAGAGACTTTTGGAGGGGACTGAATGCTAGCCTCTTGCCGATCGATCGTGGGCCCTTGCATTTGAGGGAACGGTGCTCTTTGTGAGATGTAAGCCTGGGGACCCTTGAGGTGGTACTACTGTGGATTCGGCTCCTGGTCCCCCAGGACACACAGACTCTGGGGACACTGGATTTGCCATATTAGAAATAGTGGCTGATTCATAATGCTGGGACAGATACTGTTAGGAGATGCTGATGTAAATTCCAGCACCTGTCTGTCTGTTGCCTGCTAGAATGTGTATTGTAAATAAGTCTCTAGTATGGTATCTAAGAGTCATTAGATCCCCATTGCTGTTTGTGTTTAATTAACTCTGCTATTGTAATAATGATTGGATTTGCTGAACTACAAGACGGCCAGTCTGGCCTAAAGGTCATGTCTGAGTCATCTGGGCTGTCTAAAGGGATTAGTTAATTAGCTCATGTTAATTAGGTTAATTAGGTTACAGGTGTATTGTTAGAGTAATATGAGTCGGAGGTATGTACCTCCACTTTTAGTGTATAAAAGAGCCTGTATATTGCAATAAGAGATTCCTGGTTGAACTTACATACAGCCTGCCTGGTGTTTGTTCTGAGCTATCACAACTGGACTAGAACGGCACAGTGCTGTAGTTCTAGTCCCAGAGTATCGGATGACCGAACAATCAGATGTTGTGATCTGCAATCTGATTCTATAGCTACAGAGGAGTGTCGGGAGGGTGGAACCGAGCGAGCAAGGGGCTCGTTACATTACTGTATTCAGTTTAGCTAGATCCGTTCCTGTTATTCTCTTCCTACTGACGGGCAGGCAGGTGTTTTTACAGTATTTACAGCTATCTGAAGAATAGCTGGTGTTCTTCTGATCCTATTAGTCCTATTAGCGACAATATTTACAGTTAGTGTAGTGCGTCCTCTGCACAGTGTGCACCTAAAGCTACCTGAAGAAAATTGGTGGTGTTCTTCTGATCCTACTAGTACTGCAGGCAGCTGCAGTATTTACAAGTTAGTGTAGTGCGTCCTCTGCACAGTGTGCACCTAAAGCTACCTGAAGAAAATTGGTGGTGTTTCTCTGATCCTATCAGTACCGCAGGCAGCTGCAGTATTTACAGTTAGTGTAGTGCGTCCTCTGCACAGTGTACACCTAAAGCTACCTGAAGACAAATGCTGTTGTTCTGATCCTATTAATACCATAGGCAGGCAGCTACAGTATTTACAGTTAGTGAACTGTGCCCTCTGCACAGTGTGCACCTAAAGCTACCTGAAGAAAATTGGTGGAGTTCTTCTGATCCTATTAGTACCACAGGCAGCTGCAGTATTTACAGTTAGTGTAGTGCTTCCTCTGCAAAGTGTGCACGTAAAGCTACCTGAAGAAAATTGGTGGTGTTCTGATCCTATTAGTACCGCAGGCAGCTGCAGCATTTACAGTTAGTGTAATGCGTCCTCTGCACAGTGTGCACCTAAAGCTACCTGAAGACAATTGCTGTTGTTCTGATCCTATTAATACCACAGGCAGGCAGCTACAGTATTTACAGTTAGTGTACTGTGTCCTCTGCACAGTGTGCACCTAAAGCTACCTGAAGACAATTGCTGTTGTTCTGATCTTATTAATATCACAGGCAGGCAGCTACAGTATTTACAGTCAGTGTACTGTGTCCTCTGCACAGTGTGCACCTAAAGCTACCTGAAGAAAATTGGTGGTGTTCTTCTGATCCTATTAGTACCGCAGGCAGCTGCAGTATTTACAGTTAGTGTAGTGTGTCCTCTGCACAGTGTGCTCCTAAAGCTACCTGAAGACAATTGCTGTTGTTCTGATCCTATTAATACCACAGGCAGCTACAGTATTTACAGCTAGTGTACTGTGTCCTCTGCACAGTGTGCACCTAAAGCTACCTGATGGAAATTGCTGTTGTTCTGATCCTATTAATACCACAGGCAGGCAGCTACAGTATTTACAGTTAGTGTACTGTGTCCTCTGCACAGTGTGCACCTAAAGCTACCTGAAGACAATTGCTGGTGTTCTTATACTAATAATACTACAGGCAGGCAGTTGATTCTGCTAGCTGCAGTATCAGTATACAGTGGGGACGGAAAGTATTCAGACCCCCTTAAATTTTTCACTCTTTGTTATATTGCAGCCATTTGCTAAAATCATTTAAGTTCATTTTTTCCCTCATTAATGTACACACAGCACCCCATATTGACAGAAAAACACAGAATTGTTGACATTTTTGCAGATTTATTAAAAAAGAAAAACTGAAATATCACATGGTCCTAAGTATTCAGACCCTTTTCTGTGACACTCATATATTTAACTCAGGTGCTGTCCATTTCTTCTGATCATTCTTGAGATTACACCTTCATTTGAGTCCAGCTGTGTTTGATTATACTGATTGGACTTGATTAGGAAAGCCACACACCTGTCTATATAAGACCTTACAGCTCACAGTGCATGTCAGAGCAAATGAGAATCAGGAGGTCAAAGGAACTGCTTGAAGAGCTCAGAGACAGAATTGTGGCAAGGCACAGATCTGGCCAAGGTTACAAAAAAATGTCTGCTGCACTTAAGGTTCCTAAGAGCACAGTGGCCTCCATAATCCTTAAATGGAAGACGTTTGGGATGACCAGAACCATTCCTAGAGCTGGTCGTCCGGCCAAGCTGAGCTATCGGGGGGAGAAGATCCTTGGTGAGAGAGGTAAAGAAGAACCCAAAGATCACTGTGGCTGAGCTCCAGAGATGCAGTCGGGAGATGGGAGAAAGTTGTAGAAAGTCAACCATCACTGCAGCCCTCCACCAGTCAGGGCTTTATGGCAGAGTGGCCTGATGGAAGCCTCTCCGCAGTGCAAGACACCCCGCATGGAGTTTGCTAAAAACACCTGAAGGACTCCAAGATGGTGATAAATAAGATTCTCTGGTCTGATGAGACCAAGATAGAACTTTTTGGCCTTAATTCCAAGCGGTATGTATGGAGAAAACCAGGCACTGCTCATCACCTGTCCAATACAGTCCCAACAGTGAAGCATGGTGGTGGCAGCTGTGGGGGTGTTTTTCAGCTGCAGGGACATGACGACTGGTTGCAATCGAGGGAAAGATGAATGCAGCCAAGTACAGGGATATCGTGGACGAAAACCTTCTCCAGAGTGCTCAGGACCTCAGACTGGGCCGAAGGTTTACCTTCCAACAAGACAATGACCCTAAGCACACAGCTAAAATAACGAAAGAGTGGCTTCACAACAACTCAGTGACTGTTTTTGAATGGCCCAGCCAGAGCCCTGACTTAAACCCAATTGAGCATCTCTGGAGAGACCTAAAAATGGCTGCCCACCAACGTTTACCATCCAACCTGACAGAACTGGAGAGGATCTGCAAGGAGGAATGGCAGAGGATCCCCAAATCTAGGTGTGAAAAACTTGTTGCATCTTTCCCAAAAAGACTCATGGCTGTATTAGATCAAAAGGGTGCTTCTACTAAATACAGAGCAATGGATCTGAATACTTAGGACCATGTGATATTTCAGTTTTTCTTTTTGAACAAATCTGCAAAAATGTCAACAATTCTGTGTTTTTCTGCCAATATGGGGTGCTGTCTGTTCATTAGTGAGGAAATACATTAACTTAAAAGATTTTAGCAAATGGCTGCAATATAGCAAGGAGTGAAAAATTTAAGGGGGTCTGAATACTTTCCGTCCCCACTGTATATATACATCCCAGCTTTGTGCAGCTACATCTCACTGCAGGCCATTAGTATGTCTTGAAGGCCAACAAGGAGAGGCAGACAGTCACAAACCAATAAAAGAGGGCAAGCAGGCTCTGTGTCTAGAGGCAACAGTGCTGATCATGGAGACGGTGCATCCTCATCAGCACGTGGCCGTGGGACACGCTTCTCCTTTTTTCGGCAGCTGGCCGTGTTGAGCCGCAACATGCAGGAGACTTGGTAGAGAGGATGACCAAGCCGTCCTCATCCTCCTCATTCTCTCTCACCCAGGCTCAGGGTACTTTGTCTGGCAAAGCAGCTGCCAACGCGGCCTCTTCCCTTGGCTCAATGGCATCAGTCACTGTGACAGACCTAGCCGGGAGAGAGACTTTTGGAGGGGACTGAATGCTAGCCTCTTGCAGATCGATCGCGGGCCCTAGCATTTGGGGGAATGATGCTCTTTGTGAGCTGTAGGCCTGGGAACCCTTGAGGTGGTATTACTGTGGATTCGGGTCCTGGTCCCCCAGGACACACAGACTCTGGGGACGCTGGATTTGCCATATTAGAAATAGTGACTGATTCATAATGCTGGGACAAATACTGTTAGGAGATGCTGATGTCAATTCCATCCACCTGTCTGTCTGTTGCCTGCTAGAATGTGTATTGTAAATAAGTCTCTAGTATAGGATCTAAGAGTCATTAGATCACCATTGTTGTTTGTGTTAATTAACTCTGCTATTGTGATAATGTTGATTGGGTTTTCTGAGCTACAAGACAGCAAGTCTGGCCTAAAGGTCATGTCTGAGTCATCTAGGCTGTCTAAAGGGATTAGTTAATTAGCCCATGTTAATTAGGTTTCTGGTCACAGGTGTATGTTCAGAGTAATATGAGCAGGAGGTATACACCTCCTCTTTTACTATATAAAAGGGCCTGTATTTTGCAATAAATGGGGATTCCTGTTTGAACTTACATACAGCCTGCCTGGTGTTTGTTCTGAGCTACACAACTGGATTAGAACGGCACATAGCTGTAGTTCTAGTCTCGGAGCATCGGATGACCGAACCATCATATGTTGCAATCTGCAATCTGATTCTATAGAGCAGAGGAGTGTCGGGAGAGTAGAACCGAGCGAGCAGGGGCTCGTTACAGTCACTCCTTCCCTAGCCCCACCATATCCTCCTGAGGAGTCCCCCGAACTGTTTGACCACAGTGTTGGGTACATGCTCCAGGAGGATGCCCAGCATTTTGAAGGCTCCGATGATGGTACCCAGCTAGAGGAAGGCAGTAATGTGAGCCCAGAGAGAGAGGGTGCCCAAGAAGGACAGCAATCTGGCAGTCATGTTCCCCCAGCTGCAGCATACTGCCAGCTTTGCTCCAGTGATGAGGAGGGAGGGGATGATGAGGTCACTGGTCATGTGGGTGCCTGATAGGAGAGGGGAGGAGGCACATCTCCAACGATGCCCTCCAGGGGCCTGCTTAAGGGCAGCACACCGACTGCATCACACCGCAGAGCTCTGCATGCACGTTATTCCAAAAGTTCTTTGGTGTGGGCCTTTTTTGAGACAAGTGCATCAGATCCCACCGCTGCTATTTGCAACATATGTCTCAAGCGTATCTCCCGTGGCCAAAACATCACCCACTTGGGCACCACATGCTTGATCAGACATATGTCGACCTGTATGCAGTTCGTTGGCAAGTGTACCTAAAAGACCCACACCAAAGAACAAAGCAGACCTCTCCTTGCTCCTCCTCAGCTGGGATCTCCAACCCCACTATGCCTTCAGTCCTCTCTGAAACCTGCACTGAGAGGAATGAAGGTGTAGAATTAGGTGTGTCACAGCCAAGTACTTGCGGGCAATCTGCTATCGGTATACCAACCTCAAATTGTAGCAAACACAAAATTTTCCACGCTCACAGACAAACCGGTCTTCAGCCTCCCCTGAATCGCACCTCCCAAAGGGGGTGAGATAAGGTACTGAATAGAAGAAGGATAGGGGTGTGTGGCGCTACCTGTGCCGAGGTATCCTGTAAATTACCTATGCCGTGCCTCTAAACTTAAATCTGATAAAAACCTCTGCAAGTGAATCCATAAAATAAGTGAAAACTACAAAAAACGCATACCCCCTACCATATAAAGTGATTACACCTTACAATAACGTTGAGAGAGATAATAACCATCAGAGTTTCCCCCAATGTCCCACAGCAAATGGTATAAATTAATGTGTACACCCTATACAGTGTCTAATGAAGTGATATTAGATAATCAGTGTCCAACAGGTGAAGCATGTATATAATCACAATGATCTGGAGTCTATTGTGACCAACAGTCCCATCAGGCAAACAATATATGAATACAACAATGAATGAAAGTTGTATCAAAAATGAATAAAAAATGAAAAAATGCAAATAAAAAATGTGAAAAAAAAGTAAAAAAAAAGATGTGAGTGTGAAGCTCCAGATTGGCACAAAGTTCTTATAATTAGTGACTCTCGTGATGAAAACTGATGATTTCCAGTGACTTTAGTGCTCCCCCTCAAGGGTCCCCAATCACCAACTCCTCACATCCCTGCAGGGGTAATAGGCATGTAGCAATAGACGATAAAGGGCGTCCCAAATCCAGTGCGGCCGTCACCAGGTGTCTCAGCTCCAGACAGTGGATGTTGCGCCAGTCTCTTAATCACGTCCTCATAGGAAAAAACAGGGCTCCCATAGTGTAGTAAGTTTTATAAAAAGGATTTTATTAAAAAACAGCCAGTAAACAGCCAATAAAATCAGCCTGAATTCCCCATGCAAGGGGAGCAAGAAAACTCACACTCGATAAGGAGAAAAACATATACAGAGGGAGCTGTGGATAGGAGACAACAGCCGAACGGCGTGCACCTCAGCTGCGTTCCAAGCTCGCTCTGAGTTCCGGGTGTGACGTAAGTGCGTAGCTCCGCCTTATGCCTTTGACAACGTCGATGATGAAACACGTAAGGTGGCAGGTTCCCAAATGCCACTTTTTCTCACGGAAGGTGATTCCGGCTCTCTATTGACATGGGGAAGGCAATGTCTTGGCCTCGCTGGACAGGGCGGTCAGTGGTAAGGTGCATATTATGGCTGACACATGGTCCAGCAGGCATGGACAGGGACATGACCTATCTTTCACCGTGCACTGGGTGACTCTTCTGGCAGCTGGGAAGGATGCAGGACAGGGTGCAGTAGTGTTGGAGGTTGTTCCGCCACCATGCCTCCAAAATTCTACTAGTGGTGATTCTGCCACACCTCTCTCCTCCACCCACTCCTCTTCCTCCATGGCCTCTTTCTGTCCTGATTTGTCCTCGGAACCAGCGGTGCTCTGTAGGCATTCAAGGGGCTACGCAAGCACGCAGGCAAAAAGATGCCATGCGGTGCTTGAGCTGGTGTGCTTGGGGGACAGGAGCCACACTGGGGCAGAGATTCTGTCAGCTCTGCAGGGGCAGGTTCAGAGGTGGTTGATGCCATGCCAGCTTAAGGTAGGTATGGTGGTTTGCGACAATGGCACCAACCTCCTCTCTGCCCTGCGACAGGGACAACTCACCCATGTGCCCTGTTTAGCTCACATCCTTAACTTGGTGGTGCAACAGTTCTTGGGCAGGTACCCGGGCTTACAGGATGTCCTTAGGCAGGCCAGGAAAGTCTGGGTGCATTTCCGCAGGTCATATAATGCCAGTGCTCAGCTGGCTCACCTTCAAAAGGAATTTAACCTGCCCAAGAACCGCCTAAACTGTGACATGCCTACCAGGTGTAACTCAATGTTGGCCATGCTGCAGCAACTGCACATGCAGCAGAGGGCCATCAATGAGTACCTATGCGACTATTGCACCAGGACAGGGTCAGGGGAGCTTGTTTTTTTCCCCACGCCAGTGGGCTATGATCAGGGATGCATGCACTGTCCTGTCACCATTTGAGGAGGCCACAAGTATGGTGAGCAGTGACAGTGCATGCATAAGTGACACTATCCCTCTTGTCCACCTGTTGGAGCACACGCTGTGTGGAATAATGGATAGGGCACTTGAGGCAGAACAGAGGGAGGAAGAGGAAGACTTCCTTACCTCTCAAGGCCCCCTTTATCCAGACAGTGTTCCTGCGTGCCCGCCGATCACACAGGAAGAGGATGGAGGTGTCAGCATGGAGGTGGAGCCTGGCACTCAGCATCAGCAGCAGTCTTCAAGGGATCATTTACAGGGGGGCGTGGCTGGCTGGAGACTGTGATGGACGCTTAATCACACAGCTCGTCAGCCAGTGGAAAAGAAACAACAACACAGGCTGCACCAGAGATCCCATCCACAACCATCCTTGCTTCTGCCACACTGGAGAACAAAATGCAGGCCTCCAGGAAGCGATTCACAGACCACAAGCACCAAAAACTAACTGAATTCGCCTACAAACCGGCGATCAGTGAACAACAAGATGGCGCCGGCCCGAACGGACCGCGAGACTCCTACACGGATCTACCGGACGATAACCCGGAACATCACCAAGATCCAGGTACTCATGCTGAGACCCCCTGTTCCCCAGAAGGTGACCCCCTGCCAGGCAGCCCAGCAAAGGCTAAAATGCGATTAGATGCGCCGCCGCTGTGGCCGCAGCGTCAGCTAATTGAGGCCCAGGCTCCAAATCCCTTCTCTATGCACCAGGCCTTGCATTCCTCCATGGCCTCCTTCCCCACCTCAGGCCAACCGATCATCGATACCACCCTAAAGGACATGCTAATCTTCTTGCAGTCCTCACTTATGACTGACTTATCCTCCACAAAATCACCTCTGACTTACACTCACTAGATGACAGAGTGCATAATACTGAGAGAGGCCTCACTGAATGTACCACCACCATTAATGGTCATTGACTCATATGAAGCTGTAAAGGAGGAACAGTCGTGGGTGCGCGCCAAGCTGGCCGACTTAGAGGACAGGTCACGCAGGAACAATATTAAGCTGAGAGGTATCCCTGAGTCCATACCTCCTGCAGACTTACCACGGTACACAAAAGAACTGCTGCACACCATTATACCTGAAGCGTCTCAGAGGGATGTTATAATAGATAGAATACACAGAATCACTAAACCATCCAACTTGGCAGCCTCGGTCCCTAGAGATGTCCTCATGAGGGTACATTTCTATCACATTAAAGAAAAACTCCTCATGGGAATCAAAGCTAAATCACCTCTTCCTGCTCCATACACAGGGATTCAATTTTCTCCAGATCTCTCCAAGTTTACCCTCCAACTGAAACATCAGATGAACCCGGTCACCAAGAGCCTTCAGAATCACAAGGACCCTACAAATGGCGTTATCCAGCCACTATCCTTGTTGTGAGGAATGGTCAATCTCACTCGATTGTGGACCTCGACAAAGGTCTCCGGCTCCTCCAATCCTGGGGCATAATACCAGAACCTCCTTCAGCAGCTCCAAATGGCAGAAGATTTAGTTCACCTCAAGGTAACACAAACCACAGATACACCTGAATGGTGCACAGATACAAGTCTTAAGGCCGAATGACGCCTCTACAGCTCCCCTGAGCTCTGACACCAAGCGAACCCCTGTTCTCACACTCCTGAGTTAATAACTTTGTAAACCCCACTACAGAGGCTTTCAAGGTGTTACGCACCTCCTCTATATTCTCTGCACTATCTTGCTCTCATCAGTTCAGCAACTCTACCACCGTCAAAGCGGTTAACGGACTTCCTACCCTTACACCTTGTGCAGTGCTCTTTGTTTCTTTTTTCTTTTTTTTGTTGTTTCTAACATATTGCTCTATTTGCAGTCTTTTAGCCAACTTGCTTCCAGATATTGATCTTCCGTCTCCCTACTTCTGAACACAGCTGCCAGGTATCTTAGGACACCGAATCCATCGACAAACTGTAAGTGTTATACACATCACTCACCGACATCACAATCACAAGATGCCGATCAACATTCTCTCGATAAACGCCAACGGACTCAACCATCCCGCCAAACGCCACTCACAATGGAAAACCGCTACGGCTCTCCATAGTGACATTCTGTGTGTCCAGGAAACCCACTTGCTAGCATCAAACTCATCCCTTTGTAAAAACCGCCACTTTCCTCATGTCTTCCACGCAATGCACTCCACTAAAGCTAGAGGAGTAATGATCGCGATCAAGGACACAGTGGATTTCCAACTACTGAATGCCACAACAGACCCCGAAGGTCGCTTTATTGTCCTAGTATGCAGCATTAATAGAGTGACATACTCTATAATAAATCTCTACGCACCAAACTCCCACCAAATGAAATTCTTACGCAGAGTCATACGCTCCGTCAAATCCACTCAAAAAGGCCACGTAATAATATGCGGGGACTTCAATCTAGTACCAGATGTATGCATGGATTCCACATCACCAACAAAGAGGCGAGACTCGCCCTTGAAAAAATATATCTCTTCCCAAGACCTTTATGACGTATGGCGCTGCCATCACGGTTCAGAATGAGACTTTACTTTCTTTTCCTCCAGACATAGCTCGTACTCGAGAATAGATTTGTTCTTAACCGACAAATACATTCTCCAAAAAATATCAAATTCTGTGATCCACACCACGACATGGTCGGATCATGCTCCTATCTCAATTACCATACAAGATTCTAACCTAGGGCAAAACGCATTTATATGGAGAGCTAACAACTTCATTATCCAAAATGACAGATAAGCCAAAGAAATAAAAGACCACATTACCGACTTTTTCATGCTAAACAAAGGCTCGGTCTCCGATCCTGCCATGGTGTGGAGTGCGCACAAAGCATACATGAGAGGAATGTTACTTAAAATGGGTTCTTATCATAAACGAAAGAGGACGCAGCGTGTGGATGAACTCACAGCTCAGATAGAGACCCTAGAATTAAAACACAAAACTAACCCACACGACCCACTGACAAATCAATTACTCTCCCTGAGACAGGAACTAAAAACTCTTTTACTTCACTCCTACGAATTCCTTCAAAGGAAATTCAAAGTGACCACTTATTCCACCTCTAACAAATCGGGGAAAAGACTTGCACAATGACTTAAAGGTAGACGTGTGAAAACTAAAATATCCCATCTAATTCACCCTCACACGTCAACTCCGCTAAGTAACCCTCAAGACATAGCCAACGCTTTTAGTGCCTACTTTGGCGACCTCTACAACCTACACAGGGACCCTCACACCCCGCAACCTACACAAGCCGACATAGATCATTTCCTCCACAATCTCAAACTACCTACTCTGACTAGATATAACAAAAAGCACAGCGCTGGATATAAATGCAAAAATACAACAAAAATTGATATTACTATTAAAGCACCAACAACTTTCATATGTGATAAAAGAAAAAAATAGAAATTAACAATAACATAAATGCTTCACTATAGTGATATATATGCATGAACAATAACATGAATGCTATAGTGATATATATGCATGAACAATAACATGAATGCTTCACTATAGTGATATATATGCATGACTATTCCCAGTTTTTTATCCACACATTTAGAAAAAGTCCAAAGATGCAAAAATTATGTCAAAACAAATGTCCAAAAAAGCAATTAAATGTGACTTTGAATAATAAATCCGTGACTGTCACCGTGTTGAAATCCCGTCACCTGGTATAGATTGAAGGCTTACCAGATAGCCTCTGATCAGAGGCATAGAGCTAACAGCTTGGGGTTTGCCCTCCACAGCGGCTGGAACTTTAGCTGGGATGATGGATGTAGATCCACAAACGATCGCCACAGGCTTCCAGACAGCGGTACAATCAGGGAAGAGAGCTCTCACCGATATGGAAGCGTTTAAAAGAAAAGAGAAAACTCCAATGGTGTAGAACGTTTTATCTCTTGTTTATTAAAAAGTCGCCTCACTGGCATCCATAAAAACACTTTTCCTTGCAAGGAACCAATACAGCTTTAAAACAAAAACTCCGCGCATGCGCCGTTGGTACGAGCGTGTCTATCCTACGGCCGTTTCGTCAGAAATGACATCATCAGGGGCACGCCCGCACGTCTGCGCATGCGCCTTATATATCCGAGCGGCAAAACGAAAAAGTTCAGCCATTGGTAACACTAGGAAGGTGTTAAAGCTGCAAACAATTACCCTTCCAGAGGGATGGCAATTACACACACACCTGCTTTTTAACCCTTACAATTAAAACTCCATAGAGTCATCATGGTGCCATCTTGTGGACAAATTTGATATTACTTCAGAGCAATGGATTTTATTACATTACCCTTACTATTCAAAAACTTTATTAAAAAACATTAAAAGAGGTGGGGGAAAAAACCAATGACTAAAGATTCATTCGAATCACCCTTCAGCAACTGAAATCATATAAACCTCTATATCAATAAAAAATAATAATAAAGTGAGGAGGAATTTAGATATATTTCAATCAAAATTTTCTATATATTCAGAAATATATTCTATATTCAGAAATCACAATCTGAATACTGTATCTCCATTCCGACCATATCATAGAATAGCGAAAACCCCATTATAAAAAAGGGGGGGACATTAACTTTAAGAGGAATTTAAGAAAAAAAAGAAAAAAAGAAAAATTACAACAAAAGAAGGAAGAAAGACAGGAGAGGGGACATCAACTGTTATTAATAAAACAGTTGATGTCCCACTCTACATTAAGGCCCATGGGTACATGATAGCCCAGACGGTATATCCAGTTAGTCTCACTCCTGGATATACAACGTCTACTGTTGCTCCCTCGCCAGTGTGGTATATATTTCTCCAAGGCAAAAAATGTCGTGCCTGTGGGGTCCCTGTCATGCTTAAGGTCATAATGTTTTGAAACATTATGTTTGTCAAAACCCCTTCGTATATTGGCGATGTGTTCACCCAATCTGACCTGTAACTTCCTGGTAGTACGCCCTACATATTCTAACCCGCAAGGGCACCTCAAAAGATATACTACACATCTTGTGGTACAGGTGATAAAGGATCTAATCGGATATGTCATACCTGTCCCAGTTGATGTGAACTCAGTTAGTTTCCTACCCTTAAACTCATTAATTTTACAAACTTGACATTTTTTGCAAGGAAAAAAACCTTTTAGATCACCAAAAAAGGTGGGTCTTGTGGGTGGATCCGGGACGTTAGGTGCTATAAAGTGCCTAAGGTTTGAGGCTCCCCTGAATAATACGCAAGGCTTATCTGCCAGCAAAGGCCCCAAGACCCTATCATTTTTTATAATGGGCCAATGTCTCTTAATTATTCGTTTGATGGCCCAGTGTTGACTGAAATAAGTAGTCAAAAAGGCCAAACCAAAATCCTCTCTGTTCTCTACTTGTGGTGGATTATCAACTAGAAGGGACTGGTGATCTCTATTTCCCACTTCTGCTATTATTAAATCTAGAGTCTGATTTTCATAGCCCTTGGTCAAAAATCTAGATTTAAGAACCAAGGCCTCTTTTTTGTAATCCTCTAGATTAGTGCAGTTGCGCCTGAGTCGCAAAAATTGTCCCTTAGGGACTGCTGATAGCCAGGAACGGTGATGGCAAGAGTCTAATGGAATGTACCCGTTCCTGTCTGTTGTTTTGAAGTACGTAGATGTAATAAGCCTCCCATTTTCAATGGTTATTTTCAAATCCAAAAAGTGAATCTGCGAAGCATTCACTTCATGTGTAAGGACAATACCCCTATTGTTATTGTTCAAAAATGATAAAAAGGCCATGACAGATTCAATGTCACCGTCCCATATGAAAAGGACATCATCAATGAACCTTTTCCATAGGATCAGCTCATCGCGTCTCACATTCAAAACCACATCCTCCTCCCACTTGGCCATGAATAAGTTAGCCATGCTCGGAGCAAATTTTGCTCCCATGGCTACTCCCTTTATTTGTAGGTAGTGAGTACCACTATACCAAAAGTAATTGTGCTTCATCGAAAAGTCCAGTAGCTCCAACACGAATTTACTCTGCGTGATGGAGATACTGGAGTCTCGATAAAGGAAATGCTGCACCGCTTCAAGGCCTAAGCGATGGGAGATAGCCGTATAGAGTGATGCTACGTCTGCGGTTACCAGCAGATATGAAGATTTCCACTCTATCTCACCTAGTAAGTTGATGACATGTTTAGTGCGCTTCCATATCGGTGAGAGCTCTCTTCCCTGATTGTACCGCTGTCTGGAAGCCTGTGGCGATCGTTTGTGGATCTACATCCATCATCCCAGCTAAAGTTCCAGCCGCTGTGGAGGGCAAACCCCAAGCTGTTAGCTCTATGCCTCTGATCAGAGGCTATCTGGTAAGCCTTCAATCTATACCAGGTGACGGGATTTCAACACGGTGACAGTCACAGATTTATTATTCAAAGTCACATTTAATTGCTTTTTTGGACATTTGTTTTGACATAATTTTTGCATCTTTGGACTTTTTCTAAATGTGTGGATAAAAAACTGGGAATAGTCACGCATATATATCACTATAGTGAAGCATTCATGTTATTGTTCATGCATATATATCACTATAGCATTCATGTTATTGTTCATGCATATATATCACTATAGTGAAGCATTTATGTTATTGTTCATTTCTATTTTTTTCTTTTATCGCATATGAAAGTTGTTGGTGCTTTAATAGTAATATCAATTTTTGTTGTATTTTTGCATTTATATCCAGTGCTGTGCTTTTTGTTATATCTATTTAGTAGTGCCCTTATCAAGGTATAGTGCAAAGCTGCAGGATTTTCCTTCACGGGTGATATTCACTAAGTTACTGTTTGTACACCTAGCGCAAATTTTTTCTTTAGAAATATTTATTCACTTTTGATAAGCACTATTTGCTGCTGGTGTATCCATAATGGATATTTTTGATTATAGATCACAGATTGTCACTAACACTGCAGGGGTCTTTGATGGTAATGATGACCCAAGAGATGATTTAGCAGGTTGTTTTTTGAGATTGAAAAATTTGACCATCACTGAGGTTCACACTAGGTGGGACATAGCATATCTGGAGGAATATGTTAGATTAAATATGGTCCCTAGGAGCCTCCGATGGGATGTTAACCCTCAAAAGGAAGACAGTGAGTTAGCCGAATGGTTAAGTATTTTAATGAGGCGGGAGTACATTTTTTACAGTTTCTAATAGCAAAAAAGAAACGAAAGTTGACTGCTCTGGATTTAGACATTAATAATATTAAGACCAAATTAACACCCTTTAAGAATGAAACTGAATATGTGCAGAGATATGAGGCTCTAAAAAATATTTTAATCAAGGAGGAATCAGAACAAAGAATAAAGAAGAAAAGGAAATATAACAGAGATATTAAAGACTATAGTGATAACATAGTCTTTAAATGGCAGGTTGTAGCTCCTTCGGAACCATTACCAGTTCCAACTGAAGTGGATCTGCGCCCCCCCCGCAGTTAATAGTGGAGTTACCACATATCAAACCTCTCCCAAACCCCCAAGGGGCAGAGTAGGCGTATACCAATCTCAAGGCCATCTCAGAGGAGGAGGTAGAGGTAGACGCTCTCTTTCTCGCCCTAACTACCAATCACCACCCCCATGGAGGCATTGGGAAGAACAACACCCTCACTCTAATTACAATGGGGTACCCAATCCCCATGAACATAATGATCCACAGGATCAATATGGGGTGGTTACCAGGAACAGATTTATTCCCCTATCCAATAACACTAGAGGATCTAATTTGAGGGTAGGGAGGGGCTATGATGCCCCCCTTCCCCCCTCAAATCAACGGGATTTTCAGAAGGCCAACAGGGGGGGTCTGAAAAGAAATGGAGACGGAAGAGAGGGAGCAGAGGGGGGAGGAATCTTTACTCCAAAAAGAAGAAGGACCTAGATACTAATGGTATTATTAATCTTAGCAATAAGGAGTTAACTAAGGAAGAACTTTTGACTTTAAGTAAAGGGTTAAAATTTGCCCCAGAACGGAATCTGAATAAGTTCCAAACCTTCATAGATGTCCATAAGTATACAAGGAGACTAAATATCAAAAGGTATCTTATGACCAATCCAACCAGACAATCAATGAGGGAAACCTCTACTATCGTTCATCCAAACTTGTCCAACGCCTCACTTTTCAACCCCCCCGGGGAATTTGGCGCCTAATGTCAATATTTTCCGGGATTTGGTTATTAAAGATTTGGCAAGTTTGAATACAAGAGTTATTCGATCTAAACAGGACATTAAGGTTGGAATGGAATCTCTTTGTAAGAGGAAGGACATAGTGGTTCGCCCTGCGGACAAGGGAGGGGCCATTGTTGTCTTAGATAAAGAGTCATATTCTAATGAAATGATACGGATCCTCTCTGATTCTGAGACATACTCCCCCTTGCCCGCAGACCCCACTTCAAAATTTAAACAAAATTTAAAAGCCTTGGTTCAGAAGGGCTCACATATGGGCATTCTGAACAAAAAGGAGAGAGAATATCTGGTGCCTTTGGCACCACGGCTGCCAATTATGTATATATTGCCTAAGATACATAAAACCTTGGTCAATCCCCCTGGAAGACCCATCATCAGTGGGATTGACTCAGTCACATCACGAGTCGGTAAGTACATCGATAAATACTTACAACCACTGGTGATGGGGGCCCCCTCCTTCCTAAAAGACACTAAACATGTCATCAACTTACTAGGTGAGATAGAGTGGAAATCTTCATATCTGCTGGTAACCGCAGACGTAGCATCACTCTATACGGCTATATCCCATCGCTTAGGCCTTGAAGCGGTGCAGCATTTCCTTTATCGATACTCCAGTATCTCCATCACGCAGAGTAAATTCGTGTTGGAGCTACTGGACTTTTCGATGAAGCACAATTACTTTTGGTATAGTGGTACTCACTACCTACAAATAAAGGGAGTAGCCATGGGAGCAAAATTTGCTCCGAGCATGGCTAACTTATTCATGGCCAAGTGGGAGGAGGATGTGGTTTTGAATGTGAGATGCAATGAGCTGATCCTATGGAAAAGGTTCATTGATGATGTCCTTTTCATATGGGACGGTGACATTGAATCTGTCATGGCCTTTTTATCATTTTTGAACAATAACAATAGGGGTATTGTCCTTACACATGAAGTGAATGCTTCGCAGATTCACTTTTTGGATTTGAAAATAACCATTGAAAATGGGAGGCTTATTACATCTACGTACTTCAAAACAACAGACAGGAACGGGTACATTCCATTAGACTCTTGCCATCACCGTTCCTGGCTATCAGCAGTCCCTAAGGGACAATTTTTGCGACTCAGGCGCAACTGCACTAATCTAGAGGATTACAAAAAAGAGGCCTTGGTTCTTAAATCTAGATTTTTGACCAAGGGCTATGAAAATCAGACTCTAGATTTAATAATAGCAGAAGTGGGAAATAGAGATCGCCAGTCCCTTCTAGTTGATAATCCACCACAAGTAGAGAACAGAGAGGATTTTGGTTTGGCCTTTTTGACTACTTATTCCAGTCAACACTGGGCCATCAAACGAATAATTAAGAGACATTGGCCCATTATAAAAAATGATAGGGTCTTGGGGCCTTTGCTGGCAGATAAGCCTTGCATATTATTCAGGGGAGCCTCAAACCTTAGGCACTTTATAGCACCTAACGTCCCGGATCCACCCACAAGACCCACCTTTTTTGGTGATCTAAAAGGTTTTTTTCCTTGCAAAAAATGTCAAGTTTGTAAAATTAATGAGTTTAAGGGTAGGAAACTAACTGAGTTCACATCAACTGGGACAGGTATGACATATCCGATTAGATCCTTTATCACCTGTACCACAAGATGTGTAGTATATCTTTTGAGGTGCCCTTGCGGGTTAGAATATGTAGGGCGTACTACCAGGAAGTTACAGGTCAGATTGGGTGAACACATCGCCAATATACAGAGGGGTTTTGACAAACATAATGTTTCAAAACATTATGACCTTAAGCATGACAGGGACCCCACAGGCACGACATTTTTTGCCTTGGAGAAATATATACCACACTGGCGAGGGAGCAACAGTAGACGTTGTATATCCAGGAGTGAGACTAACTGGATATACCGTCTGGGCTGTCATGTACCCATGGGCCTTAATGTAGAGTGGGACATCAACTGTTTTATTAATAACAGTTGATGTCCCCTCTCCTGTCTTTCTTCCTTCTTTTGTTGTAATTTTTCTTTTTTTCTTTTTTTTCTTTTTTTTTTTTTTTTTTTTTTCAAAATTTAAAGCTTTATTAAAGAGCAGTGCAGTACAAAAATGAACATAAGTTACAAAGGAATATTGGAAGAATCCCCCATTAGTAAGGGATAGTAATTATGCATGAATATCGCAAGCAAACAAAGGTTCAAAACCGAAAACTGTAGCCTTTGATACGTTAGGTAAAACTAATGTTGATGTTCCCTGTGTTGGCGGAGAATCCCAACACCCCTGACGGGAACTCACTGTGCTAGGACTCCGCCCTCCACAGGGAGAGCATTGATGCTGATCCAGAAAACCTACCGTACCCACCCCCGGGGACCTACCATCGCCCGAGAGGTGGGAACAAGAGACCCTTAATAAGGCCATAGTTCCCTTCCATCAGAAACCCTTCAACAAGCCAAAATCCGTTCTGAGTTAAGAGCTAAAACTCGTTGAAGACTATCTGAAGGTGGCAATAGAGGTTCTACTATTATGTAAACGGATAGTAAAACATAACTTTTACACTGCTAGCTTGGAATCAATTCGTTGTACATACCAAAAAGATATGGAGAGACAGAAGCGAGGAAGAGAAGGCGAAGAGAAAAAGAAGAGAAAGAACAAGATAAGAGAATTCGCTGTCATGGGGAAAACGTTTGTAACCAGTCCAAGGACCCCCTTTATTTTTTTTTTTTATATGAATAAAAGATTCAACTAGGCTGAGATAATGGAATTCCTGTGATAAGGGAAATGCCTAGGTGCCTAGCCCAGGGCTCCCAAGTCGCCTCAAATGACCTAGAGGTGTCCGTCATAGAGCTGACTATTTTTTCAAGTGACATGATCCAAGATATCTTTCTTTTGGCAGCCTGGAAAGACACTGTGGGTTGCTTCCAGGCTTTGGCTAACGTAGTCTTAGCTCCTAGTAGCATAAAGGAAATTAATTTTTGAGAGTGTTTTGTTGTTTTAGAGGATGGAGCATTGAGTAAGGCCACTTGGGCTGATTTAGTGATGGGAAGTTCCGTTACTTTACGGATTAATGTGAATATTTTGTTCCAGAAACCTCTTATTTTCGGACACTCCCACCAGATATGGATCATAGAGCCCTGGGCTTGACACCCTCTAAAGCATAATGGGGAGGCAGAGGAAAACATAGTTGCAAGTCTGGAGGGAACTAAGTACCATCCCATAAGCACTTTTATATTAGTTTCTATCAATGCTATATTTAGAATACCTTTAAAGGCTGTGGATCCTCTCTGATGCCAATCCTCCAGGCTCCAGGTCTCCCGCAGATCCTTTTCCCATGAGTCCATGTAAGAGAATTTTGCGGTGGGTTCCACAAGGGACGCATAAAGGAGAGATATACCCCCCCTTGTGTCAAGTGCTTGACCGCACCAACGTTCATAAGGTGTAAATTCCAGAGGGAGTTCTTGTCCCTTCATTAGGGAGGCAAGAAAATGGGATATCTGAGCGAATCTAAATCTCTCTGACCCAGGGAGTTTGAGTTTAGTTAGGCAATGCTTTAGCGTCAATGGGCCAGATGGGGAGAGAAAGTGGCCTATGCGGTACATCCCCTTGTCTAACCACCATTTGAATGACTTAATGTCCAGGCCCGGAGCAAAGCGGGGATTATGAAAGATGTGCTCCAGAGGGCGTAATGGTGAAGTTAAAGCTGGGGAGCATTTCATCGAGTCCCATAATTTAAAGGATTGAGACAGTGTTGGAGCTAAAATGGTAGGCCTTAATTTCATAGGGCACCAGAGCAGATAGTCTGGGGTATATGTCGGAGCAGCTTGTTTCTCTATTTCTATCCAATCGGGTTTCTCAACTTTGAAATATACCAAAGATAGTTGGGCCAGCCTTGCCGCTTGAAAGTATCTGAACAGGTCTGAAAGACCCAGGCCCCCTTTGGTTTTGGGGCTAAGAAGCACATTTCCCTTGTAGTGGTTTAAGATGATGTTTTCTAATATCTATCGGGAGAGACCTAAACAAGTATAGAAGCTTGGGCAAAAGAGTCATTTTGATAGAATTGATTCTGCCCAGCCAGGATATATTAAAGTTGGACCATGTTTGGATGTCAGATTCTAATGTGCGGAACATGGGAGGGAAATTAGCCTGGAAGAGTTGCTCAAACTTAGGGGTTAGATTAATTCCTAGATATCGGATTGAGGATTCGCTCCATTTAAATTTGAAAGCAGGCTTGAGCCTATTCACATCTGCGTCTGGGAGCGAAATATTTAATGCCTGTGACTTATCCATATTGACCTTTAAGCCCGACAAGGATCCAAATGCCCTCAAGAGGTTGCAAATATTGGGAAGAGAGATAGTAGTGACAAATAAAAGGATGTCGTCCGCAAAAAGGGCGCATTTGTGGGATTGCGCTCCACACTTAACCCCTTTGATGTTTTGGTCAGTCCTGATCGCAATTGCCAGGATCTCTATGGCTAAGGCAAAGATCACTGGGGAGAGGGGACACCCCTGTCTGGTTCCCCTGGTTATTTGAATGGGATCTGAGTAGAAGCCGTGCATTTTTACCTTGGCGCTCGGAGTGGAATACAGTGCTTTCAGGGTATTTATAAAATTGTTCCCAAATCCCCATCTCCCCAGGACTGCAAAAAGGAAGGACCAAGATAAGGAATCGAAGGCTTTTTGGAGGTCCAAAGACAGCAATAAGCCTTCCTGCCTTGGGCCTCCATCCCATCCCGACTGTAAAAGAGATACTATATCGACCGCCCTTCTGACCTGGTCCGGGCCTTGTCTTCCCGGCATGAAGCCTACTTGATCTTTATGAATATATTGATTGATGAAGGAGTTGATTCTATTAGCCAAGATTTTAGCCAGGATTTTAGTGAGTATTTTCAGGTCGTTGTTAATCAACGAGATCGGTCTGTAATTTTCGACTAGAGATGGATCCTTGTCAGGCTTGGGTATGACCGAAATGAAAGCTAAATTTAAATGTGGCTCAAGGGGAGACCCTTCTCTTTTGGAATTGAAGAATTTTGTGATAAAGGGTGCCAAAGTTTTCTTGAATGTTTTATAGTATTGATTAGAAAAACCATCGGGGCCAGGAGCTGAGTTCCCTTTTAAGTTTTTAATGACGTCTAATGTTTCTTCCGTGGTGAAGGGGGCTTCCATGATATCCATATGCTCTTTACTTAGGGTTGGAATGTTAATGCTATCTAGGAAAGCTTTTAAGGAGGAGTCAGACATTGTGTCATTTTGCTGATACAATTTAGAATAGAAAGAGTGGAAGGCTTGCAGGATTTTAGGGGGGTTAAGGGTAGAGGTGCCATCCTGAAGTCTAATATTGGGGATGGAGAAGTTAGTGATTTTGGGAGATAGCTTTCTCGCTAGAAGGGTACTCATCTTATCTCGCTGAAAATAGAATTTTGCATTATTCCATTTCAGGTGTGTCTCTGCCCTCACTGTGTGGGCCAGATTTAATGCTGTTCTGGCTGCATCTAGTTGGGCTATGGTGACCGAGGTAAGGTCCCGTTTATGTTGCTTGCATAGAGCCTTGAATTCCCTCTCTAGTTTCTCTATCTCCGCCTTTTGCTCTTTCTTTTTCCTGGAAGATATTTGAATGAGTTTTCCCCTTATGGTCGCTTTATGAGCGGCCCATAGAGTCTTGGCTGAAATTCCCTCCACATTGTTCCGCAGAAAATAATCTTTTATGTCCTTCTCAAGTTCTATGACTGAGATATGGTCATTAAGAATGTTGTCGTTGATTCTCCAATGGGTATTGGGCGGTTTGTGAGAGCCGCCCCTTAGTGTTACGATCACCATAGCGTGATCCGATAGGGCAGAATCCTTTATATAGGCCTTGATCGCATAGGGTATATGTACTACTGACATTAGTATGTGGTCGATCCTGGAGTATGTTTTGTGAGGGTTTGAAAAGTGTGTATAATCCCTCTTAGTGGGGTTGAGTTCTCTCCAAATATCGGATAGGCCTTGTTGATATATTATTTTTGCAATCTTGGAGCTTGTTTTTGTGGGGCGAATTGATTGAGCTTTTAAAGGTTTGGATTTGTCTAGGCCTGGGTCAAAGGCCACGTTGGAGTCACCTCCGAAAATTACTGTTCCTTCCAATAATGGAGTTAGAGTTTGTAGCATTGCTTGGAAGAATTTTGTTTGGCCCTTATTGGGGGAGTAATACGAGATGAAGGAATAGAGGCTTTCATCTATTTTACCCTTGACCAACAGGAATCTGCCTTCAGGGTCTCTGTGCACTAAATCGGGCTTAAATTTGCACTGTTTTGCGAATATAACCGCAACACCTCTGGTCTTATCCTCTGCATTCGCTAGAAAGAATGTGGGATATTGAGCATGTAGAAATGTTGGGTTATAATTGGGTGGGAAATGTGTTTCCTGGATCATGACTACCGCCAATTTTTGTGTGTGGTAAGATTGGAATAATTTACGCCTTTTAACCGCTGAATTTAGTCCCTGGGCATTATGGGAGGCTAGTTTAAAGGAAGGGTGAGCCAAATTGCCACTAGACATGTCGTCTAATTGGGGGAGTTGTGTGTGGTGCGGTATCTCTTACCTCCTCTGGGCGCGGTGGAGCATAGTTATTCGGATCGCGAGGTAGGACCTGGAGCCTGGAGGATAGTGGGCTGTTCAAGCATCCTGTGGACTGGCACAAGCAAAAGAAAGGGTTAGAAAATAGGACAGAAGAGGAAAAGAAAGAGAAAGAGAGTAAATGCAAGTGTTTTTGAGAGATTAGTTCCAAAAGGAACCGGTGGCATCGAGGGGGTGTAAAGATCCCCTCCATGCCACCCATCCATAAACAATAATAGCCCTCCGGAGAGGTCATCAGTCCATCTCCCGACCATGGAGGTTCCATTGTCGATAGATGGATGGAGGCGCATGACTGCTACCCCAGTCAGAGCCAACCCAATTGGTAATCCTAAAAAATGAAATTAACAATATCTAGTAAGGACAACCATGTCAACAGAAAAGCATTTCAGTTCAATTGTAACAAAGCCAGCCGGCTTAATAAAAAATAAGACAAAAATAAAGTCCTGCTGCAGGCCAAAAAGGCTTGGGGGGATATGTTAAGGGCATGGGGGGTGGGAGGGTGAAGAAAAAGGGAGGGGAGGGGGATGAGGGGCAGGGATGAGTTCAATAGGGGGGGTAGTTGTGGGGGCTGAAAAATACCCCAGTAGGAGCTGTCCATTCCTAATATGCTCGTGAGTCGTCGTGTCCGTTCCCTGGACCACCAGAACACCAGCCAGTGAAAAGGCGGACCCGCAGGTGGGAAGTCCCAATAACTTGTTCTTCAGTGTACGTTGCAATGTTGATTGTGGTAAATCTAGGCGTCCTCTGTGGGAAGGGGTGGGATCCAATTGTTAGTGAGTCGCTTGAGAAGGAACAGATGTCCCATTGGTAGTGGTCGCAAGACACAGCGAATCTTATTCTAGGTGTGGAGTGACCTAATCGGTCAGCTGTGTCGAGACCTGTGAAAATCCATCTGGACGTGGGAGTCCAGTGTCCCTGATGAGTTCAGAGATCGTGCATCCTGATCCTAAGTAGTTCAAGATGGTCTTTTAGGGTGGATGATGGCTTGGAAAGTTTCCTGAGTAACGTGTCCGGGTACTGACCGGGCGCAACCAGATCATTCAGGATGGCATCGGTTCTCTTGTTCGTCTACTCTTTGTGGTTTTCCATAAAGGGGAAACTGGGCTGGTTGGTGTCTGTCTCTTATAAGATCCGGGTTGCGTGTTTGATGTGTCCATCTCCAATTCTTGGGAAATAAGCTTCAGAGACAGGAGAATCCGCTCTCCTTCAGGCAGAGTGGTGAATGAGTGTGTCTTGCCTTTGTAGGTGAATTTTAAAGCAAAGGGGAAAGCCCACCAGTATTTTATTTCTTTTTGTGTCAGGACTAGAAGTAGAGGTTTAAGGGCTCGACGTTTTTGGATCGTCGTAGGCGATATGTCGGCAAATATTTGAATTTCGTGTCCTTGGAATGATATGTGTGGTTGCTGGCGGGAGAGCTTCATGATGCTCTCTTTCACTCCGTAGTGATGTGGCTTCACCACGATGTCCCTGGGGGACCCATCTTTTCTGGGGGGACCCAGAGATCTGTGGGCTCTGTCTAATTCCAGGTAGTGTTTAGATATATCAGGGATAAGGGATTTAATTAATTCTTGTACTGCTGCGGGTACATCCGTGCACGATTCCGGGATGCCTCTGACCCTGAAGTTCTCCCTTCTCAATCTGTTTTCCAAATCGTCGATCCTACTTAAGGCTACATCCAACTGATCCTGCACGATCTGTAAGTGATCAGAATTTTGATTGGTTCTGGAGACTGTATAGTCCAGTTTTTGTTCGATCGCTTCAATTCTGGTTCCCAGATTCTGGAAGTCTGATCGGATGTCATTTGTTATTTTTTGAGCTGTATTAGCTAAGCCCCTTTCCAGTAAGTCAGATAGTTTGAGGAAAAGGTCTCCCGCATTCTGGGGCATATTTGTGCCTGTGCTTCCCATGCATTCAATATTATGCTGAGAGAGAGGAGAGTGTCCCATAGGAGATAACAAGGGGGCTGCCAGGGGGCTCTCATTTAGGAAAGCCGAGTTGTGGCCTGAGGGGGATGAGGTGGGATGAGCATAGGAGATTGCAGTGGAAGGGTAAGAGAGAGTAGCAGGAGCGATCACTTGCCTGGGTTCTTGTATCCCCCCTGATGCTGCCTGTGTCTGAGGCGCTGCTTGTGTCTGAGGCGCGGCCGCCATCTTGGATTCGGCCTGATGTTTCTCAGCCTCAAAACGGGGTCCCAGGTCCTTCTTGGCTGCTGTGGATGGCATGGGTGGGGAACCGCTGTGTTCCCCTTGCCGAAAATGCTGTGTGCGGGCTGGCAGCGGCTTCCAATACGGCGCTAGGGCGGCTGGCTGGCTGGGGTAGTGAGGAGCTCCCGGCTTACGCGGCCATCTTGGAGTCCCTCGCGCATGCGCCTCCTTTCTTTTTTTTCTTAAATTCCTCTTAAAGTTAATGTCCCCCCCTTTTTTATAATGGGGTTTTCGCTATTCTATGATATGGTCGGAATGGAGATACAGTATTCAGATTGTGATTTCTGAATATAGAATATATTTCTGAATATATAGAAAATTTTGATTGAAATATATCTAAATTCCTCCTCTCTTTATTATTTTTTATTGATATAGAGGTTTATATGATTTCAGTTGCTGAAGGGTGATTCAAATGAATCTTTAGTCATTGGTTTTTTCCCCCACCTCTTTTAATGTTTTTTAATAAAGTTTTTGAATAGTAAGGGTAATGTAATAAAATCCATTGCTCTGACACAAGATGGCACCATGATGACTCTATGGAGTTTTAATTGTAAGGGTTAAAAAGCAGGTGTGTGTGTAATTGCCATCCCTCTGGAAGGGTAATTGTTTGCAGCTTTAACACCTTCCTAGTGTTACCAATGGCTGAACTTTTTCGTTTTGCCGCTCGGATATATAAGGCGCATGCGCAGACGTGCGGGCGTGCCCCTGATGATGTCATTTCTGACGAAACGGCCGTAGGATAGACACGCTCGTACCAACGGCGCATGCGCGGAGTTTTTGTTTTAAAGCTGTATTGGTTCCTTGCAAGGAAAAGTGTTTTTATGGATGCCAGTGAGGCGACTTTTTAATAAACAAGAGATAAAACGTTCTACACCATTGGAGTTTTCTCTTTTCTTTTAAACGCTTCCATATCGGTGAGAGCTCTCTTCCCTGATTGTACCGCTATCTGGAAGCCTGTGGCGATCGTTTGTGGATCTACATCCATCATCCCAGCTAAAGTTCCAGCCGCTGTGGAGGGCAAACCCCAAGCTGTTAGCTCTATGCCTCTGATCAGAGGCTATCTGGTAAGCCTTCAATCTATACCAGGTGACGGGATTTCAACACGGTGACAGTCACAGATTTATTATTCAAAGTCACATTTAATTGCTTTTTTGGACATTTGTTTTGACATAATTTTTGCATCTTTGGACTTTTTCTAAATGTGTGGATAAAAAACTGGGAATAGTCACGCATATATATCACTATAGTGAAGCATTCATGTTATTGTTCATGCATATATATCACTATAGCATTCATGTTATTGTTCATGCATATATATCACTATAGTGAAGCATTTATGTTATTGTTCATTTCTATTTTTTTCTTTTATCACATATGAAAGTTGTTGGTGCTTTAATAGTAATATCAATTTTTGTTGTATTTTTGCATTTATATCCAGCGCTGTGCTTTTTGTTATCTATTTAGTAGTGCCCTTATCAAGGTATAGTGCATAGCTGCAGGATTTTCCTTCACGGGTGATATTCACTAAGTTACTGTTTGTACACCTAGCGCAAATTTTTTCTTTAGAAATACCTACTCTGACTGGTGACCAACTGACTGAATTAAATGCTCCCTTTACGACCCAAGAGATTAAAGCAGAGTTCCACACAAAAATGGAACTTCCGCTTTTCGGAACCCTCCCCCCCTCCGGTCTCACATTTGGCACCTTTCAGGGGGGAGGGGGGTGTCTAAGACAGGTATTTTCACCCACTTCCGGCATAGACTCCCATGGGAGTCTATGCCTCTTCTTGTCCCTCCGCGCTGTCTCCTGGGAAACACACAGCTCCCAGGAGAGAGCAGGGACCACTTACGATGCGTAGCGCGACTCGCACATGCGCAGTAGGGAACTGGGAAGTGAAGCTGCAACGCTTCACTTCCTGATTCCCTCACCTAGGATGGCGGCGGCAGCTGCCGAGAACCGAGCGGGTTCTCGGCGTCACCTGCCGACATCGCTGGACCCTGGGACAGGTAAGTGGCCATGTATTAAAAGTCAGCAGCTGCAGTATTTGTAGCTGCTGGCTTTTAATATTTTCTTTTTTTGGCGGTGTGGGTGGACCCCCGCTTTAAGACCACCATAGACTCACTACCTAACGGTAAGGGACCAGGACCCGATGGTATGACCGGGGAATATTATAAACAATACGCCCCTCAACTAATTCCTCACCTTATCGAACTCTTCAATCACGCTGCCTCCTCTTCCTCCTTTTCAAAGGAATACCTAACAGCATTGGTTATAACGTTACCGAAGCCAGGGAAAGAGTCAAATGTCCCCCAAAATTTTCGCCCGATATCTCTACTCAATCTAGACCTCAAAATATATGCTAAAGCGATTGCAACAAGACTAATCAAAATTATGCCAACTCTAATCCACCCTGACCAGACGGGGTTCACTAAAGGCAGACAATCTTCTGCTGCCACCAGAAGAATGATTAATATCATACACCAGGCCGAAAGTACAGGAACACCTTCTCTGCTCCTATCTTTGGATGCAGAGAAGGCGTTCGATAGAGTCCATTGGTCTTACCTACATACGGTCCTCCGAAAATTTGGATTTCAAGGTAACATTTTGAGCGCCATTATGGCATTATACTCTAATCCAGAAGCCCAGGTGTATACGGAATGCATGTTATCCCGTCCGTTTCCCATTACCAATGGCACACGCCAGGGATGCCCGCTATCACCGCTTATATTCAACTTACTTATGGAACCTTTGGCGGAACACATCTGTTCTCACCTCAGCATATCCGGCCTAGAAATTGGCAATGTACATCACAAAATCAGCCTGTTCGCTGATGACGTTATTCTTATCCTTACCAACCCGACTGGCTCCCTGGCTGAGGTGCAAAAATTACTAAACTGGTTTAGCTCGGTCTCGTACTACAAAGTTAACACTACCAAATCCTTTATACTAGATATATATAGACGCTACTATGAAAAATTTATTACAAACGCAACACCCATTTGTATGGGCAACTACAGATATAACATACCTAGGTATTCACTTACCAAGAACGACTAAAAACCTTTATTCATGCAACTTCACACCACTCCTCCAGACCATCCAAACGGCCTCACAACAAATAGCAAAACATGAATTGTCTTGGACAGGCAGACTAGAGGCCTTCAAGATGATTTGCCTTCCCCAATTGCTTTACTACTTCAGAACTATTCCAATCCCATTACCAGCTACATTCTTCAGATCCCTCCAAACATTGTTTAATAAATTCCTGTGGAATGGCAAACGACCCCGGTGCTCCCACTCCAAGTTGATTAAACACAAACTAGCCGGTGGTATGGGTTACATAGATTTTGAAGATTACTACTTAGCAGCTATACTAGCCCAATTACCAGGTTGGTTCCAACCCAGTCCGACAACACTATGGGGACAAATAGAAGATTCCTCGCTCATCCGCCCTAATCTAAAAACCTGGTTACTCAGCATTCCGTTGGGTTCCATAGTACCGACATATTTATCTCCTACCATGAAAGCCTTGGCCCATGCGTGGTCGAAATTGACAGCCTCCCACACATATACATCTATCACCCCACAATCCCACATACCCTTAAATGTTCTTCGACATTTAATGCCTGACCTCTCACTAACAGCTTGGACTATAAAAGGTATACACTCACTACAAGATATACTCCGTGACAACAGCATTAAAACATTTTCCCAACTACAATCTGAATTCAACCTCGATGCAACCGAATTCTTTACAAACTTACGCATACACCATCGTCTACGCACTATCAATTTCCCTAACTACAACATCCACTCAAAGACCAGGGAATACCTCACTAATACTGACACGAAAACCAAGGGTATCTCATTCTTTTACAACACTTTTCACCAAAAACAAGCCTTCTCCAAAACAACTGAACATCATAAATGGGAAAAAGACCTAGCCTGCATCTACACAGAATCCCAATGGCAGCAGGCACTTAAAACTGTCTACAAAGCCACCAAATGTGCGGCCCTTTGGGAGCTCACGCAAAAAAATTCCTTACGTTGGTATATAACCCCAGCCAAACTATCATTCTTTAATCCCCAAACCCCCCATACTTGTTGGAGATGTAAATCTTCTCCAGAAGACATGCTTCATGTTTTCTGGTCATGCCCCTCCCTCCAGACATATTGGGAAAAGGTCTTCTGACTAATCTCAACGATAACCCGAATCAAGACCCTCCCCTCACCAGCACTGGCAATCCTAAACCTCACTATTGAAGACATCCCCTTCTCCTTCAGACATGTAACTACACACATACTCCTGGCAGCAAGACTTAACCTGGCAAGACAATGGAAGTCAGATAGCCACCCAACACTAAACCAAGTAGTAGACATAGTTGCCCTACACTTCAGCTACGAGGTCACATCAGTAGCCCACGCGGGCCACACAACAAAAATGCACACCTACTGGCAACCTTGGAAAGACTGGACTAATACTGCATCCCTCACATAATCACTTGGATAGACAATACTCTTTCTTGACCGAGCAATATTGTATTCTCTCCCAACGTTAATTCACAAAGGTTCTGCTTAATAAATTTAAGATATACTCAGTTTTAAAAGAATTGTACACCGGCGCTCTGCGCTGGGGTGGCACTAAGCATCCCAGTTGGGGTGTCACACCAGTGAAGAGGGCTATTAATGGTAATAACGTAAGATTTTTAGGAAAATTTTTAGGAAAATTGCAACTTGTTCATAACTTGTTACTGTACACTGTATACTTGTATACTGTGAGCAAACTATTCACATCTTGTTAAAGCATGTTCACATTTTGTGACACTTAGACGTCATTGCACGACGTACAGTTCTAATTGTACAATGTATTCCCTTGCAAAAATTTAATAAAAAATATGGAATAAAAAAAAAAAAATAGGGATCATTTACAGTCTGAAGAAACCCATGGACTTGTATGTGGATGGGAGAAGGTGGCTGCGGATCATGTCATCCTTAGTGACCCAGAGGACTCTGGACCGAATGCCTCAGCAAACCTTAGCTGCATGGCCTCCTTGATCCTGCAAAGCCTGCGTAAGGATCTTCGTATTCATGGTATCAAGGAGAGGGATCAGTACTGGCTGGCAACCCTCCTTGATCCACATTACAAGGGTAAAGTTGGGGACCTTATCTTGCCATCACAGAGGGAGCAGAGGATGAAACATCTTCGGGAGGCCTTGCAGAAAGGTTTGTGCAACACGTTTCCAGAGCCTGGGAGGTTACAATTTCCTGGTCCTCCTGGACAACGTGTTGCTGAGGCTTCGGTCAGTCACAGAAGGAGCAGTGGAGAAGGTGGTCGTTTGACCAATGCGTTCAGACAATTTTTTAGTCCGCAGCCCCAAGGTCTGATTGGTTCCAGCAACCATCGCCACCATCTGATTCACATGGTGCAGGGTTACCTAGGGGAAAGATCAGACTTGGACACCTTTCCCACCGAAAATCCTCTGGGTTACTGGGTCTTGAAGATGGATCACTGGCCAGAGCTTGCACAGTATGCAATTGTGCTACTGGCCTGTCCTGCATCCAGCGTTCTTTCGGAACGCACATTCAGTGCTGCTGGAGGCTTTGTAACTGATCACAGTGTGCGTCTGTCCACCGAATCGGTCGATCGGCTGACCTTCAAAAAAATGAATCAGTCTTGGATCACCAGCTACCAAGCACCTGATGCTGATGTAACCGATTTATTTTTTTTTTTATGTGAGATCCCTTCAAGACTGTCTATGCTGATGCTGAGTGACTATCCTGTTATGCTGAATCACAATCCTCTTCCTCCTCAATTTTCATGCTAATAGTTTGTAAGAACATTTTTGGTTCTGGGCACCGCCACCAGTGCCCAAGGCCCAATTTTTCAGCCCCTGTTTAACAGGGATGTATAATTACAATTTTTGATGCAATACTTTGCAACAGGGCTCATTTCTGCACTCCAACTATAGCATCTGTGAGGGGTTGCAGTGTTGTGGCACCAGTGCCCAAGGCCCAATTTTTCAGCCCCTGTTTAACAGGGACATGTAATTACAATTCTTGATCTAATATTTCACAGCAGGGCCCATTCCTGCGCCCACCAAGAGTAACTGTGAGGACTTACAGTGTTGTGGCACCAGCACCACCACTACCAAAGGCCCAATTTTTCTACCACTGTTCAACAAAGGCATGTAATTACAATTCTTGATCTAATATTTCACAGCACGGCCCGTTCCTGCACCCACCAAGAGTAACTGTGAGGGCTTACAGTGTTGTGGCAACACCAACACCTAAGGCCCCAATTTCTGCAGAGTATATAGGGCAGGCCCCTACTTTCAAACTTCCAACTTACAAACGACTCCTACTTGCAAATGGAAGGAGACAACAGGAAGTGAGATGAAATCTACCCCTAGGAAGGGAAATTCTCTCCTGTAAGAGTTAATATGGGAAAAATGTGTCTCCTCTTCACTGATGCTTTATCACCAATCCTTGTTTCACTAAAAACCCCAAATTTTCAAAAAAACATTTGTCATTGGGACAGAAAGTAAGGTGAAATCTTCTGAAGAGGTGCACAGACAGAAAAACAAATGTTACAGGGGTGATAACCCTTCCCTATGTTTTCCAAAAAGCTTAAAAATAGATTTTTTGGCCGAAGCTACACTCTAAAAATGTACCAGTTCAAAATTACAAACAGATTCTACTTAACGACAAACCTACAGTCCCTGTCTTGTTTGCACCGCCTGTATACTGCTGTTCAGAGTATATAGGGCCTGGGGGCCCCACGCCTTTCCTTTTTTTAATTTGGGTGTGGGGTTCCCCTTAATATCCATACAAGACCCAAAGGGCCTGGTAATGGACTGGGGGGGGGTACCCATGCCATTTGTCTCACTGATTTTCATCCATATTGCCGGGACCTGATATTACATTAAAGCCTCAAGCAGTTATGAATGACTTTTTTTCCTTTAAAAATGTCATTTTGTGCAGGACTGTTCTAAGCATGGGAAACACGCGCCACTTTACAGGCATACTATAGACACCTCCCCAGGTACAATATTTAAAGGAATATTTCACTTTTTTTTTCACTTTAAACATCATTAAAATCACTGCTCCCTCCCCTTGATACCTCGTATTCATGGTATCAAGGGGAGGGATGATTACTGACTGGCAACCCTCCTTGATCCACGTTACAAGGGTAAGGTTGCGGACCTTATCTTGCTGTCGCAGAGGGAGCAGAGGATGAAACGTCTTCGGGAGGCCTTGCAGAAAGGTTTGTGCAATGCATTGCCAGAGGCTGGGAGGTTACAATTTCCTGGTCCTCCTAGACAACGTGTTGCTGAGGCTTCGGTCAGTCACAGAAGGAGCGGTAGAGAAGGTGGCCGTCTGACTGATGCGTTCAGACAATTTTTTAGTCCGCAGCCCCAAGGTCTGATCGGTTCTAGCAACCATCACCAGCATCTGATTCACATGGTGCAGGATTACCTAGGGGCAAGATCAGACTTGGACACCTTTCCCACTGAAAATCCTCTGGGTTACTGGGTCTTGAGTATGGATCACTGGCCAGAGCTTGCACAGTATACAATTGAGCTAATAGCCTGTCCTGCATCCAGCGTTCTTTTGGAACGCACATTCAGTGCTGCTGGAGGCTTTGTAACCGATCACAGGGTGCGCCAGTACACCGAATCGGTCGACTGGCTAACCTTAATAAAACTGAATCAGTCTTGGATCACCAGCTACCAAGCACCTGATGCTGATGTAACCGATTCAATTTTTTTAAATGTGAGATCCCTTCAAGACTGCCTATGCTGATGCTGAGTGACTATCCTGTTATGCTGAGTCACAATCCTCTTCCTCCTCAATTTTCATGCTGATAGCTTGTAAGAACATTTTTGGTTCTGGGCACCGCCACCAGTGCCCAAGGCCCAATTTTACAGCCCCTGTCTAACAGGGGCATATAATTACAATTTTTGATGCAATAATTTGCAGCAGGGCTCATTCCTGCGCTCCAACTATAGCATCTGTGAGGGGTTGCAGTGTTGTGGCACCGCCACCAGTGCCCAAGGCCCAAATTTTCAGCCCCTGTTTAACAGGGATGTATAATTACAATTTTTATTGTAATACTTTGCAGCAGAGCTCATTCCTGCGCTCCAACTATAGCATCTGTGAGGGGTTGCAGTGTTGTGGCACCAGTGCCTAAGACCCAATTTTTCTGCCCCTGTTCAACAGGGACATGTAATTACAATTCTTGATCTAATATTTCACAGCAGGGCCCATTCCTGCGCCCACCAAGAGTAACTGTGAGGGCTTATATTGTTGTGGCAACACCACCATCACCACCAAAGGCCCAATTTTTCTGCCCCTGTTCAACAGGTGCATGTAATTACAATTCTTGATATAATATTTCACAGAAGGGCCCGTTCCAGCGCCCACCAAGAGTAACTGTGAGGGCTTACAGTGTTGTGGCAACACCAACACCTAAGGCCCCAGTTTCTGCAGAGTATATAGGGCAGGCCCCTACTTTCAAACATCCAACTTACAAATGACTCCTACTTGCAAACGGAAGGAGACAACAGGAAGTGAGATGAAATCTACCCCTAGGAAGGGAAATTCTCTCCTGTAAGGGTTAATATGGGAAAAATGTGTCTCCTCTTCAATGATGCTTTATCACCAAATCTTGTTTCACTAAAACACCCACATTTTCAAAAAACATTTGTCATTGGGCAGAAAGTGAGGTGAAATCTTCTGAAGAGGTGCACAGACAGCAAAACAAATGTTACAGGGGTGATAACCCCTCCCTATGTTTTCCAAAAAGCTTAAAAATAGATTTTTTGGCTGGAGCTACACTTTAAAAATGTACCAGTTCAAAATTACAAACAGATTCTACTTAACAACAAACCTACAGTCCCTGTCTTGTTTGCACCGCCTGTATACTGCTGTTCAGAGTATATAGGGCCTGGGGGCCCCACGCCTTTCTTTTTTTTAATTTGGGTGCGGGGTTCCCCTTAATAGCCATACAAGACCCAAAGGGCCTGGTAATGGACTGGGGGGGGGGGGTACCCATGCCGTTTATTTCACTGATTTTCATCCATATTGCTGGGACCCCACATTACATTAAAGCAGTTATAAATTACTTTTATTCCTTTAAAAATGTCATTTTGTGCAGGGACTGTTCTAAGCACGGGAAACACGTGCCACTTTACAGGCATACTATAGACACCCCCCAGGTATTTAAAGTAATATTTCACTTTTTTTTCACTTTAAGCATCATTAAAATCACTGCTCCCAAACCCCTGCTTTTGCATTGATACATGTCCCCTGGGGCAGGACTCTGGTCCCCAAACCCTTTTTAGGACAATAACTTGCATATGAACCTTTAAAATTAGCACTTTTGATTTCGAACGTTCGATTCCCATAGACTTTAATGGGTTTCTAAAGTTTGTGCAAACTTTCGGTCCGTTTGCAGGTTCTGGTGTGAACCGAACCGGGGGGTGTTCGGCTCATCCCTACTGGCGGCACATTGGGTGCCAGCCATGGAAGCGTGTCCTCACTTCATGTAAACACTGTACAAGAAGCAGAAAGGCTCCACACTGATAACTTCACTTCCTTATATCAAGCTTTATTTAAAGGAACACATGCTGCTTGGAAACCACTCTTACTGTTAATTTCACCCTCAAGAGCTTAATAATAGAGATCAAAATTAAGCCTGTGCATTGTTCCTAAGGCTTGACAGAAAGAAAATAACATTATCAGTGTTCAGCCTTTCAGTTTCTGGTTTGGCATCTAAACAAGAGTAGACAGAAATTATTTGGTGCCTAAGTGCTAGGACCTGTCATGATATGAGCCTGATGGGTAGAGTATTGCATGTGTAGTATCATAATCATTAACAAGGGAAGAATTGGGCCTGATCTTCCTGTGCTATAACAAGCACCTGCACCCACTGAATATATTTTATGTGGTCCATTAGTGTTGTGCGAACAGTTTGGCCCGAACATCAGTTGGGGCCGAACATTGGCTGTTTGGCCATTTGTCCAACATGCAAATTTGCAGGGTATTTGGTGGGTGTTCGTCCCCAAAATACACACCAGACCCTTATCCGGGCATGTAGCCTTGCAGGTCAGGAAAAGGGGGGGTGAGTGAGCACATCCCTCCTGAACCACATGCTCTCAACATTGGGGGTTGGGTGCTTTCGGACAGGGGGGCTCTCCACCGCAAATCACCTTGTCAGTGGTTGTGGGGGTATGCGGGCAGGGGGCTTATTGGGATCTAGAAAACCCCTTTAACCCCCAGGTCCCCCCCCTTATAGGAATGAGTTTGAGGTACATAGTACCCCTACCCATTCACCAAAAGAGTGCCAAAAAGTAATAAAAACACAGAGACAGTTTTTATTTTACAATGCCTTTTTTTTTAAAAATTAAAGATATAAAAATAGTGTCCCTCAATGTAAATCCATCATCAACCATGCTGCACGCCACACCCGGAAAATAAAAAAACAAAAACTCCCTTCTCCTGTCATCTATTAAGGCTGGCTGCCTACTGCACACTCTGCTGTTTGACATTTCTTATATACGTAAGGGGCAGGGCCACTAGGTGACATAGCATATATAAGAAATGACAAACGGTGGAGCCTGCAGTAGGCAGTCAGCCTTAATAGATGGCGGGAGTGTTTTCAGATATTTATTTGTAAAAAGTTTGATCATTTTGTTCATTTTCCTTCCACAATTATGTGCCGCTTTGTGTTGTTTTATCACATAAAATCCCAATAAAATACATTTACGTTTTGGTTTTAACATGACAAAATGCGGAAAATTTGAAGGGGTGTGAATACTTTTTCAAGGCACTGTAAGTGCATTAGCAGTGACTGCTCCCCTTCTACTGTGTTTTAATTAGAGACTCCCCATTACCTCCTGTCCTGACACAGCAATGATAAACTTTTGGGCTGAATTTTGGGCTGAATTCGGACCTGAAACAGACCAGAAGACTCACCGGAGCCATAGAGAGCCGGTCACAATCTCCTGACATGCGAATTGGATGCGGAAAAAACCCACATCCCATTTGCAATAGTGTGAACCCAGCCTTAAAGGATAAGTTCACCTTTTAGGAAAAAAAATGAAATGTGCATATTTTTTCAGGAAAAAAAAAGTTTATTATTATTTTAATATTATTTATTATTTTTTCACTAAGGAGCCTGGAACACATTGTACCTATATCAGGGGTGCAGTCTCAGGTTCCTGAAGACAAGCCCTGCAGCTTTCAGCCAGTACCTTCATACAGGCTGACGGTTTACACTGTTTACAAGCTGCAGGGTTTGTGAATGAACTACAAGACCTCTCATCAGCGATCTCGCAGTTCATTAAGAGCTACAAGCCGCCAGCCACAATGGCTGATGGTACTTGTAGCTCATGCATTCACAAGAAACAGGGCAGAGCCCCGCACGCTGCTTTTGAATTGTGACAGTGGGTGGGGGGAGAGGAGTCCCAATGAGAGGGCGATCAGGGGTATTGGCTGCTGGAGGTGGAACATGTTACACGTTCCACCCTAAATACAGGTGGAGCATCCCAGATAGCAAGGATAACTTGCCACACATTTGTGACAGTGTTGAATTGTAAGTATGTTAACTTGCTGGACATTTTCACTGGCAAGTTGTACACTTGCAGAGCACTTGCAGAGCACTTGAAGCACACGTTCTAGTTGACTCTTTTTGAATTTTAAGCAAATTTGTATGGCAAGTCTCTAGCAAAAGCAAAGTTGCAGTGATAAGTCTACAGCAAGAGCTCTGCAAGTTTACAGCGTGAAAATTCAGTCACAGTGACCCCTGTGGTGATATGACTATTGCAAAACATAACTGAACTAGAACTTGCAGCAGACTTGCAGAATGTTTGCAAAGAAAGTTGATCTGGAGTCATGTAATGCGGACTTGCGGCAATTGTGCAACAAACTTGTGAAGACTGGCAAATCTAGCAATAGCTTAGCAAGTCATTTTGAAACTTGCAGTGCAATTGCTTGCTATCTGGGATGTAAAATGTTCCAAAAGGTTAACATCTCCTTTAATAATCAAAAAGATATTATATAGATAGTAAATACAAAAGATAAATCAATGAAAAAAAAAAATGCTAATAGAAGAAAATATGGATAAAACAAAATTGACCCTAAACCATTATAGTTTCATTTTAAAAACAATAACTTGGTGAATTAATTGTTCCACCTCCAATATCTCCCACCAACCCTCCAACCCTCCCCCTACCAATCCCAATGTTTAAAAAACCCTCCAACAAGCTTTATTTTTATTTGAGTCTGCCGTTTGGGTAAAGCCATAGCACATACAGACTGGCGATTCACCACTGCAATCCAGACCCGACACCTCTCTTGTTTCCTCCTATCATCTTGATGTCATCATGCTGCCACTAGAGACTTCAGGACTTGTGTGGACCACACCAATAGACAACAACCTGGCAATATGAAGATAATAGAAAACGCGGGCCCCAGTGAGTTACATGACCACAAATTTAGGTGTGTGGGCCATTTAGTTTTTTTTTCAAAGAGAGGGGATTAGCTAAAAGGTGATGAGAGAATAATGTTTGGGGTTGGAGATAGCTTTAACCACTTGCCGACCGGCTCATGCCGATATACGCTAGCAAAGTGGCACAGGTGTGCAAAACAACATACCCATATGTCACTGCATCATCGGCAGCTAGCTGGCGCGTGGGAGCATGCCCGTGGGTCCCGCTGACTCGATGTACGCCGCTGGCCCGTGATCGTGACACGGAGTGGCAGAACGGGGAGATGCCTATGTAAACAAGGCATTTCCCTGTTCTGCCTAGCAAAATGACAGGGATCTACTGCTCCCAGTGATCGGGAGCAGTGATCTCTGTCATATTCTAGTGAGTCCATCCCCCCCTACAGTTAGAACATGCCCAGGGAACACACTTAACCCCTTGATCGACCCCTAGTGTTTGACCCCTTTCCTGTTAGCGACATTTACACAGTAATCAGTGCATTTTTATAGCACTGATCACTGTATAAATGTCAATGGTCCCAAAATAGTGTTGAAAGTGTCTGATCTGTCCGCCACAATGTCGCAGTCATGATAAAAATCACAGATCACCGCCATTACTAATAAAAAAATGAATAAAAATGCCATAAATCTATCCCCTATTTTGTAGACGCGATAACTTTTGCACAAACCAATCAATATACACTTATTGGGATTTTGTTTTACCAAAAATATGTTGAAGAATACATATCGGCCTAAACTGAGGAAGAAATTTTTTTTATATTTTTTGGGGGATATTTATTATAGCAAAAAGTAAAAAATATTGCTTTTTTTTCAAAATGTTTGCTCTTTTTTTGTTTATGGCGCAAAAAATAAAAACCACAGAGGTGATCAAATACCACCAAAAGAAAGTCCTATTTGTGGGAAAAAAAGGACATTTTGTTAGGGTACAATGTCGCACGCCAGCACAATTGTCAGTTAAACCAATGCAGTGCCATATCGCAAAAAGAGCTTGGTCAGGAAGGGGGTAAATCCTTCCAGGGCTGAAGTGGTTAAAAATGGTTCTCACCATGCATTTGTTATCTTTCTTAGCCTCCAGGTATGAAGAGCCAATAAGACAATGCTGCAAAGATGGCATGAGGGAGAACCCCATGGGTCACAGCTGTGAGATCAGAGCCACCTACATTGTAGAGGACAAGACATGCGTGGATGCCTTCCTGGACTGCTGTACCTACATTGAGAAGAAGAAATTAGAAGAAAAATATCAGAAAGATGTGAATATTTTGGGAAGAAGTAAGGAGTAATGTCACACGGTGGCACTGTGAATGATATATTAGAACAGGGGAGATGAGCATCATTGCTAATTATCTAATTCCTTTGTAGTCTGTGTTGTTATTTTTATTTGTTATTTTTGGGACCCCAATATAATGAAGGAACCTACTTAGAGTTGCAGGGGTACTGGATGGCAGAATGATGATACAGGGGCAACCTAGGGGCATAAACAAGTGGAGGCCACTACAAATTAAAAAAAAAAATGTCCATTGTATCAGTATAATTTATCAGCAAATTTAAAGGAAACCTTTAACCACTTTCTTCTGAAAATCGACTGTCCATGGCAACACATGCCTGAAAATAACAGAACAGTTAATTTAAAAGAGATAAATATTCATATTTATCTCTACAAAAAGTCCTCGTATAGCATGAAAGTTCTAAATCAGGAGAGCAGCTGTTTTTATTTTTTATTCAATCGGGTAGTTGTACAATCTACAAATCTACAATCTACAAATGAAAGAAATATATGATTCTGAAGGCCTGCTTTCAAGCAAATGCAAAACATTGCATTCTGCCAATCTGCCTGCCTTTGAAATATATTCAATCGTCACTTTTGCTTACTTGTTTAGTAATTATTTTTTTCTGTCATTGTTTTAGAAGGTCAACAGGTCATGGACCAAGGCCAACAGGTCATAGGAACTTATTGTAGTACCTATTTTGTTGGGCTCTGGTGCACAACCTGCTGTCCATTCCAATTTCTCTGTGTGTATTTTTTTCTCAAAACGTTTAAATGGATCAGTAAATATTAAGGTGGGCTGTAGGAAGAACACACAAGAGTATTGATTTGTACAGGGACTGTAATGGCAGTGCTGTCTAGTAGAAACATATTTCCAGTCCCTGACTATCTCCTGTAGCATGCCCACAGTCTTTGATGTAGCATGTCCACTGTCTGTGGCAGTTATCTGTAGTATTACATACAACATACCTCTCAACTTTTTGAGATGGGAATAAGGGATACCGATTAGCAAAAGTATGTAGGCATAGGACACACCCCTTGTCACTCCCCTTAAAGGAGAATTGTACAAAAAAAATGTTTTAGTTAAACCCACAAGTGCTTTTTTTACCACTACTATTCCTTTATACTGGCTTTTGAAATTTACAAGTGCTACAATTTAGAAATTGGATGAAAGGTTTAGCACTGGGAAACTTTTTTTGATAGATAGATAGATAGATAGATAGATAGATAGATAGATAGTGCATTTTGTATACAACTATATGGATCAGACCAAAATAAGGGACAAATGAGTAGGAAAGAGGGACAGAGGGACTTTGTTCCAAATCAGGGACAATCAGGGACAGTTGGGAGCTATGCATACAGTGAACATGCATGTGAGTGTTCTTTGGTTCTTTGGTGAGGCCACACTTGAGATGCTTCTTTTTGAGTAAGTTGACCACTACTGCCATAGGACCTCACAGTTCACACAAAACAATCACATCCGTCCCTCCTCTAGTGGAGTTTACAGTTTAATGTTCCTACAACAGGCATAAAGAAACACTAAAAACACTCAGGGTGTAATTTAGCTAGAATCCAGCGAACCAAAGAGAATGTTGTTAGAAGAATCTAGCAATCCAAGTAAAATCATGGATAAAGAAACAAAAAAACATAGAAACTCTACAATATGCACCCACAGAAAACTGAGATCAGAAAAGGAAGATGATCTAACCAGATAAAAAGCAAGTGGGTGGGTTTATTTCTAGAACGGTTGCATGTCCATCCTGAACTTTTATATTCTCTTCTGCAGGTAATGATGATGATGACTACATTCCAGACATTGATATTATATCCAGAAGTGAATTTCCCGAAAGCTGGTTTTGGAAGATAGAGGTTATGAATGAAACACCGGATAAGGATGGGTACTGTGTAGACTTTCTTCTTCCTGATCTAAATAGATCTGCTAAACATTATCAGGACAAAATAATTGATTGATATGAATTAAGGGACAACTCCAAACATTTCTTTTTCATTTTGGATAGGTAAGGACCTCAATTCTTATGTTTTCACCAGGTCAAGTGAGAGAAAATGTATTCAGTGGGGATACCAATTGAATTTAAATCCCTGCTTGTTGTGTAGTTTGTGGTGGCACTGCATCAAGTTTATTTGGAGTTTGTACAAATTTGGTAGTGAATTGGTGTGCTAAATAATTGAGGTTTTTGTGTAGTTTCAGCTTGCTCCTAAAAAAGGATAATATGAACTTGGTTTAGTATACCGTAATTGATATTCTCCAAAACACGCTCTCCTGCTTCTACCCCACTAGACAACCTCCAATGAAACTTAACTTTTATTTATCCTCTTTAAAACTTGTAATTTTCTGTGTAATCTGATTCTTTTTCACCTAATCACCTAAAATGCCAATAGTCAATAGATCATTATCTCTCTCCGTCTAAATTTTGAGGAAGCCAAAATAGAATAAATACGTTCAAATTAAATCTTTTTATTTTTAGAAAAGATGAAAACAAACCCCCTACCAAGGGCAATATAAAGACGATAAAACATTATGAAATTGGATTAAAAATTTTACTATTACTATTATACTTTTCCTCTGTTGGAATGCAGATATATGAATGCAGGAATTAATTGTTTCCTTGAATTTCTTCCTTCAGAATTTCATCCAAGGTGCTTAATGTGTTCTTGAAAGATTCCATCACCACCTGGGAGGTCCTTGCTGTTAGTCTTTCTGAAAATAAAGGTAATATAACTAGCCAAATGTTTTAAATGAAATCCTGAAGACAAAATGTTATGGTATTGAGTGCTTAAAATCCAACACTTGTGTTTTTTTTATATCTATGCATACAGTAAATGCTGCAGCCATTGGTATTGTAAGGTTTTCCACTGCATATGGGTTCTGAAAAATGTAAATTTCAACAGCAAAGCTCTGGCCCACACACTTCCTCCTCCTGTGTATTGGTCGGTGTGTTACCAATCACATTTAAAGACCATTAGTGAGGAACAGGAAGTATGGGGGGGGGTGGGGCTGAGATGGGCAGCTAGACCCCAAATTTCTGAGTTCTTCACAGCATTTACATAACTGGGCACCATAGACTTCAGATGTTCTTGATGACAGGTGAGTGTTCTTAGGTGACTTCAATTGCATTGTATGTCTAGCCAAAACCTTTTCTTAGCTTTGGATATGGAGAGGGTTCCATTAGATAGATCTTGAACTGTCAGAGAGATTTATCCTTACCTCCCATCCTGCTGACATTTTCATAGATAGGTAATGAGGGTAAATCCCCAACAGCTACATAGACAGATTTACAAACGCAGAGTAGGGAGCAGCTAGAATATTTCTCAGATTTGTATTTTTGTCGTTGTCCCTGTTGCATATTTTCTCACACATCTTCTCTGATTTAGCCAATATTAGCAGGGCATAAATTAAGCTGAAATCTCTCCAACAGAGACTCGAAGAACAATAAAAACAAGACAGGAGTTCTAATACTGCCCGACTCTTTGCAAAAAGATATGTTTTAGACCAGGTGGCAGGTTACTAAGGTTAAATTAACTACAGGTGTACCCTAAAGTGCCCCTGTTCTCATACTATGGGCATTAAAGCGGAGTTCCACCCAAAAGTGGAACTTCCGCTTTAAGCACTCCTCGCCCCATTAAATGCCACATTTGCCATGTAATTTTTTTGTGGGGGAGTGGGTACCTAGTTTTGACAGGTACTTCCTGTCCCACTTCCTGCTTCCTTTGCCTCGCTGCCTAGGCGATGCTTCTTCTCCGCCTCCCTCTCTCCAATCTTCTGGGACATGTAACAGGTCCCAGAAGATTGCCTGGCCACTAAGAGAGCACAGCGCGACTCGTGCATGTGCAGTGCATGCCCAGCTGTGAAGCCGCAAGCTGTCACAGCCGGGTGCCCACACTTGTGATGTCAGCGCCGCGGAGAGGAGGGGGAGAGGAGCGAGGCTTCGGGCGGCCGCAGTGCTGGACCGCGGGACAGGTCAGTGTCTGTTTATTAAAAGTCAGCAGCTACACTTTTTGTAGCTGCTGACTTTTAATAAACTTACAAATGACTGGAACACCACTTTAAACTATTTATATATTCTTAACAAGCAGTAAACTAGCTTTAGTAAATACCTCACTCACCTCTCTAGCTGCTCACACTTTGAAGTAATTCATTCTTACAGATCACAACAAAGACTCAGAAAGCCAGGTTTCAGTCACTTCCTAACAGCTTAAAGCACCTACTGTTTATTACATTACAGGGCTGGCAGAATGTCAAGTTTCTGCTGCAGTAGAAAATAAGGGGGGACTAGCTGAGAATTCAATGCTTCTGTTGTGACATTTAAAAATCAATTTGTTCGTAATGCCTATAGTTCCAGAGGTTAGGAATGGCTTATTTTAAAACTCTTGTACAGTATGTGAAACTGTAACTGTAAATGAGAAAAATGGGAAAGTCATAGCTAGTTGTAGTTGCCTGTATCTCATGATGACTCTTTGGCTTCAATACTTTGAGGTCCTGATCTGAACAAAGATCTGATGTCACTGTGACTTTCTCATCTGCATGCTTGTTCCAGGTCAGTGACTCAAAAAGTACAATGGAATCCTCCATTTTTTTTTTTTTTTTTTTTTTTACATATCAAATCACGAGTGAATCATGCATATATAAATTATCTTGATTCAACTACATAAATTACACAAAAGATAATACAGAAATTAGTAGGTGCAAGTTCTGCAGGTGGAACATTTATTGTTTGAGTTTAAAAGGACCACTGGAAACTGTATTCCGCTAATGGTATGTGGCTAAAAAAATATCAAACCCCAAGAACAAAAATTGTATATATTGCAGATTAAAAATGCACATATGGTGCAGCGCAACTAAATATTAAAAAGTCCAGGGAAGAAAAATAGACTTCCAAACTCCACTATGGAGATTCTCGATAAGTAGTGAAAGAATGGGAAAGATATTATTTTGGTATTCAAGAATATCTTTGTGACATCTACTTTATGTTGTATCCTGTCACAAGAATGTATATTTTATATACTTTCATTAAAAAAAAACGTTTGTAAACAAAAGAGTGGGAAAGTTATGTCAACCACCTTAGGTGAGGAATTCACTACCAATAGTGGTCACACAGGCCACTCACCTTAGGATATTGACCCTTGAATGAACAGGATGGTCATATGTGCTTTTCCCAGCAAAGGTTAAAACATATGAGGCATCCAGCTTGAATGTTTCCAGTCTGGCAAGTTCCCTGAGGTAATATATAAAACAAAGGCAGACTAATAGTGCTCTCTGTCTAAAATCTTTAGCTTTATTAAATAAAGTAAAAAACTCCCATTTCATCAGCTTGCAGAAAGGCCCATGAGGTGTACATATCCACTGCACGATACAGACTCAGGATAGCAGCGGTTGACATCACAGGAAAGCCTCCACCTCCCGTACGCATTACGTCCAATAGGACTTCGTCAGTGGGGCCCCATAGTGGATGGACTTCTGAGTTTGGGAGTCTATTTTTCTTCCCTGGACTTTTTTATAGTTAGTTGCGCTGCACCATATGTGTATTTATTGTCTGCGGAGGTGATGTAAAATATTCCTCTGGTGTTCAGCTGGCGACTTTTAATTTTACTTTACTTGTTTGATTTGTATACTGTATACTGCGCTGATTGTTTTTATGTGAATAATATTGCAGTGTATAACTAAGATTTACGAAATGCAAATAGACTTTGCAAGTGCAGTTGCGCCATTGCTTAGTAAATAAGATGAAGCTTCACTTTGCAAAGAGTACCCAATCAGATGCAAGGAAAAAAAACTTGCACAGGACTGGATGATGGAAGTCAGCAGAACTTCCTCCCATTTTCTAAGTTCTGGAGCAACTGCACATGCAAAGTGCAAAGTCTTTTTGTCTTTAGTAAATCAACCCCCATGAGTTCTTAGGTGTGGTAGCTACATTTGTTTTCCTTTTTCATCCTAAGAACATTTTCTGCAAGTACAGAAAAATATTTGTGTAGTTAGTCCATTATATTGCATATGGGTCATATTAACTAAGAATTCTTATACAAGTATAGTGTACCAACATTCCCAGTATTAACTGTATACAGTCATATTATGGAACTAGAGACTTTTAATTTACATTTTTCAGTCAGAAATCAAGTAAATAATGTATATGTTTTTTTCATATTACAAACCTAAAAAAAATCCACAAAAACATTTTTAAATTTTTGGATACATTACTTCATAATATTTTATTTCCCAATTGTTCTTTATTTAGTTTGATATTCAATAGCAATAAAGTTGACAAATAACTGGTTGGTAGTACAAAATGGTTACATCTTTTGTCGTAGAGTATATCATAACAACATTAGCAAATAAAAGAGCATACCATGAGAGTTAAAGCATTACTAAACCTTAGTTATCTAACCCCTTGTATCAGCAGGGTACGCCAACAGGCACAAATGTGATTGTATATCTTTTTAAAAATAAAGGCAGGGTGTGTAATAGCCAAAGAAATGTCATATGACATGTGACAGACTGTGCTTTTATCTCCACCACCAACCTGGTTTATGCTGGGGGAATGAGAACCAGGATTGTGTGATCTAGTAAATAAGCCACGTACAGTAATACGGGGAGCATGCACACTGTGGTGCCAATGGTCTGCAGGCTCTATGAGTGCTTCAGTGCTTCCACCACCTCATATACTGTATATTTATGATGCTTACCAGAAGGAAAGACCTCAAAGTGATGGAGGTAAACTAGCGCTCTTATCTCCATATACTGTATCATAGTGTGGGAAATTCCAGTCTCCACCTCCAGCTCAGGGAACTCGATTACATAAACCCAATTAGGCAGAAAATAATAGAGAAAAAAGCTCCATAGTGTAATATGTTAAAACACATTTTTTTAATGCAAGGAAAGGTGCTCACAAACAATGTTGCAACAAACAAGCATGTAATGGCCATACCAATCCAACAAGCTGGCGGGCATGATGACGTCACTGCTAATCTCCGCCCTATGTTTTTTTGTCACCGCCTCCACTCCTATTGCCCATTGACAACATCCATGGTGATGAAACACATAAGGCTTTTTTGTTATTTTGACTTAATATCCAAAATGAGTCTAAATATTTGATTCCGGTACATCCTTATGGACTTGCAGTACCAAAGTATGTGGGTTAAGGAGCCAATAGAGCCATGATAATCAGTTTAAAACATCTTCAAAGCCTCTACTCAAACTTGAATCCCTTCAGAATATTTTTTACTGCATCTTCTTATTCAGAAAATTATCATTCCAATTTCTAATTAATCCTTATTAAATTAAACTTATATTACTGTTACGTTGTGTTACAGTACTGTTGTGTTTTTTATTTTTTAATTCAGGTCTTTGTATTGCTAAACCATACGAGATCCAGGTAATGAAAGACTTCTTCATTGACCTGAAGCTGCCTTATTCTGTGGTGAGGAATGAACAGGTAGAGATCCGTGCCATTCTCTTCAATTATGGAAATGCCAGAATCAAGGTAAGGGCCAGCCTTTCACATTTTTTATCACCTATTTTGCATTTACATCAATGCATAAGGTTGGGCATCCATCCAGTTCAAACTCTCACAAACAAGGATGTGTGAATTGACAAGCCGTGAATGTTTGCATGTGATTGTACATTGAGAAGTTATATGTGGTTGGGGGCAGATGAGCAGTCCTTGATGCAGACAGTTTGCATTTAGGGGCGCTTATCTTTCCTTAACTGCAAGTAACTCTCTGACATTGATTTGAACAGACCTGCAGGCCGCGGTTGATCACATTTACCTTTGCTACCCACCACACAAATACGCTCATTCTTGGCAGTGTATGGCCCTTAATGGCCATGTGAATGGAACCTCACAGGACACGTAGGGAAGTGTGTTAAGTGTAGCGCTTACCCCCAGAGAGGCCACTGGAAATAAGCCAGGTCTTCCGTATCTATCCAGAGGCTCCCTGCCAGGTACCAGTTCCAGAGCACACTGACAAAGTTCAGGCTTAATCTTGGGGTGTCTTTTTGAAGGTTTAGAACAGTACTTGAACACAGGTGGGTAGAGGGATGAGAGTGCAGGATACTTTAAAACACAAGCAGGTACAGAAGGACAGATTCTCAAGCAAAGTCCTTTAATAGCAGCCTTAATGGCTGTCCCCCTACCTCCTTCATGGAGGTAGGGGGACAGTCAGCTAATCTGAGATGCTGTAAGAGTAGCCACAGTCCTTGTAGCAACCTCTGACATCTAACCTTCAAAGCACAGGCACACGTGGAACTCAAGGCAGGGTCCTACTCACATGTCCAGAGGCAGCTCTCAATCAGCTTCCCTGTGACACTCTTCAGTGAAATGTGTCCTTCTTCCAGCCTAGCTTTCACAGGCAGTGTCTTCCAGTAAGTTTCTTTAAGTCCAAGTTCCTCCCCAGCCAAATACATGCTGAGGCCTAATAGCAACATCTCTTGAGAAACACAGGCTGCCTCCCAGGGGCAGAGGCCCAAGAAGAGAGATAGTCTGAATAATTCCTCCCAAACATTTATCTTCTCCCCAGCCACACTTTTTAGGTCCCCCTCCCAGGGATTGACTGATGTCAGAAAAATATTCATAACCCAGTGGCCAACCCTCCTACTCTATTTCTGGAAGCTTTTTCAACCACTGGGCTTCGAGATAGACCTGGCCAGATATGGAAAATACATTGCTGCTTAGCTAAGTAAAGCAAAGCCAAAAATTTAATTTAGCCAGCCAAAGACAGGGAAATTACATCAGCTTTTGCCAAACATCTTCCTGACAACTGGTAGGGAAGGGTGAACCGAGCCTTATGGTTTGTATCACACATTTTTCTTGTGCATTTGTCTGCACCTAAATCTTGCATGCAGGATTTGATCAGGGCAATGACAACAGCATGGGCAAAAAAACTCTTTACATCTAACATTCATAGAAACCCAACTAGAACTATGTATACCATTTTATGTGAACAATAATCATCCAATGCATTTCTGCTTGATGTTGTTTAGTAAGGCATTTGACCTAAACTACTCTTATCATAAAGTATACATTTCCACCAGTAGAACATGTACCAGGAGTATGTCTGACAGGGAAAAATAATTTACTAGAGCAGTTTAACCTCTACCAAATACATAGTATTGGAAAACTAAGCTCCAGGCAAACAGCCAAATAAATATATCTGGACTGATTGGAAGTTGGACAACTTGGTACAGTTGTCAGTGGTGCCTCCTGAACCCAGCCTTCCAGTTGGATGACGAAGTCCGCTGTCTCTTCCTGTAAGGCTGAATTCACACCTATGCATTCTTAGTGCTTTTTGCATTTTACAGATTTGCACTACAGTCCATTTAACATGGTTTCTTATGGAACACGTTCTGTAGTGCAAATCTGCAAAATGCAAAAAGCACTAAAAATGCATAGGTGTGAATCCAGCCTAACAATGAATGTGGTGACAGTGCTACGAGGCAGAGCTGAGAACTGGATGGACAGAAATAAAAAACAAGATTGTGTATATGTATTTCATCAAAGTATTAAGGTGATCACAGCTTTAACATCTAGATTGCAATGCTGATTTGTTTCAGGTGAAAGTGGAATTTACTCACAACCCAGGATTCTGCAGTCTGTCTACATCTAAAGCAAAATACCGCAGAGACATTTTTATTGAACCCCATTCTTCCTATGCTGTTCCTTTTATCATTGTACCACTCTCTCTGGGTCTGCATGACGTAGAAGTGAAAGCTGCAGTCTTTGAACAATTTTTGTCCGATGGTATCAAGAAAAAGCTAAAGGTTGTGGTAAGTATGGGTTTAGATGATTTAAGTGCCTTGAAAATTCAGGAGAGGATTTCTAAGTAGTTCCATCCATCCATAGGTCAAATCTGGCCATGTATAGAACATTCTGGCCAATATAGGAACATTAACTATACTATCTTGAACAGGTATGAGCAGAGTGATTTTTCCTCCAAAATTATGAATTTTACTTTCACTGCAGTTTTGCAATGTGGACTGCTTGGGTGCAATTTGCTTGAAAATAGAAATTCTGAGACCATCTCCATCATATCAACACCATTCCCTTCTGCAGATGCTTACTTACCGTCTCCTGCTGTGCCACCTTCCACTTTTTTTTACATCCTATCCTAAAATCCAGTGTGTCTGTACACAAATGTCCATGCAATAGCAATGTCCAATTACAGAATTTGTTTTATGCATAAAAATATGGCACAACAAGCAAGTAACATGGGAACTTGAAGAGGAGAACATAAAGAAAGCTCTGCCCCACTTCATAAGCGCTGCCATTTTTGAATGTATGGCACTTACATAGATGAGCCCAAGGTCTCTGCCTTGCCTTTGGGACCTGGCAGAGCCTTGCAGCACATCTGTGTATGTACCAAGTTTTGCATGCATGCTCAGACAAAACAAAGGTATTTATCCTCCCTAACTGCACCAGCTTCTCACATATGTAAAAGGAAAATATGTGTGTGAAGGTCCAGAAGACTGGCCAGAGGCTTTCTGCACATCTGCGCATGTAGGCACAATGTAATTCTCGCCTAGGCGAGAAAGGAGGAAGCACAACAAAATAAGAGAGCAATTACAAAAATATATATCCAATGGAGGGATGGTGGGAAAGGGCAAGGCTGGAGCCATGTCCACAGACATTGTTTTTGGGGTGAAGGTCCACTTTAACATAGAAAATGCAACTCAATAAAAATTCAATCCATTTTATCCAAAACTCCACACTCACATTACAAAAGGTGGCAAATTCTCATGCGTTAATGTTTTGATTTGACCTTGGTGATTAGGAACTCAACTAATTTGTTGCTGTTAAAATTTCTTTCAGCCAGAAGGAGTTCGCCTTACAAAAAATATCAAGACAGTGACTCTGGAACCACAAGTGAAAGGGCAAGGTAAGTCCTTTCTAAGGTCACGGATTGTCTATGTTCCTTTTAGTGCTAGAAACCTTATCATTAAATGAAGTCTGCGAATGAGATGCATTTTATAATGATATATGTTCAATTATGTTCAAAAAAAGGAAAATGTGCAGAGAATGTTCTATGTAAATATAACAGCTAAGCTCTGGGTACAAAAAAGAGTAGACATAAAAAATATAGTATAGCCCACTATGGTGTCCATTTATGAAGCAGTGAAAAAATAATTTCACTGCTTCATTCTCCGGCATTCTCAGAGGAGATCGTTTTCCTCTGGATGCCAGTTTATGAAGCTTTGTAGATCGCTTCTCCTTTGGAGGAGTGAAGCGATCTACAAATGCTTCAAACAGTGGAGAACTGCCCCTGATACTGGAATCTCGTGAGACTTTATGAGATTACAGTACCAGAAATTCACAGAAACACAGAGATGTCAGTTTATTTATCACTGCTCAGTACACAGTCAGACGGCGTGGTTAACGCTAATAAAATAAGAGTCCCTTGACACTGTATATATATATACACACACATACACATACACATACACATACACATACACACACACACACACACACACACACATATATATATATCTATATCTATATATACATACATACATACATACATACACACACACATACAGTGGGGATGGAAAGTATTCAGACCCCCTTACATTTTTCACTCTGTTATATTGCAGCCATTTGCTAAAATCATTTAAGTTCATTTTTTTCCTCATTAATGTACACACAGCACCCCATATTGACAGAAAAACAAAGAATTGTTTTTTTTTTTCCTTTATCTTTTTATCTAAGTTATTTGCAGCAGTACAAAATATAAAAAAGACATAACATTTACAATATAACCATACTACAATTACAATTAGCAAGAATACTCCTTTTCTGGGTTTTATACCCCACCCCCCGCCACCCTCCCTTCGAGGAGCTGAACCTTTTGCACACCTAGTTCCTAACATACTACCCTTCTCGTTACACTCTTTAAATGTTTTTACTGGAGACTATTTATTCTGTGTCGCCTCTCCTGATTAGGACAGCAGTTACTTATGAACACTAGTGTAGCACTGACGAGGAGCCCACCATCCCTAGTACCCATGGATTCCATAACTTTATAAATTTGTTATAGTTACCTGACCTGGTGAAGAATGTTTTTTCTTTCCACACTAAAGAGTTGATGGTACTGACCCAATCTTCCGGGGTCGGAGGTGTTCTTGATTGTCAAGATTGAGCAATTAATTTTCTTGCTTGATACAAGCACCTTGCAACAGCTATTACCGTACTCCTATCGCCTAGTTCTTTGCTTATGTAACCCAGAATACATATTTTAGGTTCGGGCTCTAATTTGACTCTAAACGTGGTGTTAATTATTTCTAAGATCTCATGCCAATATCTAACCAGTTTTGGGCATCTCCACGTCATATGTATTAAGTCCCCTGTGTCGCAACATCTAGGGCACTCATCATCGGGCCTACATCCAAACATATATAATTTCTTAGGGGTGTAATAAGCTCTATGCAGTAGTAACAGGTGCGAGGCTTTTTGTGAGGGAGAGATCTAAGAGGCCTAGTTCTAATATTCTCTTCCACTGAACATCTGTTATTTGCCCCACATCTGCCTCCCATCTGTCCCTACTCCCAGAGGCCCCACCTGAGTGATGATTCTGTTCATTAATTGAGCATATATCTCAGCTATAAGTCCCTTGGTGGTGTCTGATTTGATTATTTTTTGTAGTAATGAGATCTTGCTCCAAGCGAGCGGCTGAGCACTAAACTGTTTACCCAGAGTGTGTCTAATCTGTAGGTAGCTGTAAAATATTTGATTTGGTATCCCATACTCTTGCCTCAGATCCTCAAATGATTTTAAGGTATCCCCCTCATACAGTTGGATCAACCGACTCACCCCACATCTCTCCCACAGCTTGTTTTTGTCTATGGTTAGTAATTCATGTAGATATGTAAGAGAACTATCAGGATGCGCCCGTGCATTCACAGGCATCGGCAGATTTCCTTGCGCAGGAACACACATCTGGCCACAATTGGTGCCTGACAGCCTATTTAAGGGTTGCTCTCATTTCTGACAGGTGCTGCTTGATCTTCAGCTGTGTCCTGAGATTCTGAAACCCTGTTCTTTGACTTGACTTCCTGTTGCTAAAACCCTGGCCTTCCTGACCCCGTTTCTGGACTCTGATTACTCTGATTACCGGTTCCTGATCCTGGCCTCCTGTTTGACCTTGCTCCTGTTTATACCTTGGTACCTCTCTGCCTGCCCGTTACTGAACCCAGCTTACCTGATGACCTCGCTCCTGTCTCCTGTTTGGCTCCACGCTGTTTCCGAGTACCTGTGCTGGCCATCCATCCTCTCAGCTTTGCTGGTTCCAACTCTTCACCAGAAACCCTGCCTGCACTTCCCAGTCTGCAACACACCCAGCAAGTTCTGCATGCAGCATTCACAGGCACTCGTGTTCCTCCTGATCCTTGCCACCATCTGTTCCATCTCCAGTGGGGCTTGGATTGGAGATACAAGAGAGGCTGACCTCGTCATTTCAGACTCCTACCAGGTACGTGACAGTATCAAGCAGCCACAAATGGAGTCTGAAAGGGAGGCCTCTCCACCAGAGGACATTTACAGATCTATTTGTGCTATCCAATATTGTGCAGAAGTTACAAGAAAATCTGAGTCGCATGGAAGAGCGATTTCCCCAAGATGAGAATGTTGCATTGGCCTGTGCTCCACTTTTGGTCTCTGATTCATATACCCAAACAGAGCCTGGCTTGTTCCATGAGGTTGCTTCCGCTCCTGAACCCAGGGTGCCTATGCCTGAGCGATTCTCCAGAAATCGCAAGAAGTTTCGCACATTCCGGAATTCCTGCAAACAATATTTCTCCCTGTTACCCCGGACCTTCACGTCTGAAAACATCAAGGTGGGGTTTATCATTACGTTACTATTGGATGAACCACTTTCCTGGGCTCATCATCTCCGGGAACAACATGACCCTGTTCTGACAACTACGGATTCTTTCCTCTCAGCCATGGCTCAGCTTTATGCAGACCCCTTCTACCAGCAGACTGCCAAATTCATGCTTGGCAAATTACAGCAAGGTCCAAGGCCTGCTGAGGAATATGTAACCAACTTCCATGTATGGAGTGCAGATACCCAATGGAATCATTCCGCACTTCGCCACCAGTTTCGACTGTCTGACACCTTAAAGGATGAGCTTGCCAGAGTGGGAGTTCCAGCATCCCTGGAAGACCTGATTGATCTAACCATTCAGATCGATCGGCGATTATGTGAAAGGCAATCCGAAAGGTCCAAAGGAACCCTTTCTGTGGCTTCAAGGTCTGACATTCCTGCATCCTCATCCGTTGCATCCCCCAGAAGGAGGGAACTGCATAAGACTCCTGATAGAAGTTTTCGAAGACCACCCCTTTCTCCTGATGAACGCCTTCATCGATTACAGGACAATCTGTGTCTCTATTGCGGGGAGGCGGGTCACTTTATACAGACTTGCCCAGCAAAGACCCGCAGGTCTTTCTCCCATCAGCCTCACATGATGCATCTCTCAGGAAGGTACCAGTCTCATGTCTCTCTTTCCATTGTGCTCCAGTTTTCTGAAAAGACTGTTCCTGTACTTGCAATCATAGACTCCGGGGCCTGTAGTTGTTTTATGGACTCTGCATTTGCTTCTCTCCACCAGCTGCCTGTATGTGCCAAGAAGCAGGAATTCCATGTTCATCTGGCTGATGATTCCGGCATTAAATCAGGCCCAGTTACCCAAGAGACTTTACCTATTTCCTGCCGTACTTCTTCCAGCCACCATGAATTCCTCCGTTTGGATATCATAGCTTCTCCCATGTTCCCGGTCATCCTTGGCATTCCATGGTTGAAGGCACATAATCCTCACATTAATTGGCTTACCGGAGACATCTCCTTCTCCTCTGACTACTGCCAAATTCACTGCCTATCTGAAAAGACTTTCAATACCACACCCCTCCTGGGTATCCTCCCTCACCATGAAACCTCTAATCTGGTCCCTGCTGCCTACCACGAGTATCTGGATGTATTTAACAAGAAAGGAGCAGACACTCTTCCTCCCCATAGAACATATGATGGTCCTATTGAACTTTTACCAGTGGCCGAGATCCCGTTTGGGCGAATTTATCCTCTCTCTGAGCCTGAACTAGAAGCCCTGAGGATTTATATCGATGAAAGCCTTGAAAAACAGTTCATCTGGCCCTTCACTTCACCAGCAGGGGCCGGTATTTTCTTTGTTGAAAAGAAAGACCATACCCTTAGGCCCTGTGTGGACTATCGTGACATTAACAGGGTCACTGTTAAAAACCGGTACCCTCTGCCTCTGATTCCTGAACTTTTTCAAAGGCTGCGTGGGGCACAAGTGTTCTCCAAATTGGATCTGAAAGGTGCTTATAATCTTGTCAGAATCAGGGAGGGAGATGAATGGAAGATGGCCTTCCGAACACGCTTCGGTCATTTTGAATATCAAGTCATGCCATTCGGACTCTGCAACGCCCCTGCCACATTCCAACATCTGGTTAATGACGTTTTTCAGGCCTTCCTTGATTTATTCGTCATCGTGTATCTGGATGACATCCTTATATTCTCTGAAACTCTAGAATCCCATAGGACTCATGTAAAGAAAGTACTGGGTCGGCTGAGGGAACACCGCCTTTACGCAAAGGCTGAGAAATGTGACTTTGAAAAACCAACCATACATTTCCTGGGACTTGTCATCTCTGCTGATGGTATCTCCATGGACCCACGGAAAGTCACTTCCATCCTGGAATGGCCTGCCCCTCTCGACAGGAAAGCTGTTCAGAGATTTATGGGATTCGCCAACTTTTACAGAAAATTTATCAAGAACTTTTCTGGCATCATCACTCCCATCACTCAGTTAACAAAGCAGCATGTTCCTTTCCGATGGACCCCTGAAGCTCAAACAGCTTTTGAACAGTTAAAAACTTTATTCACCTCAGCTCCTATCTTGAAACATCCTGATCCATCCTTAGCCTACGTTTTGGAGGTGGATGCCTCTGAGAGTGCACTGGGCGTTATTTTGTCTCAATGCCAATGTCCCAAATCTTTGCTCCATCCTGTGGCCTTTTTCTCTAAGAAATGAAATCCTTCTGAAAGGAACTATGATGTTGGAGACCGAGAATTGCTGGCTATCAAGGCTGCACTTGAAGAATGGCGCTACCTCCTGGAAGGAGCAGCTCACCCCATCCTCATCTTCACGGACCATAAAAATCTCGAATACTTGAGGACGGCTAGACGACTAAGACCCCGGCAGGCAAGGTGGGCACTTTTCTTCTCTCGTTCTATGTTCCATATAACTTATTGTCCTGGCTCAAAGAATGGTAAACCGGATGCCTTGTCCCGCATGTTCAGTGGTATCCTCAGAACCTGATACTATTCTACCAGCCAAAAATGTTTTGCTTCTTCAGGCGGATTTGACATCTTAGATAAAAGCAGATGTGGTAAACCAACCACCTGCCAAAGATCTGGCTCTTCAATTGAGGGATGGTCTGTACTTTCATAAGGAGCAAATCTTTATCCCTGAGCAATTCAGAGTTGCTGTCCTGAGGCGATGTCATGACCACCCATTAGCGGGCCACTTTGGAATTCGTAAAACGGCCAATCTGAGCTCTCGTACATTCTGGTGGCCAGACTTGATGCAAGACTGCAAAAGATATGTTAACTCTTGTGTGACATGCCTTCGGAATAAGGCGGACAGAGCCAAAACTTGGGGCCTACTTAAGCCACTCCCTGTACCTGAGAAACCATGGAGCATGATCTCCATGGATTTCATTGTGGAACTCTCCCATCCGGAGACTTCACCACCATGTTTGTTGTGGTGGATCACCTGAACAGGATGGCCCATTTTGTGCCCTTACAAGGAACTCGGCCACAGAGACTGCCTCAGCTTTCATCAAGCAGATTGTAAGATTACATGGTGTCCCTGATAGCATCATCTCTGATCGTGGGGTGCAGTTTACATCTAGATTTTGGAGGGCATTATGCCAAGCACTGAACATTGAACTCCGCCTCTCCACAGCCTACCATCCACAAACTAATGGACAAACTGAAAGAATCAATCAAACCCTCGAGCAGTACTTACGGTGTTTTTCCTCTTTTGCACAAGATGACTGGCTATCACTTCTCCCCCTGGCAGAATTTTCATACAATAATTCCATCCACTCTGCAACCAAGCAATCACCCTTTTTTGCCAATTATGGGTACCACCCCTCTTTCTTACCTGAGCTGGCCATTGAATCATCTGTACCTGCTGTACAAAACAGATTAAACTTCCTCAGTACTAATAACCAATTACTGCAAGATACAATCTCCAAGACTCAAGCAAGCAATACAAAGTTCTTCGACAAGAAGAAGAAGAGAGGTAATCCGAACCTTAAATCTGGAGACAAGGTCTGGCTTTCCACAGCAAACTTGAAACTGAGGTGTCCTTCAAGAAAACTTGGCCCCAAATTTTTGGGACCCTTCCCAGTCAAGAGGAAAATTAATGCAGTAGCATTCGAGTTGGTGTTACCCAAGAATCTAAAGATCCACCCTGTATTCCATGTCTCTTTGTTGAAACCAGCTGTACCAAATCCATTTCCAGATCAGGTTTCTGAAATTCCTCCTTCGCTGCTCATCGAAAGGAATGAGGAATTTGAGGTGGAAGCCGTGTTGGACTGTAGAAGAAGGCATAACCAAACACAGTTCCTCATTAAATGGAAAGGCTATGGGTCGGAAGAAAATTTCTGGGAACCAGCTTAAGATGTGCATGCTCCCAAACTAGTGCAAGCTTTTTTCAACGCCACCCAGAGAAAAAAGACACTTGAAGGGCATCCGGAGGCTGCCCTTAAGGGGGGGGCAATGTAAGAGAACCATCAGGATGCGCCCGGCACGCGCATTCACGGGCATCGGCAGATTTCCTTGCGCAGGAACACACATCTGGCCACAATTGGCGCCTGACAGCCTATTTAAGGGTTGCTATGATTTCTGACAGGTGCTGCTTGATCTTCAGCTGTGTCCTGAGATTCTGAAACCCTGTTGTTTGACTTAACTTCCTGTTGCTGAAACCCTGGCCTTCCTGACCCTGTTTCTAGACTCTGATTACCGGTTCCTGATCCTGGCCTCCTGTTTGACCTTGCTCCTGTTTATACCTTGGTACCTCACTGCCCGCCCATTACTGAACCCGGCTTACTTGATGACCTCGCTCCTGTCTCCTGTTTGGCTCCACGCTGTTTCCGAGTACCTGTGCTGGCCGTCCATCCTCTCAGCTTTGCTGGTTCCAGCTCTTCACCAGAAACCCTGCCTGCACTTCTCAGTCTGCAACACCTCCGGCAAGTTCTGCACGCAGCATTCACAGGCACTCGTGTTCCTCCTGATCCTTGCCACCATCTGTTCCATCTCCAGTGGGGCTTGGATTGGAGATACAAGAGAGGCTGACCTCGTCATTTCAGACTCCTACCAGGTATGTGACAAGATATTTGTTATTCCAGATTGGTGAATATTCTGAGATTCCCTTATACCCCATGATTTTTCTAACTGTCTGCCAAACTTTAATAATCATTTTAAGTGTTGGGATCTCCTCTGGCTGTGAGCCTGCCTCTAGTGCCTCAGCTTATGAATTATGCGGGTTCCCCTGTAGCATAATTTTGGCATTATGATTTCCACCTCCCCCACTGGCGCATCCCCCCAACTGTTGTAGCTGGGCTGCCAAATAATAACCGAACAGATAAGGAATGCCCAATCCCCCCTCCGTGTCAGGGCACTGCAGCATTTGCAGGGTGATCCTGGCCTGTCCTTTTTTCCATATTAGCTCCCTAAAGAGAGCTTGGATTTTTTGGAACCACTTCTCTCCGATGCAAGTGCAAGTGGAATAAATACAACAGCTGCGGCAACCATATCATTTTGGCCAGATTAGCCCATCCCGCCACGGACAGGGGTAGTCTGCTCCAAATATCAAATTTTTTCTTGAATTTCAGTAGTAAAGGGGCTAAATTATCCTCGATAAACAAATTAGGGTCTTTAGACAGCACTATGCCAAGATATTTCATTTTCTCTGTAATCTTTAACTGGGGGATTCCCACCGAAGTAGAGTCAACCAATGGGTCAACTGGCAAGAGGGACGATTTCTCCCAGTTAATAGATAAACCTGAGAAGTTGCCAAATTCCTCAACTATGTGCATCACTTTCTCCAAGGAGGATCCCTTATCTCCCAGGAAAAATAACATATCATCTGCATATAGCGCTATCCTTTCTTCGCCCCATTTCCTCTGAAATCCCCATAACTCAGCCGATGCCCTCACCGCTTCCGCTAAAGGCTCCATAGCTAGAGCGAATAAGAGGGGAGACAGAGTCCTGTCTTGTCCCCCTCTCAAGCAGAAAACGCTCTGAGTAACCGTTGTTTATTTTGAGCCTAGCGCTTGGGCAATTGTATAGCAATTTCAACCATCTGATAAATACCGGGCTGAATCCGAACCTCTCTAGTGACCACCAGAGGTACTCCCACAAGGCTATCAAAGGCCTTGGCTGTGTCCAGAGGCAAGATAGCTCTAGCACCCATATTTTCTGTTGGCACCTGGTGGTTCAAATACGCCCTTCTGATATTTATGCTAGTGGATCGGCCGGGGATGAACCCCGACTGGTCCAAATGCACAAGTTTTGCAATACATTTATTTAATCTAGATGCCAGCGCTCTTGCAATGATTTTAACATCGGAGCACAATAGTGATATAGGCCTGTAGGAGGAAACTTCCGATTGGTCCTTACCTTCCTTCCGTATTACTACTATATTAGCCTCTGTCATGGAGGAGGGCAGCCTACCCTCCTTTGCAGCCCACTCCAACACCTCTAGGAGCTCCGGGAGCAGGACCTCTCCGTATTGCTTATAAATCTCCAGTGGTAACCCGTCTGGGCCCGGGGATTTCCTACCAGACAGCTCCGCAACTGCTCTTTGCAGCTCCTCTAAGGTCAGAGGGAACTCCATCTCTCTCCTTTCTACCTCTGAAAGTACAGGTAAGTCAACTCCCTCCAGGAACCTATACATGTCGCGCCTGTCTGAACGCTGGCGTGACCTGTACAGGTCCCTATAAATTGTAGAAAAAGCCTCCAAGACTGCTGCAGGTTCAGATGTAATCTCTCCAGATGTGGTGCTAATTGAGGAGATAGCTGGAGGAGATCTGTGAGCATGTGTGAGTAAGAGTGCAAGCATACGACCCATCTTTTCCCCTTCTCCAAAGTAATTTTGTCTCTGAAAGAGCCTCTTGTTCTCGGTTTTTCTATTAATTACTTCTTTATACTCTTGCTGCCTCTTGAGCCATATTTCATGTTTCTCTGGGGTTGGGTCTGTCACATACTGTGCTTCCGATTCCATCACTTCTTCTCTAGCCCTAGCCTCCAGTTCCCTTGACTTGTTCTTTATTTTTACCACCTGCTGGTGTATTAACCCCCTAAGAAAAGCTTTTAAGGTGTCCCACACTACCCCCACTGATGCAGTGCCAGAGTTAAGTGTTACAAATTCTTTTAATCTAAGGGCTATTTCTACTGGGCTCCCCATCAGGTCCAACCATAATGGATTTATTGTCCACATTTATTGATAATATCTATCTCTTAAGTTTATAGTTAATGTTAGGGGAGAGTGGTCTGATATTCCTCTTGGTAAGTACTCTATTTTTTTGTTAATTGCAGAGCTTCACTATTACCCATTGCCATATCTATATGGGAAAGGGTAGAATATGACCCTGAGTAGCAGGAATACTGCCGGGTATGAGATCTCCACAGATCGCACCATCCCATCTCCCCAAGGAATTGGTCCAAACGCCCCTCTGATACCCTTTCTGGTCGGGACACTGGCAGAAACCTATCTAAGCTGCTATCAAGAACTGCATTTAAGTCCCCTACTGCTATAATCGGGATAGTTGCCTTATCCTCCATAAACTTTAATAAATCAAGCAAAATCTCAGTTTTAAACAGGGGGGGGGGGGGGGGGGGGTATAGACATTTGCTATCACAAAGGGTTTATTTTATATCAAACAACTCAAAAAAACATAACAACTCAATGGGTCTATCCTAACATCCCTGCAGGAAAATGATACCCCTCTTCCCACCAATACACTCACCCCCCTAGAATAGGAGGAGTAAACTGAATGGTACTGTGCCTGGAATTTATTGCTCCGAATTAATAATTTGGTATCATTGGTGAGGTGGGTTTCCTGCAGGCATATCAGTTCGATACCATAGGTCTCCAAAACTGAAAACACAGTTGCCCTTTTGGTAGGATCGCCCATGCCCCTAATATTCCAAGATCCTATGTTTAGTGTTTTAAACAACATCTAGGTAAAAAAAAAAAACAACCAATAATTAAACAGAAATAAAAAATTGTTCATATGTGCATATGTGTCTCCCAAAATTACCGTCTTAATAGTAAGTGTGTCAAAAAGAAAGACAGGAGGAAAGAGAGACGGGAGGTCCCCATGACCGATACTGACTCTACACTCTCCTTCTGTACTACTTCTAATTGTGTGCAAACTACGTGTGCATGTGTACTTTATTCTTGTAGAACCCCTTCCCGTTAGTGATTGTGTCATATAGACTCCTCCTAGTCTGACCCTACTCCTCCCCAAGACCCTCCCCCCTTTTTTAATTCGTATGCCACCCAACTCAGGTGCTTATTTCAAAGTCCCCCCTCTATCCTTACCCGCCTAAGTCCTATCCATCTCCACCCCTCCCAGCCCGCTCTCAGTCCACCCTCCCGCCCCACTTGTGCTTGCCTACCTAGGCTAACCCCTGGGGTTGTATACGTGACCATTTCCGACTCTACTCCCCATTCCTCCCACTCATACCACCCCTCTGTTATGTGTTGTCATGTTTTAATGTTGTTCCTCCCCCTCCACCCCCCTCCCACCAAAACCAAAACAATCCAAAACATACCCACTAGTGCACAACCTACCACATACATTATAACTCTATCCTACTTGTACCTCCCCCTCCCATCCCCACGGTCCATCTCTTGTACATTTATATCCCACCAGTCTATAAATTCTTTTTATTTTCTTCAAACCATCTTGCCGCCTCAGTTGGTGTATCAAAAAAATTGGGTTCCCCCAAGCTGTCGTAATTCTCAAGCATGCAGGATACAATAGGCCATACTTAATGGTATGTTTCTGCAGAGAGCGTTTAATCCCTATGAAGTCTGCTGTTCGCTTTTGCAATGTTGGGGAGTAGTCTGGGTAAAATGAAATCCTAAAGCCTTTAAAAAAAATATTCCTCATCTCCCTGGCTCTTCTTAGGAGGATCTCCTTGTCCTTGGAGTTAGGAATTTTAGAAGGATTGACCGGGGGCGCCCGCCCGATGACGGTGCCCTGGCAGGGACTCTATGGGCTCTCTCTATTAAGAACGGTGGTGAAAAAATGTCTTCCCCAAATGTCTCAATGAACCATTTCTCTAGGAACTCAGCAGGTTGGGGGCCTTCAACCATCTCTGGGAGTCCCACCACTCGCACATTACTCCTGCGTGCCCTGTTCTCAAATTCATCCAATTTTGAGGCTTGAAGGACCATTAGCTCTCTCATTGCTTCAATTTCCTGTTTTAAGGGGAAAAAATCATCTTTAATTAAGCTCAATCTCTCCTCTAGGGCACTTGTCCTTTCCCCAACTTTCTTCAAATCCTGGCCCATCACCAGCAGTACCTCCTTAATTCCCCCAATTTGTTCAGATAGACTATGTAATGAACATTTGCATGCGTTTACTGCCATTAGTATATCCTTCAGCATTGGTTCTGATTCTTCCTGTGATGCTGACAGTGTGTGAGGTGTTGGTTCAACAGGGAGTGGTAGGCTCTCACTTTCTGCCCCCCTGCTATCTGCCATTTTTGTGCCTGTTAATACTGTAGCCTTCTGACCCTGACCTTGGCTCTTTCTGTCCTGTGAGGGTCCCAGTTAGGCCTTCACACCTGACTGCGGGGGTCCTTTATTGGGTGACTTTCCAGGAGTATGGGCAAATCTCTCCAATTTAGCCACCACAGCAGCCTGGTTCCCTTTTTCCTTTGCTGAACGTGTTGCCAAAGATCCAGTATTCTCCTGCTGTGCCTGCTCCTCTCCCTTCTTTCTAGTCATACTGTTTGCTTGTGAGCGGCGGACCAGGAGGGCACAGAACAAAAAGAAAGAGAAAAAATTTTTTTTTTAAATTCCTTTCCTTACCACTTCCAGCTTCCGTAAGACCACTGGATCACCCTATAATTTTCAATATTCAGGTAATAAAGCTATAATTCCAACACTGGTTCACTTGGGATAGCAGCACACAGCACTATAGTGCTATAGCTAATAGTCCCAGCTAAGCAAACATACAACCCCTGGCAAAAATTATGGAATCACCAGTCCCTGAGGATGTTCCTTCAGTTTTTTATTGTTGTAGAAAAAAAGCAGATCACAGACATGGCCAAAAACTAAAGGCATTTCAAATGGCAACTTTCTGGCTTTAAGAAACACTAAAAGAAATCAAGAAAAATAATTGTGGTGGCCAGTAACAGTTAGATTTATAGAACAAGCACAGGGAATAAATTATGGAATCACTCAACTCTGAGGAAAAAATTATGGAATCATGAAAAACAAACAAAATAACACTCCAACACATCACTAGTACTTTGTTACACCACCTCTGGCTTTTATAACTGCTTGCAGTCTCTGAGGCATTGACTTAATGAGTGATAAACAGTACTCTTCATCAATCTGGCTCCAGCCTTCTCTGATTGCTGTTGCCAAATCATTTTTGCAGGTTGGAGCCTTGTCATGGACCATTTTCTTTAACTTCCACCACAGATTTTCAATTGGATTGAGATCCGGACTGTTTGCAGGCCATGACATTGACCTTATGTGTCTTTCTTCAAGGAATTTTTTCACAGCTTTTGCTCTATGGCAAGATGCATTATCATCTTGATAAATGATTTCATCATCCCCAAACATCCTTTCAATAGATGGGATAAGAAAAGTGTCCAAAATTACAATGTAAACCTGTGCATTTATTGAAGATTTGATGACAGCCATCCCCCCAGTGCCTTTACCTGACATGCAGCCCCATATCATAATTGACTGTGGAAATTTGCATGTTTTCTTCAGACAGTCGTCTGCATAAATCTCATTGGAACGGCACCAAACAAAAGTTCCAACATCATCACCTTGCCCAATGCAGATTCGAGATTCATCACTGAATATGACTTTCATCCAATCATCCACAGTCCATGATTGCCTTTCCTTAGCCCATTGTAACCTTGTTTTTTTGTGTTTAGGTGTTAGAGATAGCTTTCTTTTAGCTTTTCTGTATGTAAATCCCATTTCCTTTAGGCGGTTTCTTACAGTTCGGTCACAGATGTTGACTCCAGTTTCCTCCCATTTGTTCCTCATTTGTTTTGTTGTACATTTTCTGTTTTCAAGGCATATTGCTTTAAGTTTTCTGTCTTGATGCTTTGATGTCTTCCTTGGTCTATCAGTATGCTTGCCTTTAACCACCTTCCCATGTTGTTTGTATTTGGTCCATGTTTTAGACACAGCCGACTGTGAACAACCAACATCTTGTGCAACAATGCGTGATGATTTACCCTCTTTACCTACATACTAACAAGCAGATTTAATCTGATGCAGGTGTTAGTGTTTGTAATGAAAATTTACAGGGTGATTCCATATTTTTTTCCTCAGAATTGAGTGATTCCATAATTTATTCCCTGTGCTTGTTCAATAAATCTAACTGTTACTGGCCACCACAATTATTTTTCTTGATTTCTTTTAGTGTTTCTTAAAGCCAGAAAGTTGCCATTTGAAATGCCTTTAGTTTTTGGCCATGTCTGCTTTTTTTCTACAACAATAAACAACGGAAGGAACATCCTCAGGGACTGGTGATTCTATAATTTTTGCCAGGGGTTGTAGGTAACACCTTCAAAATTGGCTACTCAGCGCTTAAATTAAAAAAAAAAAAAAGTTACGTTTGCGCTTCTCGGTGCTTATCTGGTTTATATGATTATATGATTTATATATAATGTCCTAGGCATATCCAAACACAGCTCACAAGTTGCAATTCACAGTCTCAGGCTCTTAGCTTTGCACCATAAGGCAACAGCAGGGGGGGGGGGACAAGAATACAAATACTTTGTCACTAGTTTACGTCCATCCCTCCTGTGCCAGGATTAAAAAGTTGGAAGTTTCTCACCCAAAAAAAAAAAAAGTTCATATATATCTTAGTCTTGCAGGAAAAAAAAAAAAAAAAGGAAAAGAAAAGAAATCACTCTCCTTTATTCCAGCATATGAGATTGTGACAGTTTGCACAATCTCTGAGCAGCCTCCTTCCACTTCCTCCAATAGATAAATAAATGGAAATGTCTCACCCAGTCTCAGCGCTGACATCCAAAGAATTTCAAGGTGGGGGGGGGGGGGGGGGCGAGTCGTCTCACTCTTTATCCCTATCTTCAAGGGTGCTGAGCTGTAGCAGGAGTTCAGAGGAGTTCAAAAGGAGATCTCTCACACCAGCGCTGTCTATCTTCACTAAAGAAGCTGTTCCGTCACAGGAGAAGGAGGGAGGAGAGGGGAGTAGAGGGGAGTAGAGGGGAGTAGAGGGGGGGGGATAGGGGGGGAGAGGAGAGGGAGGGGAGGAGAGGGGAGGAGAGGGGAGGAGAGGGGAGGAGAGGGGAGGAGAGGGGGGGGGGGGAGGGCGGGAGATTCTCTCACCACTGCCGTTTCCTCTCACTGCAACGTGCCTCTGTCAGATGGAAGAGGAGGGGGGAGGGGGGAAGCTGTTCCAATCTCCTCCGTGATTTTCACTGCTGATATCAGTGTGTGCTTGAGGAGAGGACTGCCCTCAGTAGCACACCAACCAAGAGCCACATCTCACAAACGGCAGCAGTTTTCAGGCAGCCCACGGCATCTAAAGGCCCCTGGGGGGAATCAGTCCCTGGAAGAGCAAGAGGGGAGGGAGAAAGCACTCTCTCACATCATTTTCACATCTCACATCAGCGTCCACTTCAAGCCCCCATCCGAATGAAAAACACAGAATTGTTGACATTTTTGCAGATTTATTAAAAAAGAAAAACTGAAATATCACATGGTCCTAAGTATTCAGACCCTTTGCTGTGACACTCATATATTTAACTCAGGTGCTGTCCATTTCTTCTGATTAGGGATGAGCCGAACACTCCCGGTTCGGTTCACACCAGAACCTGCGAACAGATCGAAAATATGCACGAACTTTAGAACCCCATTGATGTCTATGGGACTCGAACAATCTAAATCAAAAGTGCTAATTTTAAAGGCTAATTTGCATGGTATTGTCCTAAAAAGGGTTTGGGGACTCGGGTCCTGCCCCAGGTGACATATATCAATGCAAAAAAGAGTTTTAAAAATAGCCGTTTTATCATGAGCAGTGATTTTAATGATGCTTAAAGAAAAAAAAAAAAAGTGAAATATTCCTTTAAATATCGTACCTATGGGTGACTATAGTATGCCTGTAAAGTGGCGCGTGTTTCCCGTGCTTAGAACAGTCCCTGCACAAAATGACATTTTTAAAGGAATAAAAGTCATTTATAACTGCTTGCGGCTTTAATGTAATGTCGGGTCCTGGCAATATGGATGAAAATCAGTGAGACAAATGGCATGGGTACCCCCCCAGTCCATTACCAGGCCCTTTGGGTCTTGTATGGATATTAAGGGGAACCCCACACCCAAATTAAAAAAAGGAAAGGTGTGGGGCCACCAGGCCCTATATACTCTGAACAGCAGTATACAGGCGGTGCAAACAAGACAGGGACTGTAGGTTTGTTGTTAAGTAGAATCTGTTTGTAATTTTGAACTGGTACATTTTTAAATGTGTTTAGCTCCAGCAAAAAAAAAATCTATTTTAAGCTTTTTGGAAAACATAGGGAAGGGTTATGACCCCTGTAACATTTGTTTTGCTGTCTGTGCTCCTCTTCATAAGATTTCACCTCCCTTTTTTGTCTCAATGACAAATGTTTTTTGAAAATTTGGGGTTTTTAGTGAAACAAGGATTGGTGATAAAGCATCAGAGGAAAGGAGAAACGTTTTTTCCATATTAACTCTTACAGGAGAGAATTTCCCTTCCTAGGGGTAGATTTCATCTCACTTCCTGTTGTCTCCTTCCGTTTGCAACTAGGAGTCGTTTGTAAGTTGGATGTTTGAAAGTACGGGCCTACCCTATATACTCAGCTGAAATTTGGGCCTTAGGTGTTGGTGTTGCCACAACACTGTAAGCCCTCACAGGACCCTGCTGTGAAATATTAGATCAAGAATTGTAATTACATGCCTCTGTTGAACAGGGGCAGAAAAATTGTGCCTTTGGTGGTGGTGGTGCTGGTGCCACAACACTGTAAGTCCTCACAGTTACTCTTGGTGGGCGCAGAAACGGGCCCTGCTGTGAAATATTAGATCAAGAATTCTAATTACATGTCCCTGTTGAACAGGGGCAGAAAAATTGGGCCTTAGGCACTGGTGCTAAAACACTGCAACCCCTCACAGATACTCTAGTTGGAGCGCAGGAACTAGCCCTGCTGCAAAGAATTGCATCAAAAATTGTAATTACACGCCCCTGTTAAACAGGGGCTGAAAAATTGGGCCTTGGAGGGTGGGGCGTGGTCTGCACATGGCCAGGTGAGGGAGTGAGAGACACAAGCTCCCGGCCCCAGCCTGCTCCGTATGAGGCTGATTAACTGACCGACATGCTAGCAGTGTTTCAGGATTAGTCTGGTGGGACCTCAAGGCTATCTCTTGGTGAGACCACAGCGGTATGAACTTGGGGAGACAGAGGGAGACGAGAACCGCACGCAAAGCAGCCCAGCTGGTCCGGCTTCCCAGAGAGGGGGAGTTGCAGCCAGAGATCCACCGCTACTTCCCCACGGTACAGGGTGCGGGACTTGAACCCGGAAGTGAGAGAGGGAAGGCAAACGTGCTGCTGCAGCCTAGGGAGACTACACCTATGCAGCCAGCCCAAGGACAGATGGCGGTGAGAAATAGCGTGAAGCGCTACAGACTATCTCACAGAGCCCCAGAACTTTGGCTGCGGTAGCGGGGGCTTCACGTATGATCCCCCTACCTGGTGAGAAGGAAGCAGCAGGGTTGAAAATGGAGGACCTAAAGATGCTTATACAGGCTCTCCCCACACGGGCAGACATAGAAACCCTTATTGGAAAAGTGGAGGATGCACACCGTAAGGAGCTGGAGCTGGTCCGGGGTAAACTACAAATACTAGCAGAGCGCGTGACGGTTGGGGAGAGTGCATATCAAAGCCTGGAACAGCAAGTGAGCATACTGGAGAGAGATAGTTACACCCAAAAAGAGACCTCAGTGGCGCTACAGCTACAGTTGGAGGACCTCTAAGATCGGAGTAGACGCAACAATGTGCGCCTGCGAGGAATCCCAGAGGCATCAGACCAGGAAAACCTACAGGACATGGAAATATCTATTTTTGAAAATATGCTAAAAGACGCTATGCCTTTAAATTTGGAACTTGATAGAGTTCATAGAGCATTAGGCCCAAAGTCCAAGGACATTAATCGCCCTCGTGACGTGGTGTGTCGTTTGCATTATTTCGCACATAAGGAGGCCATTTTGCGGAAAGCCTGGGAGACAGGAACAATAGACTTTAAGGGGGGGCCAGGTGAAAATTCTACCAGACCTATCAAGAGCTACATTGCAGCGCAGAGCCCTACTACGCCCATTATTAGAGCGGGTACAAGACTGGGGTGGGACATATCAGTGGAGGTTCCCAATTTCAGTGCTGATAAAAAAGGGCACTCTATCTTTCTGGTTGTGTTCCAGAGCAGACTTATCAGACCTTTTTTCGTTTCTGGGTGTTGATCCATTTGAGGTTCCAGACTGGTTGCAGTTGGTCCCAAGAGTGCCCAGAAAATAGGAAGAACATAGTATCATAAACAGGAAAGTGAAACTGTGAATATAACGGAGGGGAGATTCGGAGGAGAAGCTGGAAGAATGAAACCAGGGGGCTGTTTTTTTTTTTTTGCACTAGACCCCCTGTGGTTTTTTATTTTCACTAGACCCCCTGTGGGTTTTTTTTGTCTGTTTTGGGGGGGTACTGGGTGGTCCCATCTCTCTCTCACCATTCCCTTTTCTGCCCAGTGGGGGACCTCCCTCCCCCTCCCCCTTCTTGACAAAGGAGGGGGAGGGAGTCATACAGATCCTTGTTTTTTTTTTTGTTTTTTGTTTTTTTTTAATTTTATATATAAGTATATGCCAAATTCCTTTTCTCCAGCAGATGTATTGGGCTGAACTTTGGGACTTGTGAGAATTATAAGTCGGGCTGGAAATGTTTTTGTTTTGAATTTTTATTACTTTATTATTCTAATGTATTGATGACAAGACAGGTGATATGGTGGATATATAGAGGATCTGGGATGTGCTGGAGGGGGGGGGGGGAAGGGGTAGGGGGTAAGAGGGATTGCACGAGATAGCATAAGGATCACCACACCTTCCCTGGGAGGGAAGAGGAAGGGGATAAATAGATCCTCGTTTTATTAATACATAATGCCACTCCCTTCTTTCTTTCCTCTAACAGGGGTACTGAACTGAATATTTGGATTCATGTTATAAGCCTAGATGGAAATGCTTTTTGTTGTTTGAATCCTTATCCAACTTCTCTTTTGTTGACGATAAGAAAGGTGTTATGATGGTTGAATAGAGGATCTGGGGTGCACTAGAGGGAAGTAGAGGGGGGTAGAGGGGTAGGGAGTAGAGGGGACTGCACGAGACAGCACAAGGAAAACTACACCTAATATATGAAAAAGGAAGGCCATACAACACAGCCCCCCCTATCTTTATCCATGCGGGTTTTAGCTACACACATATGCACGGAGTATTGCATCCTTTTTTTTTTCTCCACTAGACCCCCTCTGGGGTTTTATTTATTTATTTTTGTTTGTTTTTTTTGGACTAGACCCCCTGTGAGGGTTTTTTCACTTTTTTTTTTCCTTTTTCTTTTTTTGCACTAGACCCCCTGTGGGTTTTTTCACTAGACCCCCTGTGGGTCTTTTTTTTGTGCGTGATCCCCTGTGTTTTTTTTCCTCGCTTTTTTTTTCTCTTTTTTTGTTCACTAGACCCCCTGTGGGTTTTTTCACTAGATCCCTTGTGGGCCTTTTTTTGTACTTGACCCCCTGCATGTTTTTTTTTCCCCTTTCTTTTTCTTGCACTAGATCCCCTGTGGGGTTGTTTTATTTTTCAGTTTTGGTGTTTGAAGATTAGATAAAAGGGAATTAGTAACACAGACTTGGTAGAGCCGACACTGTTTAACACTAAGACACAAAGGAACACAACACATTTGTACAAGAGAACAATAATAAAGATAATCACTAAAGGAGAGGTTTTTATTTCATAGTCACCTACTTAATTTATAGATTTATAAGTAGACACAAAGGGGAGGTTGCATGGAATTGGCAGAGGGAAGGCTAAAAGAGCAGAAGCTAGCAAATAATGGAGTAGGATAACAGAAGAGCCTGAGAAGTCACATTAGAGAGTAGCGGGAATGTGTTAGGGAGAGGGACAGGCTGAAGGGGTATAGGAAGGGGGGGGGGGGCCCTTTTTTTTTGTTTAGGTGGGAGGTTATTATGTAGTTGCCATATTTCTCTGTGGAAGTAGACAGGGTGGGGTAGGGAGATAGGGAAAGGGGAGACGAGGGTGGGGGACACTATAGGGCACTATACCCCATGACATATTGCAGCGATGGAGGGGAAAGCTTCTCACCGGACACTCTTCCTTTGAGGGCGGTATGTTGAGATAAGTTTTACTTTCATGAAGATCATATGAAATAGAGCAATGGGCAAGAAATTGATAATATAGAACGGTTGAGAATATAAATGTACAGGTATTGATTTAGAGATATAAACACATATTGAGGCAATGATATAAGGAGCAGGAGCGGGAGGGAGGGCCGGGAGCTCTCACTTAGGGTAGGGGGAGTTGAGTCTGTTAAGAAAGATACTCTTCATCTGTCGGAGGGAGATACGGGGGGGGGGGGAGAGTAAAACCCATGTAACACATTAGGGTTATTAGAACCCTTTTTGTTATTTTTTTCTTATTGTTCTTTTTTCTTTCTATTTCTTTTTTTTTTTTTTCTTTTTTTTTTTTTTTTCGGTTGCTTTTTGGTGGGGGGGGGGGGGGGGGTGGAGGCTTTAAAGGTCACTTCTCTAAATGCGAAAGGGCTTAATGTACCGGAGAAAAGGAAGATTTTAATGCAAGATTTGAAACGCTCACACTCGGATGTGGCGTACATTCAGGAAACCCATTTCAGAGAGGTAAGGTACCAATTCTTAAGAACAACCTCTACCCCTATGCATATCATGCATTTAATAGGGCAGCTAAATCAAGAGGGGTCTCTATATTGCGTTCAAGACGAATTTCCTGGACATTAATAGACAAAAAACAGATATAGAGGGCAGATTTCTGTTCCTCAAAGGGACGATGGGTGGCATAAAAGTGACTTTGGCCATGATATATGCCCCCAATAATAATCAATTTATCTGCGCTACTATTAATAAGCTGATGACATTTTCTGACGGTAAACATATCTTGGGGGGTGATTTTAATCTTCCCCTAGACCCGAAGATGGATACATCAGGGGGAAGCTCCTCAGTAGCTACAGGTCTACGTAAACGAGTCTTACAAATATTGCATAATTACCAACTTACTGACGCGTGGAGAGCGTATCACCCTGACGAAAGAGACTACACCTTCTATTCAGTGCCGCATATTCTAGAATTGACTTATTTTTCACTCCACAGAGAATGTTAACGGCAGTTAAAGAGGTGGCTATAGGGAGTACCACATGGTCAGACCATGCCCCGGTCTCACTGACATTAACTATGAATGAGTATTCCTCTGACAGGAGGAGACAGTGGCAATTAAATGAGAGTTTGATGGAAGATAAGATGGTGGTTGAGGACGTTATTAAGGAATTGCAGTATTATTTTCAATATAATACTGTAGAGGAGACAGATGCAGGGATAATATGGGAAGCGCACAAAACGGTAATAAGAGGGGTACTCATTAAGCATGGGTCCAGAATAAAAAAAGGAAAGGGAAGCCCAATTGACCCAATTACTGACAGATATACAGATGTTAGAGTCCCAACATAAACAGAACACGAGGTGCACGGGGGAGACAGAACTCCTTAAATTGCATAGACAATCTAACAGAGTTACTCCAACATAGAGCTAAAGCAGCACTTCAGAGATGCCGGAAATATTATTATGAAACAGGAGACAAATGCGGCCGTTCACCGGCTAGAGCTTTACAGGAAGAGGACTCAATCCTATGTCCCCCACTTAGTGGACCCCGAAGGTAGAAAAGTACACCTTCCCTCCCAGATTGTCTCGACCTTCCGTAGATTTTACCAATCTTTATATAATTAGCCTACCAGATGACAACATCAAAATATCATGGAGGAATATATTTCCTCTTCAGGTATTTCTCAATTGACAGAGCAGATTCGAGAAGAGTTGGACGTTGCTATTACCTTAGAGGTATTGCAAGAGACCATCAAGACATCCAAACCAGGGAAAGCTCCGGATCCGGATGGCTTTACACATAAATACTACCAGACATTTTTCCCTCAGTTGGATAAGCAGATGGTACAAACATTTAATGCAATGGGACACGGGCCAGGATTTACTCCAGAAACCCTGAAAGCGCATATCATCGTTATTCCGAAGGAGGATAAGGACCCATCAATATGTGGCAGCTATCGCCCCATTTCATTATTGAATGTAGATCTTAAGTTATTTACAAAAATATTAGCTACACGTATATAACCACATTTGACTGCATTAGTACACCCAGACCAGGTAGGCTTCATTCCAACGCGGGAGGCCCGTGATAATACTATTAAAACTCTGAATCTAGTCCACGTAGCCGGTCATTCTAAAACATCCACTGTGTTCCTGGGAACGGATGCTGAAAAGGCATTCGACCGGGTCAATTGGTCTTTTATGTTCTCAGACCTACGATATGTGGGTGTAGGGGAGAGGATGGTAGGTTGGATCTCGAGCATATACACAAGGCCGGAGGCACAAATAAAAGCAAATGGAATTCTATCTGAACCTTTTTCTATCCCTAATGGCACCCGCCAAGGGTGCCCTTTATCACCACTCCTTTTTGCTATCACCTTAGAGCCATTTCTTTGTAGGGTCATGCAAAACCCGGATATTAGGGGGTTAATAACTGGAGATTTACATCATAAAGTATCCGCATATGCGGATGATCTTTTATTCTGCCTAATCCGGTTATATCTATGCCGAACCTACTAAGAGAATTGGACCAATATGGTGTCCAATTTAAAAATCAATATGTCCAAGTCAGAGGCAATGGGTGTATCTATGACTACGACTCAAATTAATGCTTTAAAAATGAATTTTAAGTTTAGAGGGACCTATACGGGCATCAAATACCTGGGCACGTTGATTCCACCTAAATTGGACCAAACCTTTGAGTTGAATTTCCCACCTCTACTGAGTAGAGTGAAAGTCTTACTCTCTAAATGGCATCAGGGCCTTTTCTCTTGGTTCGGTAGATGTAACATAATAAAAATGTCAGTATTGCCTAAATTTTCCTATCTTTTTCAAACTCTACCTATTCATATCCCCCCAGAATTCTTTAAACAGACTAATAAGATGATAACTGAATTCATTTGGGCCCATAAAAGGCCCAGAATTCAACGCCATTTAATGACAATGCCTAAACAATATGGGGGGGTAGCGGTACCCGATATGCAGAAATATTATCAGGTGGCTCATATGGTGCGACTAGTAGACTGGTGTAGGCGTGCAAGCTTTAAAATATGGCCGAAAATCGAGCATAGTGTGAGGTCCCATTGCGTCGTGCGGTTTGGCGCTTTGGAGACCTGAGTTCAGCTCTCAAAAAGCACCCAACCTTGGGCCCTACCCTGCGTATTTGCTCCCGAATATGTTCCACCACTTTATTATCATCTGTCAACTCCCCCCCGTACCCTATTGTAGGGAATCCTCATTTCCCTCTGGGACTACAGCAGGGACCCTTCAGGAAACTTTCAGACTTACAGTGTTTTCAGGCCTCGCATCTTATACAAATAGCGACTGGGACATGGCCCTCATTACCTGAACTAACCTCATCCAACGACCATTTCTGTCTTGATTTCTGGAGTACAGCCCAGTTGCGACATTTCCTTAACACTCACCCACCTCCAGACAGATTTCAACGAACATTGACACCCTTAGAACAACTATGGGCCTTGCTCTCATTTAATCTCGCAAATGTATGCACTACTGGTTGCCCCCCCAAGAGGATTATGTCCCTCCATATATAAGGAAGTGGGAAATGACATTAGACAGGATGTTGACCCAAGCACAACATAGACAGATAGTAAATCTTGCGTTGAAATCTTCAATATCCACAAGAATCCAAGAAACTAATTTTAAAATAATGACAAGATGGTACCGTACACCCTCATTACTTAATAAATTCTTTCCGGAGATCCCGGACAAATGTTGAAGGTGTCAAGAGGAAAGAGGGACTCTACTCCACGTTCTTTGGTCCTGCCCAAAACTGGAGTACTTCTGGAGAGAGATACGGCAGATAGCACAGAAATTTACTGAGTATAACCTCCCAGAAGATCCAGCTCTATTTTTGTTACATGTCTCAAACATACCAGGGGAAACATAGTAAATTAATTTTGCACCATCTTATTAATGCGGCTAGATCATGTATCGTACGGCAGTGGAGAGATACGTACCCTCCCACAATTCTTACATGGGTCACACGAATTGAAGAGGTTAATAGGATGGAGGATTTGCTATTATTGGCTCAAAATCGAAAGGAGACATATTTAGAAACTTGGGGCCAATGGAATACATTTAAATTCTCGGAGGAAGGGAGTTCCCTCTTTGCTCCTGAGAGTATGTGAAAAAGAGAGTGTGGACTTGGGGGTGACATCACTTTCGTGGATGATGGTATAGTAAACTTGCCTTTTCCTTGGTACATCTCCCCTATCAGTGGTTTTTTTTTTTGTTTTTTTTTTGTTTTTTGTTTTTAGGAATTCTTTCCCTCATGGGGCTTCTTTGCCTCTTCAGATATGTAGAGGTTTTTTTTCTTAGTAAAGTATGTTGTCAGGGCATACAAAAGAAGCAGGTCTAATGGAAGAGAGAATGGGGACTATCTCAAATAACTAGTTATTGTTTTTTCTGTAGATGTACAGTACCTGACCGCGAGATTGTGTTTCCAGCGCGATAGCATCGCGCTGGTTCTCGGCGACAGGGTACTGTGCATGTCGCGCTGGCTCACTCATCGGGAAAGGAAAACGTTGTTTTCCTCCGCGATGAGTGACAGGCAGTGCTGACAGCTGTCTGGTATGAATCCTGAGGCGGGAACACTGCGCCAAATTTTAAATGAAAAAAACGGCGTGGGTCCCCCCCCCCAGGGGCATACCAGGCCCTTAGGTCTGGCATGAATTGCAAGGGGAACCCCCTACGCCGAAAAATCGGCGTGGGGGTCCCCCCCAAATCCATACCAGACCCTTATCCGAGCATGCAGCCCGGCCGGCCAGGAAAGGGGGTGGGGACGAGCGTGCGCCCCCCCCTCCTGAGCCGTACCAGGCCACATGCCCTCAACATGGGGGGCTGGGTGCCTTGGGGGAGGGGGGCGCCCTGTGGGGCCCCCACCCCAAAGCACCTTGTCCCCATGTTGATGAGGACAAGGGCCTCTTCCCGACAACCCTGGCCGTTGGTTGTCGGGGTCTGCGGGCGGGGGGCTTATCGGAATCCGGGAGCCCTCTTTAATAAGGGGGCCCCCAGATCCCGGCCCCCCACCCTGTGTGAATGAGTATGGGGTACATGGTACCCCTACCCATTCACCTGGGGAAAAGTGTCAATATAAAAAAAAAAAAAAAAAAAAAAAAAAAAAAAACACAGTACACAGGTTTTAAGAGTCATTTATTAGTCAGCTCCGGGATCTTCTTCCGACTTCGGGGGATCTCCTTCCGACTTCTCCCGGTGTACGGCCTCTTCTCCCGGGCCCCGCCGCTATCTTCTTCCAGCTCTATTGCCAGCGAGGGGCCCGGTCTGCTGCTGCTGTCTTGCCGCCGCTGTCTCCCTGCCGCTGTCTTGTCGCCGCTTCTTCTCTTCTTCCCCGATGTTGACACGACGCTCTCTCCGGCTTGAATGCTGTGTGCGAGCTGCGGAGCCATTTATATAGGCGGTGACCCCGCCCCCTTACGACGTCATTGTCCCAGCATGCGCAGGGACGCTGGCGTCATAAGGGGGCGTGACCCCAGAGTCCCTGCACATGCTGGGACAAGGACGTCGTAAGGGGGCGGGGTCACCGCCTATATAAATGGCTCCGCAGCTCGCACACAGCATTCGAGCCGGAGAGAGCGCCTTGTCAACATCGGGGAAGAAGAGAAGAAGCGGCGGCAAGACAGCGGCAGCAGACCGGGCCCCTCGCTGGCAATAGAGCTGGAAGAAGATAGCGGCGGGGCCCGGGAGAAGAGGCCGAACACCGGGAGAAGTCGGAAGGAGACCCCCCGAAGTCGGAAGAAGATCCCGGAGCTGACTAATAAATGACTCTTAACCCTTTCATGACTAAGCCTATTTTTGAAATTTGGTGTTTACAAGTTAAAATCCGTATTTTTTGCTAGAAAATTACTTAGAACCCCCAAACATTATATATATTTTTTTAGCAGAGAATCTAGAGAATAAAATGGCGATTGTTGCAATATTTTTTATCACACGGTATTTGTGCAGCGGTGTTTTAAACGCAAATTTTTGGAAAAGTGACACTTTCATGAATTTTAAAAAATCCAAACAGTAAAGTTACCCCAATTTTTTTGTATAATGTGAAAGATGATGTTACGCCGAGTAAATAGATACCAAACATGTCACCCTTTATAATTGCACGCACTCGTGGAATGGCGACAAACTACGGTACCTTTGAATTTCCATAGGCGACGCTTTAAAAATTTTTTACGGTTACCAGGTTTGAGCTACAGATGAGGTCTAGGGCTAGAATTATTGCTCTCGCTCTGACGATCGCGGCGATACCTCACATGTGTGGTTTGAACACCGTTTACATATGCGGGCACGACTTTCGTATGCGTTTTCTTCGCTGCGTGAGCTCGCGGGGACAGGGGCACTTTAAATTTTTTTTTTTTTTTTTTTTTTTATTTATTTTATTTGTTTTTGTACTTTATAAATTGTGTTTAAAATTTTATTTTTTTTTTTTTTTACTTTTATTGCTGTCACAAGCAATGTAAACATCCCTTGTGACAGTAATATGTGGTGACAGGTACTCTTTATGGAGGGATGGGGGGTCTAAAAGACCCCCATCCCTCCTTTACACTTCAAAGTATTCAGATCGCCGAAAACAGCGATTCTGAATACTGTGTACTTTTTTAAATTCGGCGCCATTGGCAGCCGAGTAAACGGGAAGTGACGTCATGACGTAGTTTCCGCGTTTACAATAAGAAGGCTGGAACGAAGCCGCTCGCAGCTTCGTTCCAGCCGCCGAAGGCAGCCGAACGGACACTGGGCCTCCCGATCGCACGGGAGGCCCGGTAACAGCGGCGGGAGGCGGCGGGAGGGGGGTAGATGTCCCCTCCCGCTCCTCCGGTATAACAGCCGAGCGGCTTTTAGCCGCATCGGTTGTTATACACGGGTAGCCGATCGCCCGCTGTAAATAACGGTACCGGGATGATGCCTGCAGCTGCGGGCATCATCCCGGTATAACCCCGGAAAGCCGAGTACGCATATCTGCGTACGGTCGGCGGGAAGGGGTTAAAACCTGTGTACTGTGTTTTTTTTTTATATTGACACTTTTCCCCAGGTGAATGGGTAGGGGTACGATGTACCCCATACTCATTCACACAGGGTGGGGGGCCGGGATCTGGGGGCCCCCTTATTAAAGGGGGCTCCCGGATTCCGATAAGCCCCCCGCAGACCCCGACAACCAACGGCCAGGGTTGTCGGGAAGAGGCCCTTGTCCTCATCAACATGGGGACAAGGTGCTTTGGGGTGGGGGCCCCACAGGGCGCCCCCCTCCCCCAAGGCACCCACCCCCCCATGTTGAGGGCATGTGGCCTGGTACGGCTCAGGAGGGGGGGCGCACGCTCGTCCCCACCCCCTTTCCTGGCCGGCCGGGCTGCATGCTCGGATAAGGGTCTGGTATGGATTTGGGGGGAACCCCCACGCCGATTTTTCGGCGTAGGGGGTTCCCCTTGCAATCCATGCCAGACCTAAGGGCCTGGTATGCCCCTGGGGGGGGGGAACCCACGCCGATTTTTTCATTTAAAATTTGGCGCGGTGTTCCCGCCTCAGGATTCATACCAGACAGCTGTCAGCTAGCTGTCGGCGCTGGCTCCTGCGACAGGGCTCGCAGGTGTCAAATCTCGCCGAGAAGTGTGGCGAGATTGCCACAATATCGCGGTCACCTACTGTATTTGAGATAGGAGTAATGCTGTTAATTGGATTTTGAATGGATTCGTTGGAACTCATACGATTGATGGATTAATTAAATTGTTTGTTTATTTCTCTATATGTATGACAACTAAAGTATAAATAAAAAAATATAAATAAAAAAAAATAAAAAAAAAAAAAGGGGAAAGGAAAGGGGAAAGAAAAGAGGAAGAAAAGGAAAAAAGAAAAAATTGGGCCTTAGGCACTGGTGCCACAACACTGCAACCCCTCACAGATACTCTAGTTGGAGCGCAGGAACTAGCCCTGCTACAAAGAATTGCATAAAAAAATTGTAATTACACGCCCCTGTTAAACAGGGGCTGAAAAATTGGGCCTTAGGCACTGGTGGTGGCGCCCAGAACCAAAAATGTTCTTACAAGCTATCAGCATGATCATTGAGGAGGAAGAGGATAATTACTCAGCATAACAGGATAGTCACTCAGAATCAGCATAGGCAGTCTTTGAAGGGATATGACATTTACAAAAAAGTTATTCGGTTACATCAACATCAGGTGCTTGGTAGCTGGTGGTGATCCAAAACTGATTCATTTTTATGAAGGTCAGTCGATCAACCGAGTCGGTGGACAGACGCACCCTGTGATCGGTTACAAAGCCTCCAGCAGCACTGACTGTGCGTTCCGAAAGAACGCTGGATGCAGGACAGGCTAGTAGCTAAATTGCATACTGTGCAAGCTCTGGCCAGTGATCCATCCTCAAGACCCAGTAACCCAAAGGATTTTCGGTGGGAAAGGTGTCCAAGTCAGATCTTGCCCCCTAGGTATTCCTGCACCATGTAAAACAGACACTGGTGATGGTTGCTGGAATCTTGGGGCTGCGGACTAAAAAAATTGTCTGAACGCATCGGTCAGACGGCCACCTTCTCCACTGCTCCTTCTTTGATTGACCGAAGCCTCAGCAACACGTTGTCCTGGAACAGGAGTTTGTAACCTCCCAGTCTCTGGGAATGCATTGCACAGACCTTTCTGCAAGGCCTCCCGAAGATGTTTCATCCTCTGCGATGGCAAGATAACGTCCGCAACCTTACCCTTGTAACGTGGATCAAGGAGGGTTGCCAGCCAGTACTGATCCCTCTCCTTGATACCACGAATACGAGGATCCTTCCGCAGGCTTTGCAGGATCAGGGAGGCCATGCAGCATAGGTTTGCTGAGGCATTCGGTCCAGAATCCTCGGGGTCACTAAGGACAACATGATCCGCAGCCACCTCCTCCCAGCCGCGTACAAGTCCATGGGTTTCTTGGGACTCTAAAATGATCCCTTAAAGACTGCTGCTGATGCTGAGTGCCAGGCTCCACCTCCATGCTGTCACAATCCTCCTCCTCCTCCTCTTCCTGTGTGATCGGTGGGCACGCAGGAACACTGTCTGGATAAAGGGGGCCTTGAGAGCTAAGGAAGTCCTTCTCTTCCTGCCTCAAGTGCCCTGTCCATTATTCCATGCAGCGTGTGCTCCAACAGGTGGACAAGGGGGACAGTGTCACTGATTGTCACGTACCTGGTGATGGAGCCTGATATGCAGAGGACGGCCTCTCCTACAACTCTGACTTGGAGCCCCTGATAGAGCTGATAGAAAGCACCGAGATGCAGAGTCGCACGAGTACCTGGCGGGATCGCTGAACCTGGAGCTGGATCGGAGCACTCGGCCAGGCTGTAGAGGTGTCTGTAGGAATCCCAGAGCAGTGGTAGGCAAGTAGCTGGAGTGAGTAGACAACCGGTCCCCACAGGCAGAAGTGCAGGTGCAGCAGAAGGGATGGTGGCACCCTTGAGTCTGAAGAGAAGGCAGTTACAGGCAGGCCGGGTCATACACAAACGGGCACGTCAGGAACAGAGGCTGAAGCGGAAGTGGAATCAGATTACAGGCCGGGTTGTCAGCAGACTGGCAGCGAAGTGGCAGAAGGAGCAGGCAGTTGCAAAGTAGAGGACAAGCCGGGGTCGAATGCAGGCAGGAAACAAGAACGTCAGGAAGCAAGCCGGGTCACAACAGGAACGGCAGTCAAGTAGGTAATTGCAGGATACTGTAGAGCAGACAGCACTGAGTCTGGAAACTGACTGAGTTTAAGTAGCCTGTTTGGGTGTCAAAAACGGTCACAGGGTGTGTGTGCACCAATGGCATTCTGACAGGGGCAGAGGTAACAGGGCATCTTCTTCCGCAGCCATCTTGGGTGCTGGCATGCCCTTCCTGACAGGCAGAGGTAACAGGTCATCTTCTTCGGCAGCCATCTTGGGTGCTGGCATGCCCTTTCTGAAACTGCCCCCCCCCAAAGTGCAGCCTCCGGATGCCCAACTTGGCCCACTTGTCAGGATGGGAGTTCTTAAAAGCTTGAACCAAATTTCAGGCATGGATATTACCATTTAGGTTCCCAGGAGTTGTCCTCTGGCCCATACCCTTTCCATTTTATCAGGAACTGGATCTGATTTCTTCTCTTCCTGCAGTCTAAGATTGTTTCCACCTCAAACTCTTCCTCCCCGTCAATAATTACAGGTTCAGGCGGGCCGGAACGCAACCTCATTGATCCGTCTTCACCGGAAATGTTCCTATAAATTTAGGGCCCAGTTTCTTCGAGGGACAGGCCAGTTTCAAATTAGTAGTTGCTAGCCACACTTGGTCACCAGGGTTCAATATCAATTCTCCCTTTCTTTTCCTGTCAAAAACTTCCTTATTGTATGCCTGTGTCTTGGCCATTGTTTCCTGTAGCAGTTTGGTTATTGGCGTTGAAGAAATTTATAGTTTCCGAAACAGCTGGTACAGGGGAATCTGGAATTGTATTAGACAAAAAAGAAGGGTGGAAACCGTAGTTTGCAAAAAATGGAGATTGCTTTGTAGCAGAGTGTATTGAATTGTTATAAGAAAACTCGGCCAGGGGAAGCAGAGAAGCCCAATCGTCTTGAGAAAATGAGGAGAAACCTCTCAGGTACTGTTCGAGGGTTTGATTAGTCCTCTCTGTCTGACCATTCGTTTGTGGGTGATATGCAGAAGAAAATGAAAGTTCAATCCCAAGTGAATCACATAAGGCTCTCCGGAATCTGGATGTAAACTGCACCCCACGGTCGGACACAATATTGGCCGGAATCCCGTGAAGCCTTTCGATCTCCTTGACAAAGGTTTGAGCTGTTTCTCAAGCAGATGGTGTGCCCTTCATGGGCAGGAAGTGTGCCATCTTAGATAGTCTATCGACAACTACAAAAATGGTGTTGTGGCCCTCAGATGGGGGAAGTTCTACAATAAAATCTATTGAGATCATCTTCCAAGGTCTACTGGGGACAGGTAAGGGTTTTAGCAGACCCCAGGCTCTGGATCTGCTGGTTTTATTGAGGATGCAAGTGGTGCAAGATTCCACATATTTCCTACAATCTTTTTCCACCCCAGGCCACCAAAATGTCCGTTGTACTAATTCAGTTGTCTTGCCAATGCCAAAATGACCTGCCAGCACATGATCATGGCATCGCACCAGGATAGCCATTCGGAGGTCTTCCGGCACAAAGACCTTGTCTTCATGCCAAAGTAGCCCATCCTTTGCCAGTAGAGAGACCCCGGCTGGTGAAGGGTTCCTTACTAGAGTTTGTTTAATTTGTTTTATTAACTCTCCTTGAAGTAACAGGAAGTTCCCAGGGGATAGAATGATATCTGGAGATGAGATTTCTTCAGGTTTGCTGAACATGCGTGATAACGCATCGGGTTTTGCATTCTTGGATCCGGGCCTGAACGTTAAGTGAAAAGTGAATCTAGAAAAGAATAGTGCCCACCCGGCTTGTCAGGGTTTCAATCTTTTTGCGGTTCTTAAATACTCGAGGTTATTATGATCTGTATAGATCAAGATTGGGTGTGTGGCCCCCTCTAGAAGGTACCTCCACATTCCTCCAGGGCGGCTTTGATGGCTAAAAGTTCACGGTCCCTGACGTCGTAGTTCCTTTCTGCATTTGACACCTTGCGGGAAAAATAAGCAACTGGATGCAGTAGAGCCTTAGCTCCCCGCCTCTGAGACAATACTGCTCCGACCGCTGTTTCTGAGGCGTCTACTTCCAAGACGTAGGGCAAGGCTGGGTCAGGGTGTTTCAGGACAGATGCAGATGTGAAAAAAGTCTTTTTAGGGTGTCAAAAGCTTTCTGAGCTTCCAGAGACCAAGAGAATCTTGTACCTTGTTTGGTTAAACTTGTAATGGGGGATATGATTGCAGAAAAATTTGATGAATTTTCGATAAAAATTTGCAAACCCCACGAAACGTTAGACACCCTTCTTATCACTGGGAGCAGGCCAATCCAGGGTGGCTGTAACCTTCTGGGGATCCATCTGGATGCCTTTGGTGGAAATGATTAAACCCAAGAATTGGATGCTTTAGCGTTCAAATGCACATTTCTCTGGTTTTGCATAAAGTCCGTGTTGTCGAAGCCAACTCAATACATTCTTGACGTGACTACGGTGGTTATCTAGAGAGGGAGAGAAGATTAGTGTATCATCAAGGTAAACAACAACAAATACATCCAGGAAATCTCGGAAGATGTCGTTGATGAAGTACTGAAAGGTAGCTGGGGCATTGCAAAGTCCAAAGGGCATCACAAGGTATTCAAAATGCCCAAACCGTGTGCAGAACGCTGTCTTCCATTCATCCCCCTCTCGTATGCGAACCAGATTATAAGCACCCTGAAGATCCAATTTTGTGAAAATGGTGGCCATACCGAGTCGCTGGAATAATTCAGGCACAAGTGGAAGAGGGTAACATTTTTTTACAGTGATCTTATTAAGTTCACAGTAGTCCACACAGGGCCGTAATGAGTGGTCCTTTTTTTCTACAAAGATGATCCCCGCACCGGCAGGAGATGTGGAGGGGTGAATAAACCCCTTTTTAAGGTTGTCATCAATGTAGTATTTCAAAGCAACAAGTTCAGATTCAGATAGAGGAAATATCTTGCCAAAAGGAACTTCAACCCCAGGAAGGAGCTCAATTGGACAGTCATAAGCCCTATGAGGAGGAAGCAATTCTGCCCCTTTTTTGCTGAAAACATCCAGAAAGTCATGATATGCTCCTGGAACGACTTGGCGGGCTTCGGACTCCAAATCGATGCACAGCAGGGGAGATTGGTCCTGACGATTCTCTTGCCAACAATGCTGAAGGCAATAGGGGGAAAGAAACTTGATTTCTTCTGTAACCCAGTTAATGTGAGGGTTATGAGCTTTTAACCAAGGCATACCCAGAATGATTGGGAACAGAGGGGAAGCGATTGCATCTAGGCGTAGAAGCTCTTGATGGTTCTTGGCAATGGTGGTAGATAACGGGATGGTTTCGTGAGTAGCCAATTCAGATTTAATGGTGGATCCGTCTGCCAGATGTACAGAAAGTCTCTGAGCCTTGGGTAGTAGAGGAATGTGATGTTTGGCAGCAAAAGCTAAATCTATGAAACAGCTGCAAGCTCCAGAGTCAATTATAGCGGGGGTCTGGATAGTTCCTCCTGGGAGCTGTAACAAAATGGGAAGAGCAAGATGAGCAGAGTGATTGGGTAGAGATGGAGGAGAAGCGGATGTAACTGAGAGGCACTTGCGGATCTTCACCAGGCAAGACCTCACATAATGTCCTGATGCTCCACAGTACAGGCAAAGATTTAGCTGGTGTCTGCGCTGGCATTCTTCTGTAGTCAGAGAAGGACGGAGGAGACCAAGCTTCATGGGTTCAGATGCGTCTTGACTCGGTTAAATTGATGATAGGCAACTCCTATCCTCATATTGATTAGTGGTTCCAAATTAATAATAACTACTGCAGTAGGGAACAGACACAAAAGATACGCTCAGCATCTTTCCAAATTACTGTTCTGCTTTATTATGACGCAATTGAAGGTTTTTATGCACATGATTACGTAGGTATCACATTAATATTACAATTGTACGTTTATGGTAACAAGGGGCGTTACATAGACAGGCTAATTCTAATCAGGACTCGAAAGAATGTAAACATTTACTGAAAACATTATTAGTGCCGTGTGCACAGTGAGGGCAGAGTGCAATACATACAAAATACAATACAATTATATACAGAACATACACATTTCCATTACAGTCTGAAGCGGATGCGGCAGGAGCAGGTGAAGCGGGATTAAAAGATCCAGATACTCGTGGAAGCATCCATACTGGACGGAACTGGTCGGTGGCTCGTTCCGACCTACATTCCCTTAAGCGACGGTCAATCTAGATTGACAAATTTATAAGTGTCTCCAAGACACCTGTTTGTGCTAGCTCATCCTTGAGATTATCAGAAAGGCCCATGCGGAACTGGTAACGCAGGGCAGCATCGTTCCAGCTGGTGTCGGAACTCCAGCGCCTGAATTCTGAAACATAGTCCTCCACGGCCCTGTGACCCTGCTGAAGCGTGTGAAGGGCGGCTTCCGCAGTAGCGGCTTGCTGGGGGTCTTTATATAACTGAGCCATGGCTCCAAAAAAGGAGGCTAAGTCCATCAGAGATGTGGCCTTTTGTTCAAGGAGTCGGTGAGCCCAGGCCTGTGGTTCCCCCTGAAGCAAGGAAATGACAAACCCGACCTTGGTGGCTTCCAGGAAGAAAGGTTTATGGTTGTAGCGAAAAATAGAGTTTGCATGCGTCGCGGAAGGCTCTGAACTCGTTGTGTTCTCCTTGGAACTTTTCAGGAGTTGGGACTCTGGGTTCAGGTGGTAGCATAACGACTGCGGGAGCTGCTGGCATCCCAGAAGTGGAAGGCGCTTGAGCAGGAGCAGAGGCAGACAAGGTCTGTATTTGGCCTTCCAGCTGGGTATAACCCTGTTGTAAGTCCTTTACAGCTTGTGTTAACCTCCCTGACAGTAATCCCGAGTGTGGCTCGGGGTTAAATTTCAGTCCCATTAGCGGTAACCCCGAGCCACACTCGGGATCACGTTGCAGGATCCTGGTGCAGCATTACTTACCTTGTCCCCAGGATCCTGCAATGTCCCCCGCAGTGTCCCTGGGCTCTGTCTCCTCTGAAGCCTCTCTGTGCTAGGCTCCGTTCCCTGCGAGCGGCGCGACGCACGGGGGCGGAGCCTGGCGGCAAATTAAAAAAAAAAAAAAATTTACAAATCATAACACATACAGTACTGTAATCTTACAGATTACAGCACTGTATGAAATTATTTCACATCCCTTTTGTCCCCAGTGCTTTGGCCCATGCCCTGTATGCAGTTTTATATTATAAATACTGTTCTTTCTGCCTGGAAACTGGAGATTGTCCATAGAAACCAAAAAGTTTCCCCTTACATCAAAAGTGGTTTTAGATCAGCTAGAAAACAGCGATAGTCAATTAGAACACTTGCAGAATTGAGCGATAGTGAATTGTGGGGAAATGTATTTTATTATTATTATATAATTTATATTTATTTATTATATTATAATTTATGTTTTTGTGTTTCAAACTTTATCATACCCGGGATATCTACTAGACTCTTGTTTGGGCAGATTTAGGTGTGTTATTGTTAAGAATTACAGACCCACAATAAAAAAAAACGCCAAATTTCCATGCAAAATAATTGTACCGCTTTCAGCACCTAAAATCCTAAATAATCATACCGCCAGGGAGGTTAATCCGGCTAGGTGTTGGCAGAGTTCCTCCATAGGAGAGGGTCCTTGCACAGGCTCAGACATGGCTGTCTGCTACTGTCACATACCTGGTGATGGAGCCTGATATGCAGAGGACGGCCTCTCTTACAACTCTGACTTGGAGCCCCTGATAGAGCTGACAGGAAGCACGGAGATGCAGAGTCGCACGAGTACCTGGCGGGATCGCTGAACCTGGAGCTGGATCGGAGCACTCTGCCAGGCTGTAGAGGTGTCTGTAGGAATACCAGAACAGTGGTAGGCAGGTAGCTGGAGTGAGTAGACAACCGGTCCCCACAGGCAGAAGTGCAGGTGCAGCAGAAGGGATGGTGGCACCCTCGAGGCTGAAGAGAAGGCAGGTACAGGCAGGCCGGGTCATACACAAACGGGCACGTCAGGAACAGAGGCTGAAGTGGAAGCGGATTCAGATTACAGGCCGGGTTGTCAGCAGACTGGCTGCGAAGTGGCAGAAGGAGCAGGCAGATGCACAGTAGAAGACAAACTGGGGTCGGATGCAGGTAGGAAACAGGAACGTCAGGAAGCAAGCCGGGTCACAACAGGAACGGAAGTCAAGTAGGTAATTGCAGGATACACAGGGAACGCTGTAGAGCAGACAGCACTGAGTCTGGAAACTGACTGAGTTTAAGTAGCCTATTTGGGTGTCAAAAGCTGTCACAGGGTGTGTGTGCACCAATGGCATTCTGACAGGGGCAGAGGTAACAGGTCATCTTCTTCGGCAGCCATCTTGGGTGCTGGCATGCCCTTCCTGACAAACAGAGGTAACAGGTCATCTTCTTCGGCAGCCATCTTGGGTGCTGGCATGCCCTTCCTGACAGGCAGAGGTAACAGGTCGTCTTCTTCAGCAGCCATCTTGGGTGCTGGCATGCCCTTCCTGACACTGATGCATGCAATGTCACTGTTCACCATCCTCGTGGCCTCCTCAAATGGTGACAGGACAGTGCATGCATCCCTGATCATGGTCCACTGGCGTGGGGAAAAAAACAAGCTCACCTGACCCTGCCATAACTGCACAGGTACTCATTGATGGTCCTCTGCTGCGCGTGCAGCTGCTGCAGCATGGCCAACGTTGAGTTCCACCTGGTGGGCATGTCACAGATTAGGCGGTTCTTGGGCAGGTTAAATTCCTTTTGGAGGTCTGCCAGCCGAGCACTGGCATTATATGACCGGCGGAAATGCACACAGACGTTCCTGGCCTGCCTCAGGACATCCTGTAAGCCTGAGTACCTGCCCAAGAACCGCTGCACCACCAAGTTAAGGACCTGAGACAAACAGGGCACATGGGTCATTTGTCCCTGTCGGAGGGCAGAGAGGAGGTTGGTGCCATTGTCACAAACCACCATACCTGCCTTAAGTTGGCGTGGCATCAACCACCTCTGAACCTGCCCCTGCAGAGCTGACAGAACCTCTGCCCCAGTGTGGCTCCTGTCCCCCAAGCACACCAGCTCAAGCACCACATGACATCTTTTGGCCTGCGTACTTGCATAGCCCCTTGAACGCCTACGGAGCACCGCTGGTTCTGAGGACAAAGCACAGGAAGAGGCCATGGAGGAAGAAGAAGAGGAGGGGGTGGAGGAGAGAGGTGTGTCAGAATCACCAGTAGTGGCATTTTGGAGGCGTGGTGGCGGAACAACCTCCAACACTACTGCACCTTGTCCTGCATCCTTCCCAGCTGCCAGCAGAGTCACCCAATGCGCCGTGAAACTTAGGTAACGTCCCTGTCCATGCCTGCTGGACTATGAGTCAGTGGTAATATGCACCTTACCGCTGACTGCCCTGTCCAGCGAGGCCAAGACATTGCCTTCCACATGCCAGTAGAGAGCCAGAATCGCCTTCCGTGAGAAAAAGTGGCGTTTGGGAACCTGCCACTGAGGAACCGCACATTCCACAAACTCACGGAAGGGGGCAGAGTCTACCAACTGAAAAGGTAGCAGTTGAAGTGCTAGCAATTTTGCCGCTAGCATTCAACCGCTGGGCATGTGGATGGCTGGGAGCGAACTTCTTTCTGTGGTGCAGCTGCTGGGGCAGGGAAATTTGCCTGGTACAATCTGACATCGGTGTACAGATAGCAGATTGCCCACAAGTACTTGGCTGTGACACACCTAATTCTACACCTTCATTCCTCTCAGTGCAGGTCTCAGAGAGGACTGAAGGTATAGTGGGGTTGGAGATCCCAGCTGATGAGGAGCAAGGAGAGGTCCTCTTTGTTCTTTGGTGTGGGTCTTTTAGGTACGCTTGCCAAAGAACTGCATGGCAGGTCAACATATGTCTGGTCAAGCATGTGGTGCCCAAGTGGGAGATGTTTTGGCCACGCGAGATACGCTTGAGACATATGTTGCAAATATCAGCGGTGCGATCTGATGCACTCGTCTCAAAAAAGGCCCACACCAAAGAACTTTTGGAATAACGCGCAGAGACAGCAGCGGCCTGCACATGCGGAGCTCTGCTGTGTGATGTCAGTGTGCTGCCCTTAGGCTGGCCCCTGGAGGGCATCCTGCCTCGTTGGTGATGTGCCTCCTCCTCCTCCTCTCTCCTATCAGGCACCCACGTTGAGTCAGTGACCTCATCATCCCCTCCCTCCTCATCACTGGAGCAAACCTGGCAGTATGCTGCAGCAGGGGGAACATGACTGCCAGATTGCTGTCCTTCTTGGACACCCCCTCTGTCCGTGCTCACGTTATTGCCTTCATCTAGCTCAGTATCATCATCAGAGCCTTCAAAACGCTGAGCATCTCCCTGGAGCATGTACCCAACACTGTGGTCAAACAGTTCAAGGGACTCCTCAGGAGGAGATGGTGGGGCTAGGGAAGGAGTGACTGATGCCATTGAGCCGAGGGAAGAGGCCATGTTGGCAGCTGCATTGCCAGACAAAGTACCCTGAGCCTGGGTGAGAGAGGATGAGGAGGATGAGGACGGCTTGGTCATCCGCTCGACCAAGTCTTCTGCATGTTGCGGCTCAACATGGCCAGCTGCTGAAAAAAAGGCCAAGCGTGTACCACGGCCACGTGCTGATGAGGATGCACCATGTCCACGACCAGCACTGTTGCCTCTAGACACAAAGCCTGCTTGCCCTCTTTTATTGGCTTGTGACTGTCTGCCTCTCCTTGTTGGCCTTCCAGACATACTATTGGCCTGCAGTGAGCTGAACAAAACTGGGATATATATATATATATATATATATATATATATATATATATATATATATATATATATATATACATATATATATACTGTATATGTATATATATATATGTATATATATACATATATATATATATATTTATATATATATATATATATATATATATATATATATATATATATATATACATCCCAGTTTTGTTCAGCTCTGTCTCTCAGAGGCCGCCAAGTAAACAGGAGATTCTCACTGCATGTAATCTGACGGCGCTCGTCCCACCCCACTCCCTGTCCCATCCGAGGCAGCTAAAATTTAAGTATTGGCGTATAACACGCACATTCTATTTGCACCCGATTTTCATGGTGAAAAAATGAGTGTTATTGACTGCGTAAATTGACGGCGCTATATAAGTACCTGAAATAAATAAAATAAAATAAATAAATAAAGTGTTATACGCCAATAAATATAGTATATATAAGTATTATTAGTATGATAACACCTGCACTTGTCTTCAGGTAGCTTTACTATAGGTGAGACTGTGCAGGGTACACAGTACAGTAACTGGAAATACTTCATTGAGCCTACACAAGCACCTGGCTGCAGGTAGCTTTACTGTAGGTGAGACTGTGCAGGGTACTGTCAGGGACTAACCCGCAGGAGAACTAACATCTATGGCCAGCAGAATCCTGTATCAATGAACACAAATTCTCCAGCGCTAATGCGAACACGTGCGCGCCAAAGCACACACACCACGTGAGAGACTCCAGGCGCCAAGCACACTATTTAAAGCATGTTGCAGCAGTCACCAACTGCTGCATGATCTTCAGCTTCCTGTGTATTCCTCAGTTCCTGTTCCTGTTGTCTTGGATTATCTGCTAACGACCCGGCTTGTCTTGACCTATCTGATCTGTACTTACCCCGGCTTGACCCTTGGCTCGTTCCTGTTACTCCGCTCTGATCTGCTGCACCATGTATGACCCCTGGCCTGTTTTATGGACTTTGCTACTGTTTGATCTGCTGCACCGTGTATGACCCCTGGCTTGTTTTATGGACTTTGCTACTGTTTGATCTGCTGCACCGTGTATGACCCCTTGCTTGTTTTATGGAATTTTGCTACTGTTTGCTGTCCTGTGTATGAACCCCGGCCTGGCTCCTGACACTGCTTCTGGTACTTCCTGCTGTACGATCTCATCTGGTACTTCCGAGGTACCCCTGCCTAGCAGTCTACCCTGCTCGTCAGCTGCCCATCAGTGGACTTCTCTGCTTCATCTCAGCTTGCCGCAGCCAGCAACCCCTGCCGCTTTGAGTATAGCTCTCCCTGTACCACCTCCAGGGGGCGCTCTGCACTTAGTCACAAGGGAAGCCCTCCCAGCACTTCAGCCTCCGATCAGGTACGTGATAGTATCATGCAGCCAGTAACGTCAGAGGCTGACGGAGGTGCTTCCCTGCTCAAGACTCTGTGCCAGCAAGTCGCTACGCTGACCCAAGCAGTGACGAATCTACAAGGACATTATTCCCAGTTGGAGATTCGCCTTCAGAACCAAGCAATGTCTCCTATGATGGTTCCACCCCCTGAACCAAGGGTACCTACTCCGGAGTGCTTCTCTGGTGACCGAGGGAAGTTCCGAGCATTCAAGGACACCTGTTTACTTTACCTGGCCCTCCAACCAAGAACCTTTTCCATAGAAACTGTTAAAGTGGGATTTGTTATTTCCCTGCTGTCCAGTGAACCCCAGTCCTGGGCTCATCAGTTACTAGAGCAAAAGGATCCCGCTATTAATTCAGTGAACTTGTTCTTTGAAGCTATGTCCAGATTATATGATGATCCACGACGTATGGCTACTGCTGAGGCCACCCTTCATGCCTTGCGGCAAGGGCAGCGCCCTGTAGAGGATTATATCATGGACTTTCGCACCTGGGCTGCCGACACGGGGTGGAATGAGGCCGCTCTCAGATTCAAATTCCGGCTTGGCTTATCTGAATTTGTCAAAGATGAACTTGCACGAGTAGAGTCCCCAACCACTTTAGAAGGACTCACCCAGCTAGTCGTCCAAATTGATAGGCGCCTGCGGGAGCGACAGTCTGAACGATGAGCACAATCCTTCCGGCCTTCTTGGATGACGCCCACAGTTCCAGCCGTTCCTGCACCCGTCACTCCGTTCACGTCCAACAAAGGGCCTATGCAAATTGGCGCAGTTCGCTCTGCTCTGACCCCTAACGAGAAACTTCATCGCCGGCAAGCTGACCTATGTTTCTATTGCGGAGAACCTGGACATATCCGTCTCAACTGCCCAATAAGGCCCAGTAGATCTCCTTTCCGCAACTCTACTAGCCTCCAAGTCCCGAAACCTTCTCCAACTCATCTTGTTCTCCATATCGCATTACAGTTGGCAGGAGGAGAGGTCAGACTTCCAGCAATAATCGACTCCGGGGCTTGCAGTTGCTTTTTGGACTTTTCCCTGGCTAAAGACTTTCAGATTCCACTTCGGAGGAAGGAATATAAACTTAAAATTCACTTGGCCGATGGTTCAACACCGCAGTTTGGGCCTGTTACTCAAGAGACTTTGCCTATTCTCACCATGATTGACCCAGGCCATCAAGAATTTCTTTGTTTTGATGTTCTTTGTTCTCCTATGTTCCCTGTAATTTTGGGACTCCCTTGGCTACGGGCACAAAACCCTCAGATAGACTGGAACACAGGGAATATCGCTTTCAAGTCAACTTATTGCCACCAGCATTGTATCATACCTGAATCTGTAGCACCTTCCAGTTGCTTTACCATCCAGCCAGTTTCCAATTCTAGCCAAGACGTCCCTCCAGTTTATCATGACTTTTTAGATGTCTTCGATAAGAAAAAAGCCGACACTTTGCCACCTCATCGTTCTTACGATTGTCCAATCGAGTTGCTGCCTGGTGCAGAGATCCCCTTCGGAAAAATATTTCCACTTTCAGAGACTGAGCTTGAGACTTTACGTCAAAATATTGACGAGAACTTAGAAAAAGGATTCATCCGCCCACCATCATCCCCAGCTGGTGCCAGAATATTCTTCGTGGAGAAGAAAGACCATTCCCTCTGGCCTTGTGTGGACTACAGGGAACTTAACAAAATCACGGTCAAAAATCGTTATCCTCTCCCCCTGGTTCCCGAGCTTTTTCAGAGATTCCGTTCTGCCCAAGTCTTTACTAAGTTGGACTTACGAGGCGCCTACAACCTTGTGCGCATCAGAAAGGGGGATGAGTGGAAGACCGCTTTCAGAACTCGTTTTGGGCACTTTGAATACCGTGTGTTATGCCTTTTGGACTATGTAATGCCCCAGCGACCTTTCAACATTTTGTAAACAACATCTTTAGAGAATTCCTGGATCATTTCTTGATCGTATATTTGGATGACATCCTCATCTTCTCTGACACTCTGGAGTTACATAGAACCCACGTCCGTAAGGTACTATCTACATTGAGAGAACACAAGCTCTATGCAAAAGCAGAAAAGTGTCAATTTGAACAGGCATCCATACAGTTCCTGGGCTTAATTATTTCTACATCTGGGATAGCTATGGACCCTCAGAAAGTATCTGCTATTCTGGAGTGCTCAGCCCCTACCAACAAGAAAGGTATCCAAAGATTTGTGGGGTTTGCTAACTTTTATCGGAGATTTGTTAAAAACTTTTCTGGTATTATTGCCCCCATTACCCAGCTCACTCGCCAGCATACCCGTTTCCAGTGGTCCCAGGAAGCCCAAGAAGCTTTTGATAAACTAAAGGCTCTATTCACCTCGGCCCCCATTCTGCAACATCCAGATCCAGCCCTGCCCTATGTTTTGGAGGTCGATGCATCGGAAGTCGCCATAGGGGCTATCCTGTCACAACGCCAAGGCCCTAAAGCTTTACTATATCCTGTAGCCTTTTTCTCCCGAAAACTAAGCCAACCGGAAAGGAATTATGATGTGGGGGATCGGGAATTACTGGCAATAAAAGCTGCTCTCGAAGAATGGCGATACCTACTGGAAGGCGCAGCTCATCCCATCATGATATTCACCGGCCATAAAAACCTCGAATATCTCAGATCTGCCAAACGACTAAGACCACGGCAGGCCAGATGGGCCTTGTTCTTTTCGAGGTTTAACTTTCACCTTACTTACGGTCTGGGGTCCAAGAATGGGAAAGCGGATGCCCTCTCACGCATGTTTTCAGAAACTCCAGAGACTGTGGCCCCTAGTACCATCTTGTCCCCTCAGAATTTCCTTTTAGTTCAACCTGATCTAAGATCAACCCTTGAACAAACCTCTGCTCAATGCCTCGAATCTGAAGGATCTCCATTCAGAAGGCAGGAAGGACTCCTGTGGCACGGGGACAAGATCTTCGTTCCCATGGGAGCCAGGCTTCAGGTCCTCAAGACCTTTCACGAACACCAACTTGCCGGCCATTTTGGGATTCATAAGACTACTGAGCTGATTCAGCGATCCTACTGGTGGCCTAACCTGAGGCAAGATTGTAAGGATTTCATAGGCTCCTGCACAACCTGTGCCAGAAGTAAGGGAAGCTGCACCCAAGCCTGGGGTTTGCTAAGACCACTACCTATCCCGGACCGCCCCTGGAAAATGTTGTCCATGGATTTTATTGTGGAGCTGCCCCCATCTGAAGGCTTTACCACTATCCTTGTGGTGGTCGACCGTTTATCAAAGATGGCCCACTTCCTGCCTCTACTAGGCACACCTTCTGCCATTGATACAGCACATGTCTTTATTAAAGAGATCGTAAGATTGCACGGCTTGCCAGACAGTATTGTATCCGACAGAGGAGTACAATTTACTTCAAGGTTCTGGAGGGCTCTCTGTAAAGCTTAGAACATTGAAATTTGTTTGTCTTCTGCCTATCACCCACAGAGTAATGGCCAGACGGAGAGGACGAATCAGACACTAGAGCAGTACCTCCGCTGTTTTTCTACCTTCTCTCAAGATAACTGGGTAACCTTGCTGCCATGTGCCGAATTTGCCTATAATAATTCGGTACACGCCTCCACCAATCAGTCTCCATTTTGGGCAAACTATGGATTCCACCCATCCCTTTTGCCTTATTTCACTCTAGAAGCAGTGGTACCTGCTGTACAGGACAGATTAACTTTCATTCAAGAAAATTTACAGGTTCTTCAAGAAAACATGAAAAAAGCACAGGAGGACTATAAAAAGCATTATGACAGGAAGAGGAAAGGTAATCCAGTTCTGAAAGTAGGGGACAAAGTTTGGCTCTCCACATTGAATCTCAAATTGTCTTGCCCCTCCCGGAAGCTGGGCCCAAGATTCATCGGTCCCTTTGCGATTAAGAGAGAGATTAATCCTGTGGCTTTTGAATTGTCTCTGCCAAGCTCTTACAAGATTCACCCAGTCTTCCACGTCTCGTTGCTCAAGCCAATCAGTATTGGCCCCTTCTCTGGAAGAGAAGACCCACCTCCACCTCCAATCACAGTGGGTGAAGAAACGGAGTTCGAGGTGGAAATCATCCTGGATTGTCGAAAGAGAGGTAGACAAATTCAATATTTAGTGAAGTGGAAGGGTTACCCATCAGAGGAGAGCTCTTGGGAACCCGCAAGTAATGTTCATGCCCCTAGACTGCTACGTGAATTCTTCAGAAGATATCCGGAGAAGCAAGCCCGCCTGGGCATCCGGAGGCTGCCCCTTGGGGGGGGCACTGTCAGGGACTAACCCGCAGGAGAACTAACATCTATGGCCAGCAGAATCCTGTATCAATGAACTCAAATTCTCCAGCGCTAATGCGAACACGTGCGCGCCAAAGCACACACACCACGTGAGAGACTCCAGGCACCAAGCACACTATTTAAAGCATGTTGCAGCAGTCACCAACTGCTGCATGATCTTCAGCTTCCTGTGTATTCCTCAGTTCCTGTTCCAGTTGTCTTGGATTATCTGCTAACGACCCGGCTTGTCTTGACCTATCTGATCTGTACTTACCCCGGCTTGACCCTTGGCTCGTTCCTGTTACTCCGCTCTGATCTGCTGCACCGTGTATGACCCCTGGCTTGTTTTATGGACTTTGCTACTGTTTGATCTGCTGCACCGTGTATGACCCCTGGCTTGTTTTATGGACTTTGTTACTGTTTGATCTGCTGCACCGTGTATGACCCCTGGCTTGTTTTATGGACTTTGCTACTGTTTGCTGTCCTGTGTATGAACCCCGGCCTGGCTCCTGACACTGCTTCTGGTACTTCCTGCTGTACAATCTCATCTGGTACTTCCGAGGTACCCCTGCCTAGCAGTCTACCCTGCTCGTCAGCTGCCCACCAGTGGACTTCTCTGCTTCATCTCAGCTTGCCGCAGCCAGCAACCCCTGCCGCTTTGAGTATAGCTCCCCCTGTACCACCTCCAGGGGGCGCTCTGCACTTAGTTGCAAGGGAAGCCCTCCCAGCACTTCAGCCTCTGATCAGGTACGTGATAGGTACACAGTACAGTAGCTGGAAATACTTCAATGAGCCTACACAAGCACCTGGCTGCAGGTTGCTATACTGTAGGTGAGACTGTGCAGGGTAAACAGTACAGTAGCTGGAAATATTTCAATGAGCCTACACAAGCACCTGGCTGCAGGTTGCTATACTGTAGGTGGGACTGTGCAGGGTACACAGTACAGTAGCTGGAAATACTTCAATAAGTCTACGCAAGCACCTGGCTGCAGGTAGCTTTACTGTAGGTGAGACAGTGCAGGGTACACAGTACAGTAGCTGGAAATACTTCAATGAGCCTACACAAGCACTTGGCTGCAGGTTGCTATACTGTAGGCAAGACTGTGTAGGGTAAACAGTACAGTAGCTGGAAATACTTAAATGAGCCTACACAAGCACCTGGCTGCAGGTTGCTATACTGTAGGTGAGACTGTGCAGGGTACACAGTACAGTAGGTGGAAGTACTTCAATGAGCCTACACAAGCACCTGGCTGCAGGTTGCTATACTGTAGGTGAGACTGTGCAGGATACACAGTACAGTAGCTGGAAGTACTTCAATGAGCCTACACAAGCACCTGGCTGCAGGTTGCTTTACTGTAGGTGAGACTGTGCAGGGTACACAGTACAGTAGCTGTAAATACTTCAATGAGCTTACACAAGCACCTGGCTGTAGGTTGCTATACTGTAGGTGAGACTGTGCAGGGTACACAGTACAGTAGCTGGAAATACTTCAATAAGTCTACGCAAGCACCTGGCTGCAGGTAGCTTTACTGTAGGTGAGACTCTGCAGGTTACACAGTACAGTAGCTGGAAATACTTCAATGAGCCTACACAAGCACCTGGCTGCAGGTTGCTATACTGTAGGCGAGACTGTGCAGGGTACACAGTACAGTAGCTGGAAATACTTCAATGAGCCTACACAAGCACTTGGCTGCAGGTTGCTATACTGTAGACAATACTGTGTAGGGTACACAGTACAGAAGCTGGAAATACTTCAATGAGCCTACACAAGCACCTGGCTGCAGGTTGCTATACTGTAGATGAGACTGTGCAGGGTACACAGTACAGTAGCTGGAAATACTTCAATGAGCCTATACAAGCAGCCGACTGCAGGTTGCTATACTGTAGATGAGAGTGAGCAGGGGACATAGTACAGTAGCTGGAAATACTTCAATGAGCCTACACAAGCACCTGGCTGCAGGTAGCTTTACTGTAGGTGAGACTGTGCAGGGTAAACAGTACAGTAGCTGGAAATACTTCAATGAGCCTACACAAGCACCTGGCTGCAGGTTGCTATACTGTAGGTGAGACTGTGCAGGGTACACAGTACAGTAGCTGGAAGTACTTCAATGAGCCTACACAAGCACCTGGCTGCAGGTTGCTTTACTGTAGGTGAGACAGTGCAGGGTACACAGTACAGTAGCTGGAAATACTTCAATGAGCCTACACAAGCACTTGGCTGCAGGTTGCTATACTGTAGGCAAGACTGTGTAGGGTAAACAGTACAGTGGCTGGAAATACTTCAATGAGCCTACACAAGCACCTGGCTGCAGGTTGCTATACTGTAGGCGAGACTGTGCAGGGTACACAGTACAGTAGCTGGAAATACTTCAATGAGCCTACACAAGCACCTGGCTGCAGGTTGCTATACTGTAGGTGAGACTGTGCAGGGTACACAGTACAGTAGCTGGAAGTACTTCAATGAGCCTACACAAGCACCTGGCTGCATGTTGCTGTACTGTAGGTGAGACTGTGCAGGGTACACAGTACAGTAGCTGGAAATACTTCAATGAGCTTACACAAGCACCTGGCTGTAGGTTGCTATACTGTAGGTGAGACTGTGCAGAGTACACAGTACAGTAGCTGGAAATACTTCAATAAGTCTACGCAAGCACCTGGCTGCAGGTAGCTTTACTGTAGGTGAGACTGTGCAGGTTACACAGTACAGTAGCTGGAAATACTTCAATGAGCCTACACAAGCACCTGGCTGCAGGTTGCTATACTGTAGGCGAGACTGTGCAGGGTACACAGTACAGTAGCTGGAAATACTTCAATGAGCCTATACAAGCAGCCGACTGCAGGTTGCTATACTGTAGATGAGAGTGAGCAGGGGACATAGTACAGTAGCTGGAAATACTTCAATGAGCCTACACAAGCACCTGGCTGCAGGTAGCTTTACTGTAGGTGAGACTGTGCAGGGTAAACAGTACAGTAGCTGGAAATACTTCAATGAGCCTACACAAGCACCTGGCTGCAGGTTGCTATACTGTAGGTGAGACTGTGCAGGGTACACAGTACAGTAGCTGGAAGTACTTCAATGAGCCTACACAAGCACCTGGCTGCAGGTTGCTATACTGTAGGCAAGACTGTGTAGGGTACACAGTACAGTAGCTGGAAATACTTCAATGAGCCTACACAAGCACTTGGCTGCAGGTTGCTATACTGTAGACAATACTGTGTAGGGTACACAGTACAGTAGCTGGAAATACTTCAATGAGCCTACACAAGCACCTGGCTGCAGGTTGCTATACTGTAGATGAGACTGTGCAGGGTACACAGTACAGTAGCTGGAAATACTTCAATGAGCCTATACAAGCAGCCGACTGCAGGTTGCTATACTGTAGATGAGAGTGAGCAGGGGACATAGTACAGTGAAATACTTCAATGAGCCTACACAAGCACCTGGCTGCAGGTAGCTTTACTGTAGGTGAGACTGTGCAGGGTACACAGTACAGTAGCTGGAAATACTTCAATGAGCCTACACAAGCACTTGGCTGCAGGTTGCTATACTGTAGGCAAGACTGTGTAGGGTAAACAGTACAGTGGCTGGAAATACTTCAATGAGCCTACACAAGCACCTGGCTGCAGGTTGCTATACTGTAGGCGAGACTGTGCAGGGTACACAGTACAGTAGCTGGAAATACTTCAATGAGCCTACACAAGCACCTGGCTGCAGGTTGCTATACTGTAGGTGAGACTGTGCAGGGTACACAGTACAGTAGCTGGAAGTACTTCAATGAGCCTACACAAGCACCTGGCTGCAGGTTGCTGTACTGTAGGTGAGACTGTGCAGGGTACACAGTACAGTAGCTGGAAGTACTTCAATGAGCCTACACAAGCACCTGGCTGCAGGTTGCTTTACTGTAGGTTAGACTGTGCAGGGTACACAGTACAGTAGCTGGAAATACTTCAATGAGCTTACACAAGCACCTGGCTGTAGGTTGCTATACTGTAGGTGAGACTGTGCAGGGTACACAGTACAGTAGCTGGAAATACTTCAATAAGTCTACGCAAGCACCTGGCTGCAGGTAGCTTTACTGTAGGTGAGACTGTGCAGGTTACACAGTACCGTAGCTGGAAATACTTCAATGAGCCTACACAAGCACCTGGCTGCAGGTTGCTATACTGTAGGCGAGACTGTGCAGGGTACACAGTACAGTAGCTGGAAATACTTCAATGAGCCTACACAAGCACCTGGCTGCAGGTTGCTATACTGTAGATGCGACTGTGCAGGGTACACAGTACAGTAGCTGGAAATACTTCAATGAGCCTATACAAGCAGCCGACTGCAGGTTGCTATACTGTAGATGAGAGTGAGCAGGGGACATAGTACAGTAGCTGGAAATACTTCAATGAGCCTACACAAGCACCTGGCTGCAGGTAGCTTTACTGTAGGTGAGACTGTGCAGGGTAAACAGTACAGTAGCTGGAAATACTTCAATGAGCCTACACAAGCACCTGGCTGCAGGTTGCTATACTGTAGGTGAGACTGTGCAGGGTACACAGTACAGTAGTTGGAAGTACTTCAATGAGCCTACACAAGCACCTGGCTGCAGGTTGCTATACTGTAGGCAAGACTGTGTAGGGTACACAGTACAGTAGCTGGAAATACTTCAATGAGCCTACACAAGCACCTGGCTGCAGGTTGCTATACTGTAGGTGAGACCTGCCTGCCTGTCAGTATATTAGGAAGAGAAGAACGGGATCTAGCTAAACTGAATACAGTGTATATGTATATATATTGTAGCAGAGCGTCCCAGAGAGAGCCAGGAAAAGTCCTGTTCGGGGTTTATACATCTCCCAGGCTCCTCTCATACAGGTTCAGGGATCTCTGATCCATGGTCCAGTTCAGGTCTTGGTCCTCTCCCCCAGGCTAATTTAAAGCTCACCTGAGCAAGACAGCCCTTGCTCTTGGCCTGGGATACTCAGACAAGCGTCTGTGTAGGAGAGCAAAAAGGTATGTGGAAGCTGACAAGCTGTAGGCTTGCTCAGCCTGGTAGTTAGGATCTGTAAATATTGTTTAGTTAGTGCCGAGACACGGCTAGGTTTTGTTTTGGCTATTTTTGTTTCTATTTGTTTTGTTTGGAACACTGTACAGCACCTGTATATAGACTTGTATATATCACAAATAAACACCGCACTGTTTGTCACTATTTCACTGGAGTTGGTATCTGTGCCTGAAAGACTGCTCATCCCAGGGAGCTTTGTACCTGCTACCTGTCCCCCAGGTTACATAATAAATATATATATATACACGGCCTTATATAGTGTGGGGCATGTACTAAACCCTCTGAGCCATAATTGGCCAAAGTCTCCTTGGCTTTGGCCAATTACGGCTCTCTGTTCAGACGGTGCTGTGATTGGTCAAGCATGCGGGTCATAGTGCATGCTTGGCCAATCATCAGCCAGTAATGCACTGCGATGCCGCAGTGAATTATGGGCCATGACGCGCCACTCGAATTTGGCACAAACGGCCCATATCATTTGTAATTCAACGAATGACCGAACAGACGATGTTTGAGTCAAACATGGGTTTGACTCGAACATGAAGCTCATCCCTACTTCTGATCATCCTTGAGATGGTTCTAAATCTTCATTTGAGTCCAGCTGTGTTTATTTATACTGATTGGACTTGATTAGGAAAGCCACACATCTGTCTATTTAAGTCCTTACAGATCACAGTGCATGTCAGAGCAAATGAGAATCATGAGGTCAAAGGAACTGCCTGAAGAGCTCAGAGACAGAATTGTGGCAAGGCACAGATCTGGACATGGTTACGAAAAAATTTCTGCTGCACTTAAGGTTCCTAAGAGCACAGTGGTCTCCATAATCCTTAAATGGAAGACGTTTGGGACGACCAGAACCCTTCCTAGAGCTGGCCATCCAGCCAAACTGAGCTATCAGGGGAGAAGAGCCTTGGTGAGAGAGGTAAAGAAGAACCCAAAGATCACTGTGGCTGAGCCCCAGAGATGCAGTCGGGAGATGGGAGAAAGTTGTAGAAAATCAACTATCATTGCAGCCTTCCACCAGTCAGGGCTTTATGGCAAATTGGCCCGACAGAAGCCTCTCCTCAGTGCAAGACACATGAAAGCCCACATGGAGTTTGCTAAAAAAAACACCTGAAGGACTCCAAGATGGTGAGAAATAAAATTCTCTGGTCTGATGAGACCAAGATAGAACTTTTTGGCCTTAATTCTAAGCAGTATGTGTGGAGAAAACCAGGCACAGCGCATCCCCTGTCCAATACAGTCCCAACAGTGAAGTATGGTGGTGACAGCATCATGCTGTGGGGGTGTTTTTCAGCTGCAGGGACAGGATGACTGGTATCAATCGAGGTAAAGATGAATGCAGCCAAGTACAGGGATATCCTGGACAAAAACCTTTTTCAGAGTGCTCAGGACCTCAGACTGGGCCGAAGGTTTACCTGCCAACAAGACAATGACCCTAAGCACACAGCTAAAATAATGAAGGAGTGGCTTCACAACAACTCCGTGACTGTTCCTGAATGGCCCAGCCAGAGCCCTGACTTAGACCCAATTGAGCATCTCTGGAGAGACCTAAACATGGCTGTTCACCAATGTTTACCATCCAACCTGATAGAACTGGAGAAGACCTGCAAGGAGGAATGGCAGAAGATCCCCAAATCCAGGTGTGAAAAACTTGTTGCATCTTTCCCAAAAAGACTCATGGCTGTAAAAGGGTCCTTATACTAAATATTGAGCAAAAGGTCTGAATACTTAGCACCATGTGATATTTCAGTTTTTCTTTTTTATTCGTTTAATAATTGTCAACAATTCTGTGTTTTTCTGTCAATATGGGGTGCTGTGTGTACATTAATGAGGAAAAAAATGAACTTAAATGATTTTAGCAAATGGCTGCAATATAACAAAGAGTGAAAAATTTAAGGGGGTCTGAATACTTTCCGTCCCCACTGTACTATATATATATATATATATATATATATATATATATATATATATATATACTGTATTTATTGGCGTATAACACTCACTTTTTCACCATGAAAATCGGGTGCAAATATCGTGTGCGTGTTATACGCCAATACTTCAATTTTAGCTGCCTCTGAGGGGACAGGGAGGGTGGCGGGATGAGCGCCGTCAGATTAAATACAGTGAGAATCTCCTGTTTACTTTGCGGCCTCTGTAATAGAAAGTCCCGTCTCCTGGGCAGCCATTGGACCACTGTTCTGTCTATCATAGGAGATTCTCACTGTATGTAATCTGTCGGCGCTTGTCCCGCCCCCCTCCCTGTCCCCTCTAGGCTGCAGATGGGCATCGATCAGACTGCACTGATGGCAGTGGTGAGGCTGCTGCACTGATGGCAGTGGTGAGGCTGCTGCATTGATGGCAGTGGTGAGGCTGCTGCATTGATGGCAGTGGTGAGGCTGCTGCATTGATGGCAATGGCAAGGCTGCTACATTGATGACAATGGTGAGGCTGCATTGATGTAGACTAATGAGGCTGCATTGATGGCACTTGTGAGGCTGCAGATGGGCATTGATCAGGCTGCATTGATGGCAATGGTAAGGCTGCAGATGGGCACTGACCCTTATTTTGCTTCAAAGTTCCTTATTAAAAATTTTAGTTTTTTTCCTGAAACTTCCCTCTTAAAATTAAATACGGTATATATATCTATAAATATCAATATATATATAGATATATAGATGTGTGTGTGTGTGTATATATATCTCTATCTATCTATCTATCTATCTATCTATCTATCTATCTATCTATCTATCTATCTATCTATCTATCTATCTATCTATCTATCTATCTATACACACATATATGACAGGGGGCAAGGTTACTGTCTTGGGGGGTCTGATCGAGTTAATAATCTTCCTTCTTCCCCCTCCGATACCCCCGGGATTGTCTCTTCACTCCCCGATTCTCCACCTCTGAGCTGGTGAATCAGGGAGAGTGAATGCTGACTCAGATTGCAGCTTCATAAGCTGGCCGTTTCTGTGTCAGTCAATGAGGATTCTCAGTGTGCGGAGATCATCGAGAGGAGAACATGTTCAAACATGTTCTCCACCGATTATCTCTGTTTCATAAACCGATTATGGACTGTGATCAGTGGCGATCCTTGGGATCACCTCTGTTCACTGCTTCATAAACGGACACCCATGTGTGCACCAAATGCCTTAGTAAACCCATATATTACCTTGTGAAAGTAATGGTGACTTCATCACTGAGCTGCACATAGCGTGTACAGAGAGCAGAGCTGTGGAAGGGACTCAGCAGATACTCCAACTACAGGTTGCCTGTAGAAATTACAGTGGAGAGGATACAAGACTAGGGATGGGCCGAACACCCCCCTGTTCGGTTCCCATCCAGAACATGCGAACAGGGAAAAAATGTGTTCGAACACACGAACACCATTAAAGTCTATGGGACTCAAACGTGAAAAATCAAAAGTGCTAATATGCAAGTTATTGTCATAAAAAGTGTTTGGGGACCTGGGTCCTGCCCCAGGGGACATGTATCAATGCAAAAAAAGTTTTAAAAACTGACTTTTTTTTGGGAGTAGTGATTTTAATAATGCTTAAAGTAAAACAATAAAAGTGAAATATTCCTTTTCGTACCTGGGGGGTATCTATAGTATGCCTGTAAGGTAGCGCATGTTTCCCATGTTTATAACAGTCTGACAGCAAAATGACATTTCTAAAGGAAAAAAAAGTCATTTTACATAGTTACATAGTAGGTGAGGTTGAAAAAAGACACAAGTCCATCAAGTCCAACCTATGTGTATGATTATGTGTCAGTATTACATTGTATATCCCTGTATGTTGCGGTGATTCAGGTGATTATCTAATAGTTTCTTGAAGCTATCAATGCTCCCCGCTGAGACCACCGCCTGTGGAAGGGAATTCCACATCCTTGCCGCTCTTACAGTAAAGAACCCTCTACGTAGTTTAAGGTTAAACCTCTTTTCTTCTAATTGTAATGAGTGGCCACGAGTCTTATTAAACTCTCTTCTGCGAAAAAGTTTTATCCCTATTGTGGGGTCACCAGTACAGTATTTGTAAATTGAAATCATATCCCCTCTCAAGCGTCTCTTCTCCAGGGAGAATAAGTTCAGTGATTGCAACCTTTCCTCATAACTAAGATCCTCCAGACCCTTTATTAGCTTTGTTGACCTTCTTTGTACTCGCTCCATTTCCAGTACATCCTTCCTGAGTACTGGTGCCCTGAACTGGACAGCATACTCCAGGTGCGGCCGGACCAGAGCCTTGTAGAGTGGGAGAATTATCGTTTTATCTCTTGCGTTGATCTCCTTTTAATGCATGCCAATATTCTGTTTGCTTTATTAGCAGCAGCTTGGCGTTGCATGCCATTGCTGAGCCTATCATCTACTAGGACCCCCAGGTCCTTTTCCATCCTAGATTCCCCCAGAGGTTCTCCCCCCAGTGTATAGATTGCCTTCATATTTTTGCCACCCAAATGCATTATTTTACATTTTTCTACATTGAACCTCATTTGCCATGTAGTCGCCCAGCCCATTAATTTGTCCAGGTCTTTTTGCAAGGTTTCCACATCCAGCGGAGAAGTTATTGCCCTGCTTAGCTTAGTATCGTCTGCAAATACAGAGATTGAACTATTTATCCCATCCTCCAGGTCGTTTATAAACCAATTAAATAGGATTGGTCCCAGCACAGAACCCTGGGGAACCCCACTACCCACCCCTGACCATTTATCACCACCCTCTGAACTCTCCCTTGTAGCCAGTTTTCAATCCATGTACTCACCCTATGGTCCATGCCAACGGACCTTATTTTGTACAGTAAACGTTTATGGGGAACTGTGTCAAATGCTTTTGCAAAATCCAGATACACCACGTCTACGGGCCTTCCTTTATCTAGATGGCAACTCACCTCCTCATAGAAGGTTAATAGATTGGTTTGGCAAGAACGATTCTTCATGAATCCATGCTGATTACTGCTAATGATATCGTTCTTATTACTAAAATCTTGTATATAGTCCCTTATCATCCCCTCCAAGAGTTTACATACTATTGATGTTAGGCTAACTGGTCTGTAATTCCCAGGGATGTATTTTGGGCCCTTTTTAAATATTGGTGCTACATTGGCTTTTCTTCAATCAGCTGGTACCCTTCCAGTCCATAGACTGTCTGTAAAAATTAGGAACAACGGTCTGGCAATCACTTGACTGACTTTCCTAAGTATCCTCGGATGCAAGCCATCTGGTCCCGGTGATTTATTAATGTTAAGTTTCTCAAGTCTAATTTTAATTCTGTCCTCTGTGAACCATGAAGGTGCTTCCTGTGTTGTGTCATGAGGATAAACACTGCAGTTTTGGTTACTGAAGCCCCCCGATTCACTCGTGAAGACTGAGGAGAAGAATAAATTCAATACCTTCGCCATCTCCCCATCCTTTGTAGCCAGATGTCCTTCCTCATTCTTTATGGGGCCAATATGGTCTGTCCTTCCTTTTTTACTGTTTACATACTTAAAGAATTTCTTGGGATTTTTTTTGCTCTCCTCCGCTATGTGTCTTTCATGTTCTATCTTAGCTGTCCTAATTGCACCCTTACATTTCTTGTTGCATTCTTTATAAAGTCTGAATGCTGAGGATGATCCCTCAACATTGTATTTTTTGAAGGCCTTCTCCTTTGCTTTTATATGCATTTTTACATTGGAGATAAGCCATCCAGGATTTTTGTTCGCTCTTTTAAATTTATTACCCAATGGGATACATTGGCTAATGCCCTTATTTAATATGCTCTTAAAGCAAACCCATCTCTCCTCCATATTCTTTGTTCCTAATATTTTATCCCAATTTATGCCTTTTAGCAAGGTTTGTAGTTTAGGGAAGTTGGCTCTTTTGAAATTCAGTGTCTTTGTGTTCCCTTCATGTTTCCTATTTGTGTGATTTATACTGAAACTAATTGACCTGTGATCGCTGTTACCTAAATTGCCCCGTATTTCCACATCCGTGATCAGGTTTGTATTGTTGGCAATCAGTAGACCCAGTAATGTTTTATTTCTAGTTGGTGCATCTACCATCTGACCCATAAAATTGTCCTGCAAGACATTAAGGAACTGGCGAGCCTTAAATGAATGCGCGGTTCCCTCCGCCCAGTCTATGTCTGGATAATTAAAATCCCCCATTATGATAACACTTCCCATCCTTGCTGCTAATCCAATTTGTGATAGGAGATCCGTCTCCACTTCCTCCCTCAGGTTAGGGGGCCTATAGCATACTCCCAGTATTATTTTCCCCTTAGCTTCATCCCTTTGGAGCTCTACCCATAAGGATTCCACCTCCTCTCTAGCTCCCTCAGTGATGTCATCTCTCACATTCACTTGTACATTATTCTTGATATATAGGCATACCCCTCCCCTTCTTTTACCCTCTCTATCCTTGCGGTATAGGGTATACCCTTAAATGTTTGCCAGCCAATCATGAGAGCTGTTGAACCAGGTCTCTGAAATTCCCACAAAATCCAAATCCTCCTTGTACAACAGTATCTCTAGTTCACCCATCTTGTCCGCCATGCTCCTGGCATTGGTGAACATGCCACATAGTTTAGATCGGTCGCTTGTTGTCCTCGTATTGGGTGTTTCGAAATTGCAACTAGAACTTGCTACTATACTCACCTTGTGTTTTTGTGCTTTGGTTAACCTACCACTAATGCCCCCAATACTACCCTCTGGAATATCTTCCACGCTGGCTATCTCTGTCTCTGGACCCTCCCCCCCCCATCGCCTAGTTTAAAAACCCCTCCAACTTTTTAGCCATCTTCATTCACAGCAGATCTGCACCCTCCTCATTTAGGTGCAGTCCGTCCCTTCTATAGTACCGGTTACCGACTGAGAAGTCGGCCCAGTCCTCCAGGAACCCAAACCCCTCCTTACTACACCAGCTCTTCAGCCACTTGTTTACTTCCCTAATCTCCCTCTGCCTTTCTGGTGTGGCTCGATGTACCAGTAGTATTCCTGAGAATACTACCTTGGAGGTCCTTTTCCTCAATTTAGCTCCTAAGTCCCTAAAATCATTCTTTAGGACACTCCATCTGCCTCTGACTTTGTCATTGGTGCCAATGTGCACCATGACAGCCGGGTCTTCCCCAGCCCCTCCCAGTAATCTGTCCACAAGATCCGTGATGTGTCGAACCCAAGCGCCCAGTAGACAACATACTGTTCGGCGCTTCAGGTCTTGGTTACAGATTGCCCTCTCTGTCCTTCTAAGAATTGAGTCCCCTACCACCAGAATCTGTCTTTCCTTTCCCTTTGCTGCCCCCCCACTCTCACTGGAGGAGTTCTTCCCCGCAGCAAGGAGAGTCCCTCAGCTCCAGCAGTGCTGGTCCCTGACTGGTTTCACCAATGTCACTCAATGGAGCGTACTTATTGGGATGCTCCAGTCCTGGATAGGCCTCCCTGTCACTTCCCCCTCTACCCCTCCTGACTGTCACCCATCTATTCTTTGCTAGTGCCTGCACCTCTTTGTCTCCACCTGCCTCTGTGCTGGCCCCTGCCGGCACCTGCCGTGTACGTTCCTGGCTCTCCTTTAGTATGGAGGGACTTCTCAGTGCTGACAGTTTCTTCCCCAGATTCAGAACCTGGGCTTCCAGGGAAACAATGTGCTTACATTTTGCACAGCAGTATTCGCCCTCGATCGGATGATCAAGAAACGCATACATTCAGCAAGATGTACACCGAGTCACCTCTCCACACCCGCCGGGCATCGTACCTATTATATTTAGTGAGGATTTGGGGAGTTTACCCTTTCCAAATTACCTAACAGCTAGCTTCCTGGCACTAATTCTCAAGACAATACACAGGTACTCACAGACCTACGTGCAATCGCAGAACAGTCGCAGACCTACGTGCACTCGCAATACTCAAGTATACAGTACATAATACACAAGTACTAACGATCCACACACACTACTCAGAAAACACTCAGGTACTCACACTACACAGGTACTATGACCCCTGTTATAACCTCCTGTTTTAAACTCTGGTTTTTAACTCACCACTTATACCAGTTCCACTTACACTGAGTTCCACAGCCTCAGACTGAGCACGCTCAGAATGAGTCCTACACAGAGTTATATAGGCACCTGTGAGCAATTAACCACCCCCCTTAATTGATAGCCTGAAGGAACCAGAGAAGAAAAAAAAAAGCTGTTTAAAAAGTGACAGAAAAAGGTGATTGAAAAACTAAAAGGAAAAGCCCCAAAAATGCAACCCAGCAAACAAAAAGCAAGACTTGTTCACTCTCCCTCTGGTTTTTAAATCACCACTTATACCAGTTCCACTTAAACAGAGTTCCACAGCCTCAGACTGTGCATTTAAAAGTGCTAGTGCTAGTGCCGGCTATTAATGAATTGTCGGTCCCGACGATACAGATAAAAGTCATTGAAAGTCATTGAAAAATTTTTAAAAAATGCGTGGGGGTCCCCCAAAATTCCATTACCAGGCCCTTCAAGTCTGGTATGGATATTAAGGGGAATTAAGGGGAACTCCGCGCCTTAATTAAAAAAAAAATGGTGTGGAGTTCCCTCAAAAAATCCATACCGAAGAGTCTGGTATGGATTTTAAGGGGAACTCCGCGCCAAAATTAAAAAAAAATGGCGTGGGGTTCCCCCATCTCAATTGATACTACTGGCAAACTAAACTCGTCACTTTTCAGAAAACCCTCGGCAGGGAACACTATTCTCCACGCAGATAGTGCACACCCTGGCCCTTTATTGAGGAGCATTCCGTATAGTCAGTATTTACGTTTAAGACGCAATTGCAGCAAAGACAGAGATTTTCAATTAGCAGCCAAAGATCTATATAAAAGACTATTGTCCCGTGGATACAGCCATGCATGCCTTAAAAGGGCATACAATAGGGTTAAAATACAGAATAGAGATTCCCTACTGTTCTCAAAAAAGCCTTTTAAAAAATCTGAAACGGTAAGATTGATTACTCGCTACTCTAACCAACATAAAGAAATCAGAAATATCATAGCAAAATTTTGGCCTCTTCTCTCTGCCGACCCAGCAGTCAGCAAACATATTAACTCTTTACCTGAAATAACCTACAGACGTGTCCCTTCTTTGAAGGACCGTCTGGTTCACAGTCATTTCCAAGATACCCTAAAAAACAAAAATCCCCGCCACTTAGGCATTTCCCCGTGTGGTAAGTGTGACGTCTGCCCTTATGTAGAAAATACATCACAATTTTTACTTCCTAATGGACAGTGGTACTCAATAAAATTCAAGGCCACATGCCAAACTCCTGGCATAATTTATTTAGCTCAGTGTGTTTGTGGTGGTTTTTATGTGGGCAAAACAAAACGACCATTCTACAAACGAATTAGAGACCACATAAAGCCAATTTTGAAAAAACAAATGGATACAGCCATTGCCAGGCATGTGGGACTGTATCATAACTTCAACCCTAGAACTATAAAGTTCCTTGTTCTGGAACATGTACCATTGGACGAAAGAGGGGGCAGTGCCGATCGGACACTGCTCCAGCTTGAAGCCCGCTGGATTTATAGTCTCCAAGCTATCCATTTTCCAGGCTTTAATGAAAGCCTTAGCTACAGACCCTTCCTCTGAATATAGCTGCCTCTATCAGCTTGGTGTTAATTAACATCTTACACCTTCTCAATTTGCCCCTCCCCCTTTTCTCGTCCCCGTTTACTCCCCTTCTTCTTCTTCCCCCCTTCCCTCCTCCCCCCCACTCCCCATACCTTTACCTTCCCTCTCCTCAAGCTATTGTACTAAATTATCCGTTCTTACTACATTTCAGTATGTAACTATGTCAGTGAAACGTTATATTTTGCCTTGTAAATCTTGATTAATATTCAATTGCTGTTTAATGTTGCTTTATCATAGAATTATATGTTCATTGTAACTGTAAATTGTATAATCACGTTGTGCGTTGTCCCTCTTTAGCACCGATCGGGATCGGTGGGTCTATGGTCCCCCCCCACTCGACCGGTTATTCCCCTGACCCATCTCGGTCTGGCCGCTTCAGTCCGGTCTTGCCACAACAGCGTTGAGGGGGCTGTCGCATCCACACGGACGCCCGGGGCACATCCCTGTTGATGTGCCCATTTCGCGCCGTGCATCCCATCCAAACCAGCTTCACTGCTGGTTACCATCGCAACCTTCCCCGCCTCCTTCGTCCCTTGACGCGGTCGCTGAATGGGAGGAGCGGCCGAGCATAGCAGTGCGCATGTCAGCCGTCTCCACCGACGCGGTCACTCATGGGATTTGAAGTCCTGGCGAGGCTCGGTCTCCTGGGCTTGCGCAGTGGCGCTATCACGTCCGCATCGAGCCGGCAACGTCACACGCCGTCTCGATGGGGAGCAGTATTTAAACCGGCTGATCTGACAGCTATGTCTGCCAGCGCCGGAGGATGTAAGCCAAGATCTTAGCCAGGTAATGTGACTGGTGATGCTCACCATACCTTGCTCTACACTTTAACTCATGTCCATATGCTTTTTGTCCTGCATATACATTGAACTCTTGTTGAGTCTCTATTTTAAGTATATATCCTCTGTGCATCAACTTCAAACCCTTACACCTTGAGCATATCCAGATCACTTCGCTGATCAAAAAATATTATCTTCAATACCTTTTATTAAGTACACTCCTACCTCTGTCTACTCTCCTCCACTCCTTCTGTGAGGAAGCAACATCTTCTATCCTTATTATTTATTTTTATCTTATTTTCGTTCTAGTTGTAACGTACACACCATCCATCCATTCTCTGGCTACTATTACTTTACCACCTCCGCTGTTTAACTGCACCTCCCAGGCAGCAGCTTCAATTAACCATAGGCGTAAGTGATACATACCCGATTGTTATGCTCTCTACAGATTCAATTAACCTTTGGTAGAACGAGATTTCTTTTGTTTTGATACTAAAATACTTTCATATATACAACAGCTTCTCCTTACTGCTCCCTGTGGTTGCAAACTAAGCCCTCTTGCTGTTCCGCTTGGCTGTGTCTGCCTTTGCTGGTTTTGATGAGATTACCTAGGGTCAACCTTTTTTGGGGGTAAGCGTTTTTAGATGCTTTGGAGTGACAACGCACACCTTATTATGTTTTTCTTTTTCTTTTGTTGTATTACTATGCTAACAATGTATATTTATGCATATAAAACCCCTTTTTTTCTCTCCCCCTTCCCATTTTTTTGTAGAATTACTAAAAGTGTTGGATGACGCGCTACTTAATTGCATACCCCTTGATAAAGCGACAAATGCGAAACATGTCGGGCTAGTATGCAATGACCACTATTTATGAATATGTAGTGTATATCCTACCTGCCATTCCCTATTTTTTGACCATTTTTGCTTTGTTTTAATTGTATTGTCATATTTGATGAGTATATGTGCTTGTTTTTAATGTTAACAATAAAATTGTCTTTTTTAAGAAAAAGAGATAAGATATCATAATCATTTTCTATATATAACTAACTTGCACCGTTAAAATCCCTCCTTTCCCTTTACTCACAATTAAAAGGAAAAGCCCCAAAAATGCAACCCAGCAAACAAAAAGCAAGACTTGTTCACTCTCCCTCTGGTTTTTAAATCACCACTTATACCAGTTCCACTTAAACAGAGTTCCACAGCCTCAGACTGTGCATTTAAAAGTGCTAGTGCTAGTGCCGGCTATTAATGAATTGTCGGTCCCGACGATACAGATAAAAGTCATTGAAAGTCATTGAAAAATTTTTAAAAAATGCGTGGGGGTCCCCCAAAATTCCATTACCAGGCCCTTCAAGTCTGGTATGGATATTAAGGGGAATTAAGGGGAACTCCGCGCCTTAATTAAAAAAAAAATGGTGTGGAGTTCCCTCAAAAAATCCATACCGAAGAGTCTGGTATGGATTTTAAGGGGAACTCCGCGCCAAAATTAAAAAAAAATGGCGTGGGGTTCCCCCAAAAATCCACACCAGACCCTTATCCGAGCACGCAACCTGGCAGGCCGCAGGAAAAGAGGGGGGACGAGAGAGCGCCCCCCCTTCTGAACTGTACCAGGCCACATGCCCTCAACATTGGGAGGGTGCTTTGGGGTAGCCCCCCCAAAGCACCTTGTCCCCATGTTGATGGGGAGAAGGGTCTCATCCACACAACCCTTGCCCAGTGGTTGTGGGGGTCTGTGGGCGGGGGGCTTATCGGAATCTGAAAGCCCCCTTTAACAAAGGGGACTCCCAGATCCTGCCCCCCCTGTGTGAAATGGTAATGGGGTACATTGTACTCCTACCAGTTCACCAAAAAAATGACAAAAAAGGTAAAAAAAACACACACACAGCTTGGCAAAAGCTAAAAAAAAAATTCCAGCGATGTAATCCTTCTACAATCCACGAACGATACGGCCTCCTCCATAGGAGGCACCCAGCAGAATGACGCGTGACTCAGACTGAAGAGTTCTTAAATAACTGAGGGATGAGTTTTGACTGTGATGCGGTTTTTATAGTTTGTTTTTTGTGGAGTGGTTTCATACTGGATTACTGCACATATCTGAGACAAAATATGCAAGGAATGTTGTGCAGTGGGGAAGCATATCCACTCGTTAATCCATTTCTGACCAGACAAAAGGGGCACTTAACAGGGTACCTAATCTACTCTCCCTTACATGTGGGGACATCTGCAGGGTGACCCATGCTGGCTTAGACAGTTCCTGCTAACAGTCCTCTGTATTCCTGTTTCAGGCCTTATACCAACAGACCCCACTTTGGCTCATGGCCCTTTTGACACAAGTTTTCTTTCAAGGAGATATCACGATATAGAGGTTCAGGGAAGGAGGATTCCACTCCAGGAATGCCTTTTAACAGTTTACTGAATCAATAGAAGCAAAGATATTCACATACTTCAGCCACCCCTTGGAGGTGGTGACACTCAGCTTAAGTTACAATCAGTCCAGCATAGTTCAGAGACATGTGGCATGAGAGGAAAGATGAGAGGGCCCTTACTCAAAGAATGGGTGTCCTAGAGTCCAGCAGTCCATGACGGGGGTATAGAACTATTCCCAAAAATGCATTTTCAGGCTTCCCCCTTAAGGGGACGCTAAATGAAGTCCAACTACCTTAAAGCTAATCTGGTCCAGTCCGCCCACAGAGACAACCAGCAAACACTTTCCTCATGGCAACCAACTTCCCAGCCAGCTCATCATTTTTCTAATAAAACCTTACCCAAGGTACCCCTCTCTTAGCAGGGGCAAGGCTGGCACCTAACCAAAGCATCTCCCAAGCAGAATCTCAGTCTAATGTTATGGAGGCATCTAGTAGCCAAACAAGGGAAATACAACAGATCAAATCCATGCCCTACCAATACAATACTTGTTTATTCCAGATTTTTGTTTAAAGGAACACAATTATGTTTTTAAAGTTTTAAGATGATGGTATATATAGATATAGATATATCTATATCTATATCTATATATATAATTTAACTCTTTAGTGATTATTTTTTAACTTGTTATTTTCATCTAGTATGTTGAGTGTTGGGTTCTTCACTATCTTGACCCGCCTTTTGTAATCCCTTTGTTGTTGTTGTTCACAGATGGGGTCCAGAAGGAGGTGATTGATCCAATAAATGAGAAAAATATTGTGCCTCATACAAAAGTTGAAACTATTGTAACAGTTCAAGGTAAAATATAATAATAATACAAATGAAAGAAAAAAAAAATGCAAAGATAATGTCAAGTACCTCAGGTTCCTTGTTCACAAGAATGGTTTGGTTGTTTAACCACTTCAATACAGGGCACTTTCACCCTCTTCCTGCCCAGGCCAATTTTCAGCTTTCAACGCTGTCACATTTTTGAATGACAATTACGTGATCATGCAACACTTTACCCAAAATAAATATTTATCATTTTTTTTTAGAAAGATAGAGCTTTCTTTTGGTGGTATTTAATCGCCACTGTTTTTTTTTTTCTTTTTTGCCAAAACAAACAAAAAAGGGTGACCATTTTAGAATAAACAAAACAAAAAGATTTTATTCGTTTCTGTGATAAAATTTGGCAAATAAGTAATTTTTCTTCTTTACTGATGTGCACTGTTGGGGCTGCACTGATGTGCACTGATGAGGCTGCACTGATGGGAATGCCAATAACTGGCAAGTTTGTTTACATATGATCAGCTGTGATTGGAAACAGCTAATCGCATGGTAAGTAAGCTCTACTTACCTGGCAAGTGTCTTACCCTTCAGCTTGAAAGTCAGTGATTGGAGGACACTTAAGCCGCGTACACACAATCAGACTTTCCGATGGGAAATATTTGATGACAGGCTGTTGGCGGTAAATCTGACCATGTGTATGCTTTTGTCGGATTTTCTGCGAACAAATGTTGGCTAGCAGGTTTTGAAATTTTCCGTGGACAAATGTGTGTTTTCAAATTTTCCGATCGTGTGTACACAAGTCTGTTGGACAAAAGTCCAAAGTATAAATACGCATGCTCGGAAGCAAGGACGAGCCAGAAGCTGTCGATCTTGTAAACTAGTGTTCGTAATGGAGAATTAACATTCGTGACGTGGCAAATTATGAAATCCCGAAATGCAGCACACAGTTCTCTTCTTCTTTAATGAAATAATAATGAAGCTGCTTTGCTGGTGATACTGAAGGAGTTATTGCAAACTAATTTTCAAAGGTTTTTTTTTTTTCTAGTGATATCACGAATAATATTGTTATGCTTTTTTTGGGGGGGGGGGCAAGTTACCACAACACCATTATCCCCTAGTTTTTAAGATCAAAGGTACAGCTATGTTGGTGTCCCTTGTCAATTTTACATTGTATTTTTTTTTTTTTTTATGTAACTGCCTACTCCCAAACTGTCATTTGAAGTAAAACACATAGCCAAGTATTATTCTACAAAAAAATTTTAAAAAAAGAAAACAAATAAAATTAGACATTGTATCTACCAGTAGGACTTAACCAAAAAGTGCATTCTGTGCATCCAAAAATATAGAAAATATACCAATGTCACATAAAATGTTTCCAAATGGTCTGTGTGTCCCTAAATTGATTTATAATCCCTCCACCCCCCCTAAAATGTTTCCAAATGGTCTGTGTGTCCTTAAATTGATTTATAATCCCCCCCTCATATGTTTCCAAATGGTCTGTGTGTCCTTAAATTGATTTATAATTCCCCCTAAAATGGTTCCAAATGGTCTGTGTGTCCTTAAATTGATTTATAATCCCCCACCCCCTTAAATTTAATCAATGGGCCATCAGAGGGGGTGAGGAATCTGATAAGTGGGCCTTATATTTTAGTTTTTAAATAATACTTAAAATTAATGTTATACTGATGTTGTGCAAGAATGTTTTTTGTGTAATGTGCTTGCAATGTTATGTGCAAAAGCACTATTTTTTTTCCTTGTTTGACTTCCCAGTTTCCTTCAATGCCACAGGAATGGCACACCGTGGCATCCCATTTTGCCACCCGTTGGGACTTTCCCAACAGTGGAGGGGCTATAGATGGGAAACACGTCCACATCGTGCCACCACCCCATTCGGGGTCATACTATTTCAACTATAAGGGGTTTCATAGTATTGTGTTAATGGCGGTAGTGTCTGCACAATATGAATTTCTGTATGTGGACGTGGGGAAGAATGGCCGGATGTCGGATGGAGGAGTTTTCACCCAGACGGAGTTCTACTAGCATCTCCAAAGTGGTGGCCTGGTATTGCCACCTGATGCGGTTAAAGTGGAAGGACTCCCCTTTGTCTACATTGCAGATGAAGCCTTTGGTCTGGGCGAGCACCTGATGAGGCCATTCCCCCAAAGGACCCTCACCCCGGAGAGGAGGGTTTTTAACTACCGCTGGGGCAGAGCGAGAAGAGTTGTGGAGAATGCCTTCGGGATAATGGCCAGCCGGTTCCGCCTGCTTCAGACAGCAATCCACATGGCGGACTACAAACGTAATCACATTGTCCTAGCATGCTGCATCCTGCACAATTTTTTTATGCAAAAATTCAAGCAATTATCTTCCATCATTTGGGCCTGAGGCCGGACTTACAGAGAATCCTCTGATGGGCCTGGATACTGGCCGTACTGGCTTGGCCCCCCAAAGCGCCCATCAAGTTCGGGATAAATATGTTGATTTTTTTTTTTGCCAGACAATCTCTAATTTTTATTAATAAAAAAAAGATTTGATAAAATCTAGAAATGTATTTATTGCTTGCTTTTCTTTTTGGCTATCTCCTAGGTTCTCCTAGTGCACTTGTAGTGCCAAGTGTATTTTCCTTTAGTAAATAAGCCCCATTGTCACAGTAAACACAAAATTATACTTACAAAACTGGTATTGAGCATTGAAAGAAGAAGCCACACATTGTTGATTAGCTAACTTTTTAATCTGTGCACATTCACATGTGCATTTAGAATATTTAAAAAAAAATATATAGTTTTTTTACGATATCAATTTTTGATATTTAAACAAAATATATAATTTTTTTTTATTTAAAATTATTTTTGTTTGGTTATTTTTTATTAGAAAAATTATTTTTATTTATTTTATTTTTTTTGTTTTTTGAAAAAAATAATTATTTAGTATTTTTTTTCTTAAAAAAATATTATTTTATTTTTAATTTATTTTTTTTAACAAACATGTTTTAAAACATATAACATACACACAACTCTGGAACTATGGCAATATCAGACATTATAGTGACACAAATGTCTTGATATTGCCCTAAAATCAGATGGGGTGATGTCACCCCTGTAAAAGCCAAATTTTGAAGATGCACACAAATTTGGATTCCACGTGGGTAATGTCAACATGTACTATCTCCCATCATGGGAGATCAATGGATGTGTTTTGTGTGTGCAATCCCTTCCTCTCACCTACTAGCGTTATGAGGAAGGGGTTGCACCCACAAAACACGTACATTGATATCCCCTGATGGCAGATAGCACATGTTAACACACCGTGTGCATCTTCAAAATTTGGCTTTTAAAATTGTACATAATCTAAAAAATATTTAAGGCCAGAATCTGGTCATCTAAAAATGAAATGAAGAACATGATCGACAAAGGGATTAATTTCTCCCCAAAACATCGGTCATGTTCTTCATTTCCTGTTGCATAATGTCCAGCTGATTGCACATGACATCAATATCCCCATTCCAGGCCATGAGCTGGCCAATCAGTCTTTGTGCACTGACTGTTGAAAAGGGTTCCGTGGCTTCCCTTTCTGCAACCAGCACATCACCTAAAATAAATGAAAAAAGATGTATTTAGAAATATTCAGGCATACATAGATTACCTGAAGCTGGGGTGTCAGACACTCACCTGGTGGGGTGCCCATGTCGCCCACTTCCTCCACCTTTTCTTCCTCCACATCCTCGGGGGTAGGGGGGCACTGGTGCTTTGACATGGTTCCATGGCTTCCTCTTCCACAACCAGCACATCACCTAAAATCAATGAAAAAAGATGTATTTAGAAATATTCAGGCATACATAGCTTACCTGAAGCTGGGGTGTCAGACACTCACCTGGTGGGGTGCCCATGTTGCCCACTTCCTCCACCTCACCTTCCTCCACACCCTTGAGGAGACTGGGGCTTATTTCCCATTCCGGCAGGCAAGGTTGGGGGTCCCCGGGATCCGGTTGTCTTTTCTCCCCTATGAGAATGAAACAAAAGGTATACTAAGCACACAGATATTAGAGTCCAGAAATAGGAATACAAAACATTGTATTGAAGTGGTGTACAATTGTCTGTTTGAGCAGAGATCCAAATTGAAGACATGATTAAAACGCCCTTTTAAACAAACTGGAATACTTACCTTTTTTGGCCAAGTTTCACAAATAGAGACACGCCAACAAGTATCCACTGGAGCACCTGTGTGGGTTACCGTAAAAAATGTATTCTGGTGTCCCACACTAGTGCTCCTGAGTCCAGATGTGTAAACAGCTGCCAAGTGTCCTCTCCTTACATTCCACTGAATGAAGTTTGCTAATCATTCTAGTTTTAAAAAAACATCTAGACAACAGTGTCCTAAACCACTTTTAATAAGACAAATTAGCTAAAGCAAATGTAGTTAACCCTGTATCTGGCAAATACATTTTATATATTTACAAACGATGTTTCCTACGAACAATGTGTGTGTCCACGAACATAAAAGTAGCCATTTAAAACTGTACAACAGTAAAGAAAAGCACATAGAGCATCATGCAAGTTAATAATCAGAATAGGAACACACGACAAGTACTTACTTTTTTTAAGCACTTTTTTATTCTTCTGTACTAATCCGGCTCCCTGAGTTTTAGGTCGGACCGGCGCTTCCTCAATTGGTCTTTTGAGTGGCGTACTCCAAAATTATGCTTCACAACTTTGGACATGATTTTGGCCTTGCGTAAATTAGGCTGGGTGTACGGTCCATGCTTGCCATCATAATCTTTCCTCTGCAAAACTTCAACCATCTCCACCATCTCTTCAAAGACCATATTGGAGGCCTTAAATCTTTTCTTCCCGGATCGGGACATTTTTGGGCTCCGGGCTTTCCTCCTCACTTGTGGTAAAATTATGAACCACCTGTGTCTCCGCCATGTTGCTCCTACTGTGCACCGTAGAGAGAAGGGGTGGGAATATTCATGAAAAAGAACATCGGGGCGACGCAGGAGGAGTTTCACGCATGTGCAATGTATATAAAGCTAACACACATGTGCCGTACGTATGTTCTGTGCGTAGAGAAGGGGGCGGAGAATATTTGTGAAAAAGAATGTCAGGGGCGGGCGACGCAGGCGGAGTTTCATGCATGTGCAATGTATATAAAGCTAACACGCATGTGCCATACGTACGTTCTGTGCGTGGAGGAAAGAGAAACTGAAGTTGTGAGCGTCCGAAACTAAGGTAAATTTTATTAACTTGTAATCTGTAGCGGCCTATACTGCTTAAAGATTGAGCCCTATGTTGGGATAAGATTATGAGAGTTTAGGCTTACATTAGTGTTTTTGTCTTGTGTATTGTCTTACAGAAAAATTAATAATAAGTTTAAGGACCCTGAATTTCTGACACAATTTTTTGAGAAGTACAGGGAGATGAGGAATCTGTGGGAGGTCAAACACCCTGCATATTACATTAAAACAGTAAGGAAGACAACGCTGGAGAAACTTCTAGCATTTGTGCAGACTTGGATCCCAAAAGCAACCGTGGAGATTTTGGAAAAGAAAATGGGGATCTTGAGAAAAATGTATAGGAGGGAGCATAACAAGATCCAGACTTCCCTGAGATCAGGAGCATCAGAAGATGATGTGTATTTACCCAGGCTGTGGTACTTCAAAAAACTGTGTTTTCTTGACGACCAGACTGAAGACAGGGAATCTCTTTTGACCCTTCCCTGCACCCTTCCCTCCACCCTTCCCTCCACCCCAGCAGAGGCTGATGAGGATCAACCTGGGCTTTCCATCCTGGAAGAACCGGATGCGCCCAGCTGGAGCCAGGTATTTTATTTTTAGACATATTTAGTGTCCTAATATTAATGATGTTAACTAGATGTTCTAATTGATTACCTATTAAGGATTTTATCCAAAAAATGATGTATACATATCAATTGACAGTAGTGGCCAAAAATGTTTGTCACCAGCTTGAAAAAATGCTGGTATCAGAATGATACTCTTTTATATGTATTAACATTGAATTTGCAAGTCATAAGCTGAAAATTGTGTGTGATTGATGAACCAAAAACTAAAACTATGTCCCTTTTTTTGACACAGGAGGAGCTCAGCCAGGAGGAAGTTCTGGAAAGTGGCAGCCAGGAGGAGGCTGGGCCCAGTGACAGGCAGGAGGTGGGCGGGACCAGTGGCAGCCAGGAGGAGGCAGGGGTTAGTGTCAGCCAGGAGGTGGCTGGGCCCAGTAGGATCCTCACACAATGCCTCCCCTCCCCTCAGGTGCCTCCCCTCCGCCTTCATACAAAAAGGCCCAGGAAGAGGACGGTGACAGAGGGGGCATCACTGCGCCTCATGAAAGAAGCTACAAATTTCCTCAAGAGCACCCCCGAACCTGAAGAGGCCTATGGCTGCTATATAGCCAGCAGGTTACTCGAAATGGAGAAAGGCCAACGCCTCCTCTGTGAAAAACTTTTTTCTGATGTCCTTCACAAGGGGCTGAGGGGCGAGTTAACTGTCAACAGCCAAATAAATGAGCAAGCCCCTCCTCCTCCTTCTCCTCCTCCTCCTCCTGCCACAAGTCCACCACCAGAGCCACAGCCTCCAAGGAAGGCTGCAGGGCAGCGTGGAGGGAAGGCTGCAGGGAAGGGTGCAGGGCAGCGTGGAGGGAAAGCTGCAACGAAGAGAAGAAATTGATGACCTGGCTTCAGTCTAGTCTGACAGAAGACGCAGGCTGGTGTAGTACCAAAGCCTGGGGACATATATGTCATCTGCTGCTGGTCTTGATCTCTGGGATTCCTGGACCAGATTGTGTTCCCTATTATATGGACTCCTCAAGATCCCAATTTTCTTTTCCACAGACTTGATGTGTGCCCTGGGGCAAAAAGGCTTCACAAATTCCTAAATTTTCTCCAGCGTTGCCTTCATCTTTATTTTGTTAACCAGAATAAATGGATATTTTATTTTCTGAAAATACTTGCCTATGTGTTTTTATTAAAATACATTTTTAAAAGACAATGTCAAATTAACAAGGGACACCAACCTCCTTGAGGTTCCAAAAAAAGAAAAATATCTAATGTTATTGTGGTAAGCATTATAAAAAAAAGCATTATAAAAAAGACAATAATGCGCTGCATTCAACGATCACAGAATTTGCAGGGTGAGGAATGTGCTAGCTACAATATGAACACTAGTTTTACCAGACCGGGCGCTTCCGTTTCATACTTGCTTCTGAGTATGCATCGTTTTTTGTCCGTCGGACTAGCATACAGACTAGCGTATTTCTCGATAGGAACTGGGTTCGGCGGAGTTCCTGCGGAAAGATTTGAAACATGTTCCAAATCTAAAGTCCATCAGATTTTCAACAGAAAAAGTCTGCTGAAGGTCCGATGAAGCCCACACATGGTCATAAATCTTTTGCCAGCAAAATTTACAGGTATTATTTATGGAAGCGTTTCAGGCAAATAAATACTCTAGCCAATCACAGCAAGTTTAGCTGTGAGAATATTCAGTTTTTATGTGATTATGGTAGTCATTGGCCAACAATACACTTCACCCCAACATTGAATCACTTCCCTCTACTTCCTTTGATTGGAGGAAATTGTACTTTGTGAGGAAGGATAGCTGAGGGCAACGTCTAACTGAAAGAAAATAGAAGTAGAAATGTTAATTGATGGGAAGGTATACCACATATCAGCAAGAATACACAACCTGAAATCGTGTAACTTTACTGGTGTTTTTGTATTCTTGGCTGGAATCCTTCACTAAGCTGAAAACTGGAATACAATCTCATTTTCTGCTCCCTTCAAGGGCAACTCCAACTGCAACTTTTTCTACTCTGGGATATTGTGGAAAAGGATTCAAATCTCTGTTGGTTACTGTTGTCCATATGCCTGCTGAGAAGATCCCCCCTCACTTACTGTCACAGTCATAGATGGTCACAGTACCAGGAAGTAAGAGGAAGCAAACAGTAACAACATTCTTGGCAGAGGTTCTAACCATTATAACAATTCCATCTGGACAAAGATATAAAAATAGATGTTGTGGCTGAAGTTCGACTTTCAGGGCTCATTGTACAGTATATAGAGATATATACATGAGCCATGAATTATTGGGTTGTTGTATTTCTACACAGCAGAATCAGACAAATTCTCCAATCTCAAGCCACTGGACCCGATGTCACTTTTTAGAAATGAAAGATTAAAATAATAAAATAATTTGGAATTACTTAGGAATGGCTGAAACAGTTGGGCAACATTGTTTTTTCTGGTAGACATACTGTAGAAATATAACAAGTAAATATGTTACTCAACCAAAAGAGGGGAGAGACACCTGGGAGAGGGGGGAGCTGCCCACCCCAAAATCGTAAAACAGGAATTTACCCCCAACAGGTACCGGGGCTTTGGCGGCAGCAAACAACAATAAATGTTGTAGATATAAAATTAGCTTTATTTATTCATGGCACATCAGAGTAAAAACATGAACCGTATACATGGAACTATAAAACGGGCACAGAAGTGTACAACAGGCTATACATAAACGATATGTTACAAAAGCACTTGGATGGTACTGACAGTAGTGGAGAGTCTATGGTGCAGACCGATAACAAATACTGGAGACTGGTAGATGAGGAAGTCCTTGAAACAGGCCGAGGGTCAAACACAGCAGATGGTAAGTAGAGAAATCCTGAAGGCAAGCCAGAGGTAGAGGATTGGAGATGTCAGCAGAGGAGTCCGTTTAAACAAGCCGGGGTCATACACGAGAAGGCAGGAGAATCCGGAGACAGGCAGAGGGTCAAACACTGGAAGCAGATGGTGGGGAAGTCCTTTAAACAAGCCGAGGTCAAAACGCTGGAGAGAGACAAGGTAGGTCAGGCAAATCCGGGTCAAACAGGTAAACACAAGAAGCAGGAATCAGGAATGGAACACTGGAAGCTGAAAGACAAACCAGCAATTAAACAGAGCACAAGTCAGTCCTTATATAGGCCAGAAAGGGGGCATAACGCTGACGAACGAACGTTCGTACGCCATTACAGTTTTACGCCATGTAGTGAACCCGTGTGTGCCGCTACTTTGCTAACGCAAACGCACAGGAACCTTCCGATGTTGACAGGCTCTTCTCTGACAGAATTGTAAATCCAGAGGACACAGCTATATGTATATTCTTGGTAATTATGTCTAAAAATTCTTATCACGTACAATTGTAACCTCTTGTCACAACTATATGTAACCATATTGTTAGTGTTGTTTCATGTATACAAAATTCTCCTACAGCGCATGCATCTCCTATGAAGAAGACCCGATGGGGTCGAAACGCATCAGTACCATCCAAGCGCTTTTGTAACATATCATTTATGTATAGCCTGTTGTACACGTCTGTGCCCGTTTTATAGTTCCATGTATACGGTTCATGTTTTTACTCTGAAGTGCCATGAATAAATAAAGCTAATTTTATATCTACAACATTTATTGTGGTTTGCTGCCGCCAAAGCCCCGGTACCTGTTGGGGGTAAATTCCTGTTTTATATGTTACTCAACCTTCCTATGGCTGCGTGAAAAAAACAGTTTTGCGTAATGTTGGTTTTTAACAGTTTTGGTACTAATATACTCAAACAAGAGAGTTAAAAACAAATTGATTGCCATATTTTCAGCTTTTAGTATGATGTAATTACAGTATCTCACAAAAGTGAGTACACCCCTCACATTTTTGTAAATATTTTATTATATCTTTTCATGTGACAACACTGAAGAAATGACACTTTGCAACAATGTAAAGTAGTGAGTGTACAGCTTGTATAACAGTGTAACTTTGCTGTCCCCTCAAAATCACTCAATACATAGCCATTAGACCCCTTTCACACTGAGGCAGTTTTCAGGTGTTTTAGCGCTAAAAATAGTGCTTGGAAAGCACCTGAAAACTGCCTCCCATGCCACCCCACTGTAAAAGCCCGAGTGCTTTAACACTGGGGTGGTACGCTTGCGGGATGTTACAAAAGGTCCTGCAAGCAGCATCTTTGGGGTGGTTTGAGAACGCTGTATACAGCGCTCCTAAACCGCCCCTGCCCATTGGAATGAATGGGCAGCGCTTCCGAAGTGCCTGAAAATTGTTTCAGAACACGGGCAGTTTTAATCCTTTCTTCGGCCACTAGTGGGAGTTAAAAGCACCCTGCTAGCGGCCGAAAAGCACCTCTTAAACAGAGCTAATGCGCTGCTAAAACGAGGTGTGCTTTAGCACTAACGCGGCCCTCGCCCCAGTGTGAAAGGGCTCATAATGTCTAAACCACTGGCAACAAAAGTGAGTACACCCCTAAGTTAAAATGTCCAAATTGGGCTCCAAGTGTCAATATTTTGTGTGGCAACCGTAATTTTCCAACACTGCCTTAACCCTCTTGGGCATGGAGTTCACCAGAGCTTCATAGGTTGCCACTGGAGTCCTCTTCCACTCTCCCATGATGACATCACAGAGCTGGTGGATGTTAGATACCTTGCGCTCCTCCACCTTCAATTTGAGGATGCCCCAGTAATGCTCAATAGCATTTAGGTCTGGAGATATGCTTGGCCATTTCATCACCTTTACCCTCAGCTTCTTTAGCAAGGCAGTGGTCATCTTGGAGGTGTGTTTGGGGTCGTTATTAGGTTGGAATACTGCCCTGCGGCCCAGTCTCTGAAGGGAGGGGATCATGCTCTGCTTCAGTATATCACAGTACATGTTGGCATTCATGGTTCCCTCAATGAACAGTAGCACCCCAGTGTCAGCAGCACTCATGCAACCCCAGACCATGACACTCCCACCACCATGCTTGACTGTAGGCAAGACACACTTGTCTTTGTACTACTCAGATGCTTCCCGCCACACACGCTTGACACCATCTGAACCAAATAAGTTTATCTTGGTCTCATCAGACTACAGGACATGGTTCCAGTAATCCATGTCCTTAGTCTGCTTGTCTTCAGCAAACTATTTGCAGGCTTTCTTGTGCATCGTCTTTAGAAGAGGCTTCCTATAGGGACGACAGCCATGCAGACCAATTTGATGCAGTGTGCGGTGCATGGTCTGAGCACTGACAGGATGTCAGCACTCATATGTCTATTTCCCAAAGACAACCTCTGGATAAGACGCTGAGCACGTGCATGCAACTTCTTTGGTCGACCATGGCAAGGTCTGTTCTGAGTGGAACCTGTCCTGTTAAACCACTGTATGATCTTGCCCACCGTGCTGCACCTCAGTTTCAGGGTCTTGGTAATCTTCTTATAGCCTAGGCCATCTTTATGTAGTGCAACAATTCTTTTTTTCAGATCCTCAGAGAGTTCTTTGCCATGAGGTGCCATGTTGAACTTCCAGCGACCAGAATGAGAGAGTGAAAGTGACAACACCAAATTTAACACAACTGCTCCCCATTCACACCTGAGACCTTGTAACACTAACGAGTCACATGACATTGCGGAGGGAAAATGGCTAATTGGGCCCAATTTGGACATTTTCACTTAGGGGTGTACTCACTTTTGTTGCCAGCGGTTTAGACATTAATGGCTGTGTGTTGAGTTATATTGAGGAGACAGCAAATTTACACGGTTATACAAGCTGTACACTCACTACTTTACATTGTAGCAAAGTGTAATTTCTTCAGTGTCGTCACAAGAAAAGCTATAATAAAATATTTACAAAAATGTGAGGGATGTACTCATTTTTGTGAGATACTGTATGTATGAATTTTGTGTGGAAAAAAAATTTACTAATTTCAAGAACTTTATCATTTTAACTTAGGGACTCCAATCACTCAAATGGTGGAAGATGCCATAGATGGTTCCAATCTCACTCCATTAATTGTTACGCCACGTGGTAGTGGAGAGTCGAACATGATTACCATGACACCTAGTGTGATTGCCACAATCTACCTGGATGCTACTAATGAGTGGAAGCGAATAGGTGTTAACCGAAGAGAGGAAGCCATCAAGAACATCAGAACAGGTAAGTGACAAATGTGTGCAGTTTGTGAACTTGATCTCCAGGCAGATAGAGTAGGTCTATGTGAAGCTAATGCTATCCCAATGGTACTTTTTTGAAGATATTATTCCATCATTGATTGGAAAATATAGAATTTTTAGTTAACTATAATAACTGTTCTTTGCACAAATACAATATATTCTTTCTAAAACAGCTACATTAGTGAAATATGTTTCACTAGAAAGGGGAAAGACCTTTGGTAGCCTCCATATATACATTATATAAGTACACTTTATTGTCATAAAACCACTAGATCAATGTCTCCACAAGGATCTCACTGGGGACTGCTGTTATACTATATGACCAAAAGTGTGTGGACATCCCTCCATGTGCTGCCAAACAACAGTTTGGGGGAGGCCCTTTTCTGTTTCAGCATTACTCTGTCCCTGTGCTAAAAACCAGCTCCATAAAGTAATGGTATGACCACTTTGATTTAGAGAAACTCAGTTGCCATAAACACTCAACCCTACTGAACACCTCTTGGATGAATTAAAATGCAACTGGCAAGCCAAGTCTTCTCGTCCAAAATAACTACCTGACTATACAAATGTATTTTTGGCTGAATGGGTGCACATTCCCACAAACACACTGCAAAATGTTGTGGGAGACAAAAAGAGTGTAGGCTGTTATGGCTGCATTGGATTGGAGGGACTACTAATGTGAATGGTTTTGGAATGGGATCTCCAACAAACTCAAAGTGGGATAATCAGGTATATACAAACATGTGGTCATATAGTACAAATCTTTAACTAGGAGCATAGTCACACCTTATATTTACTACTCTTCATGCAGGGCAACAGAGAACAGTGCATCGGCCTTAAAATGTTAGTTTACCTTTTCAGAAGCAAAAAGGCGAACTAACACTGTACAACCTCCCCATTCCCCAATTTCCTGCTGTACTTATTGCGATTCTGAGTTATCAATGCCCATGCAGTTGACATCCCCCTCTTCTCTGGGCAGCACTTCCAAACCAGAGCAATCCACTGTGCAGACGCTGATCAATCAAAATCATTCTGGTTAGTCCTGGAAGCATTGCACAGAGAAGAGGAAAAAGAGTGGGGATTTCAAATCTGTGGACTGCTGGATTGGCTTCATGGGCACTGACCTTGAGGTAGGTATAGCAGGGACCGAGGGGTAGGGAGGTTGTTCGGTGTTAGTTCACCTTTTTTGTAGACAGTTATGCCACTGGGAAAAATAATAGCAATCAGGAGTTTTTTTTTTACCTTCCTGATTTTGTTCCTTGGGAATGTTCATTCAGGGTTGTGTGCTGCCTCATAGACAGTTGTTTGTCACCTGATCAAAAAAAGTAATCTAATGTCTACAGGCACCACAAAAGACAATTTTACCTTTAGTAAAGGTCTTCTTTAAAGAAAGGAAATTTAAACGGAGATATATTATTTAGAATAGCCGTTCTAACATCTTGTTCATTTCAGGTTATGTGCAGCAACTCGTTTTCCGCAAAGCAGACAATTCCTATGCGGCTTTCGTGAACAGACCTGCGAGCACATGGTAAATTAAATCTATACTAAGATACAATATCGATGTGTCATAGCATAATTCTATTTCACCTCACTGGGTGCTATGTTACAATTTATTTTCAGATTTGTTTCTCTTCTTATTTCTGATGTGTTTTACTGTTCTGCCTCTCCTTGGCACATGATGACTTGTCCTATCTCTGCTTGTTTTATTATCACATGTACTATCTCTGAATGGTTCTTGATGACTTGTCCTGCCTTTGTTTGGTTCATGATTACTGTCTCTCCTTGGTTTATGATGCCCTGCCTCTGCATGGTTCATGATTAGTTGAGTTATCTATTTGGTTAATTGATGACCTGTCTTATCTTTGCTTGGTTCATGCAGTTTTTTTCCTGCCTCCACTTGGTTTACTTAATGACTTATACTTCTTCTTGGTTCATGATCAGCTGTATTATTTCCTTGGTTAATGATGACTTGTCCTGTCTTTGCTTGGTTCATGATGTTTTGTCTTGCCTCTGCTTGGTTCTTACTAAGTTGCCCTGCCTTTTCTTGGCTCTTGATGACTTGTCCAGCTTCTGCTCAGTTTCTGATGATTGCTCTGCCTCTGCTTGGTTTATGATCACTTGCCCTTTCTGTGATGACTTGTTTGGTCTCATCTTTGTTCATGATGATTGCCTTGGCTCTGCTTGGTTTATGATCACTCGTCATGCCTCTACTTCCTTCATGATTACTTGTCATTTCATCTTCTTTGTTCATGATTACTTTTTCTACACAGGCTGACAGCATATGTGGCCAAAGTTTTTGCCATGGCCCGCCCCTTGATGGACATAGACGTTAATGTCCTGTGCGGTGCCATCAAGTGGCTAATCCTGGAGAAACAAAAAACAGATGGATTGTTCAAAGAAGATGCTCCAGTAATTCATCAGGAGATGATAGTAAGTACCTATTAAACCTAATTAAATAAATAAAAATATAAATAAATAAAAGATTCTCTGCACTAATCACACACCTCACTATTATACCTCTACCATACAGAGTGCTCAATAAATGTGTTCTCTCCACATCAATATGCGGATAACAAAATGTATACAATACAAGAAAGCAGCTTACACTATATGCATATAACCATCTGTGCAAATGCAAAAAAGATCATATACTTTTAACCGGTGTAGCAATATGTTTCCATTAAAAAACTCAAAGGATTTGATTTACGAAAGGCAAATCTACTGTGCACTACAAGTGCACTTGGAAGTGCAGTCGCTGTAGATCTGGGATGGACATTCAAGGAAAATAAAAAACAGCATTTTTGCTTGCACATGATTGGATGATAGAAATTAGCAGACCTTTCCGTCTTTTCAGATCTTCCTCTCAGATCTAGAGCACTTGCAGTGCACTTGTAGTGCGCAGTATTTGCCTTTAGTAAATCAACCTCATAGTTTCAGTTGTGCAAATAAGCAAATCTAAACCAATCAGAAAATACAATCCAAATCCGAAAATTCATAAACATCTAAATATAAGGTGTAAACTTAATCTTCATAAAGTACATTAGTGCATAGTTCATTAATAAAGTCCATCAGAAGATTCCATCTTCTAGTGACTGTGCAATCCCACATACCAGTGAATTCTTCAGTAATCCACCTCTGTTCCCTTCATTCCCCTGTGGGTGGCTTCTCACCTGCTTCGATGGACCTCACTGGACTTAATCACGCTAGGCGGAGCGGGACAGAGCTGTGAATGCCGGGTTATGCTGCTGATTTTTCACTTTTGAAATGTGAGTTTGAAATTTATATTGATAAAAGCTTGATTAAACGATCTACACTACTAGATCTTCCTTTCTGCTTTCATATATGTCATCATACTGTGGAGCTGAGGATCATGATTGTTGGAGTAGCAGAGAAGTGCCTGTATACCCTTATAATGCATTTATGACTTACTCTAACCAGTGAGGTCCATTGAAGCAGGAGAGAGGCCACCCACAAGGGGGTGAAGGGCACTGAGGAGGATTGCTGAAGAATGTAATGGTGTGTGGGATTGCACAGTCACCACAAGTTGGATTCCTCTGATGGACTTTATCAATGAACTATGTACTAGTTTATGAAGATTAATTGTACACCTTATATTTAGATGATTATGAGTTTTCACTGATTTGTGAATTTTAGGATTGTATTTTCCAATTGGTTTATGTTTGCTTATTTGCAAAACTGACACATTGAGTTATTTAATGGAAAGATAGCACTACACTGGTTAAAAGTATACCTATTAAACTTGGCACTACCTACCTGCAGAGTACATAGAATATTGTGACACTCATGACCATCATCTGTGTTGTTTGTATGTATATATATATATATATATATATATATATATATAAAGGAGCACATAGATATCGGACTATAGAGGCCACAGAAGGAGCATAACAATCAATATTATAACATATTTTTATTTATTTAATAGAAGATATTAAAAACATCACATAATACATGTACATCTGACTGTATAAAAGCAATAGTGCTAATAAATCCCATTGTTTTATGTTTGTTCACTATGACGGTGACTATTGATATATTAGGTCTTCATACGCCAACGCGTTTCACAAAGATTTGCTTTATCAGGACTATGAAAACCATTTAGCACTCATCTCAGTGTAGGGTAGCATTAGCACATCATCTCCCTGGGCATTGAAGTATAGAGGGGGCTTAAACCACTGAGCAGACCACCTGGTGAACTGGATGTCCTTCGTTATTCTCTTGACACAATCAAATATCATATACTATTGTATATATCTATATTGTTTTCATAGCCCTGATTGCGAAACGCGTTGGTGTACTTCAACTGGGGTCCCATAGGACGAAACGCATCGGGTCGTTTTGCCTGTCCTGCCACCATTTGATTCAAGCGCTTTTTACACCTGGCTCCCTTTCTTGGAATCAGAGCTTGTTTTTATTGTCGTGTTTTTAATAAAAGCTCATAATTAGCCGATTCACACTATGGGGAGTTCTTTTCTTTTTAATCCCTACTATATTTGAGGATTTACCTCCAACATATGAAGCTGGACCCCTGTGAGCAGTTCCCCTTCCATGCCATGGATATCGGTTATTGATGAGACCAGAGAAGTCTGTTTGGTGAGTGCCGTAGCTCTCCTCCATTGTTCGTTGTTGGGGATAGCGGGCCATCTCTTCAGCCGTACTGCAAGCCTGTTTGACTCCCAAGCCGCTGGCTAGTGAGTCCACCACTGTCGGTAAGGGTGCATTTGCCTATTTCATTCATACATCTGTTTTACTCCAGACCGTGTGTATGCCCTTCCTTGGTTCAAGGACCCCACACCATTCATCCTGGTCGTTGCCGGTCGTTCCAGCTATAGACCCATCTGTGGTCTTATATTCATGTTGGACTTGTGGTCTTACCAGCAGTACACAATTTATGTCAGACGTATTGTTTTACCGAGATTTTGAGTGTTGACATTTTTCACTTTTTCAGTCACTCATAATCACATTATTGTCACCATTATTGTATTCACTTATTTATTCTGTCATTTTTACACTTTTGTTTTACACATTTAACAGTGGGTTATTGCTTTGATATAAATACTGGTCTATGAGAAAGTGACATACATGCAACCTTTCTCCACCTTTTATTTATTTATTTTTTATCATTTATTATATAACATGTTATATATATTTTTTTTGTTTTTAGCTAGTCACTTTTAGGGCACAATTTTCCATGTCTTTAAATTTCTTCTGTTAGGGTCTACTAACAGTCTTTACACCAACATCTTTGTGTTTCATTAATTTGTTTCATTTCGCATACTGCCTTTCAGATTGATATTCTGTTTGGTTCTGCCTAATGAAGTACACGTAGAGTATTATCAGCTTAGCGCCACACTTTGTTACACTATATTATTTTTGCAATTTGTCTGATTGTTGTGTTGGCTGCTCCTTAATTGTTGGTTGGCGCATTTTTACTTTTAGATTTTTTGGTATTTTTTACTCACTCCATTTAGCCTGCTTCCTGGGGCCAGGAATCTCGGCACAATTATCCCCAACACCCCCAGGATCAGGCTGTGCATGCCGCCAAAGGAGAAAAAAATGGTGCGGACTGCACAGAGGTCTTTAACCAACTACCTGCTGCAGTCACAGGAGAGGTTCGGCGTGTCTCAAGATGGTGCCGGCAGCCCTGCCTCTCCCTCCTCACAGCGCACACAGGCTGACTCCATTCCACCTCATGACAGTGAGTACTCTACCGTCTCACTAAAGAGGATTTAGATAGAAGCCTAGAATCAATCTACAGTAAGATTGTCACTAAATTCCAAACTGAGCTTCAGAAAAACACCAACACCTTAACTCAGGAGATTGCAGCTCTGGGAACACGAACTGACCGCTTGGAAACCAAACATGATGAGCTCAGCATTGCTCACAATGAGCTCTCCAGAGAATATGAAAACCTTGCTACAACAGTCACGGAGCTGCAATCACAGGTCGAAGATCTCGACAATCGTAACAGACAAAATAATCTCAGGGTTAGGGGGATCCCTGAATCTAACACCGATCTGATCCCAGCCATTTGCAAGCTGTTCCAATCATTGCTACCAGACCATGATGTGGATGCATTTACTTGCGACTGCATTCATCGTGCTTTGCGCCCGAAACCACCTCCTGATAAACCCCCTAGAGACATTGTACTCTGCCTGAAAGACTACCTTATTAAAGAGGAGATCCTCAGGGCTGCTCGCAACTCCCAGTCTATCACCCTGGATGGCACCACAGTGCAAATGTATCTGGATATCTCCCCAGCGACCCTGGATAAGTGCAGCAAGATGAAGGAGCTGCCCGCATACGCTACCGATGGGGATTCCCCTTTAAACTTTCCATTCCTCATAATTGAACTACATATACAGCCACTACCTTGCTGGAAGGGCAGGAGATTTTAGTGAAATTGGGCTTGCTGGATGCTGATGCTGTGCCTCCCCCACCTACCACCCCAAGATCAATCCCAATCTGGCGCACACCTTCTCCTAGACTCAATAGAAGAAGTGTCAGACAGGACATTGGTCTTAACCATAACTGAAAATCTGGTTTACACCTAACTTTCTCTGGGAGCTGACTCTGTTCTAACACTTAGCCTTGTTTGACTTTGCTTGCTCTCTTCTATGGATATGATATGACTGATTTCTGATTGGGACTCTAAAACAAAGTTAATACTGCAGCTGCAGGAACAGATTCACAGGACTCAATCACTGTGTTTAAAATGTCCGTTCGGTCCAAAATTTATTATTACATGTTATTTTATACATAGATAAGAAAGGGGTGGTGTGAGATGTTATTAAAAAGTAACAAATAGCAATATGTTATTAAAAGCTAACAAATAGAAATATATTATTAAAAACTAGCGAATAGAACAATTGCAAAAGTAAAACCTTGAAAAGGGAGGGGGGAGTAGAGAGCGTTTAGTAGGAGAAGTGTCTGTGTGTTAGGTGAAGGTTACAGAACACATTTCAACAGTGAGAACAAAATGGATTCTCTTGTGCTTAAATGAACAGTACAGTGAATGTCCATGTCATTTCCCCCCTTTTGTTTATTTGACACCAATCTTCTCCGCGTTACATTCAGCCGATTGCTGGTAACTCCTGTTACATTGGCGCAGAGAGACGGCGTCCTGTTCAGCTCTCTCCTAGCTTTCTCACAATAATGGGTTCATCAGGGCTGGTGGTACATTTGTTGGTACAGCGGGTAGTCACACAGAGGCATAGCCTGATGAGGAAGTAAATAACAAACATGAGAAATAGGAACATCACAATGTAAGCGCCTAGTTTCTGTAACCATGTTGCTATGCCATATAAAAAATCACCAAAACCTCCTAAACCCTGAAAGGGGTTCCATCCATCTTTAGCAATATCTCTGGCTTTATTCTGTAGTTCTCTTATCTTAGCAAGATGTCCTTTAATAATGTCCTCATTATCATAAATGTATATACAACAGTCAGTGCGAAATATCTTACACATCCCACCTTGAGCTGCAGTGAGATAATTTAGCGTTAATCTGTGCTCTAATACTACTTTTTTAAGCTGAGCCATTTCTTCATTTAATAAACCTATATCAGTGGTAGTAAGGTTAATAATCTCATCTACAATTCTAGTGTAATTATTTAGTTTTTTCATTGCTTCAATTCCCCATCCTGTCCAGGAAGGGAACCATGACCATGCCATGTCACCTTCAGTGAACAGTTCTCTTTTGAACACTAAAGGGTATTCTGGACTTTGATCTGGTCGCACTGTATCTTTGCGAACAGCCAAAGCAGGTACTAACTTCCCAATATAACATGTACCTGTAACATTAGTAGGAAGCCAGGCGTAAGCTTTATTTCCACATATATAATATAACCCTCTACGTATGGACGGTATGCCTGCTCCTAAAAAACTGGAAGCAATAACATGGAATCTCAGGAAACCGATATTTTCACATATTGGAAACTGTGAGCAATTTGTACTATAAAGGGTTCTATTTAGTTCTGGATCTGGGATATAATAATATTGACCATAGTTTCCTCCATAAACTGTAATTTTTGCTCCGCTGCAATCTGAATTGCCCAACCGTCTACATTTAGTGTTAAACGGGCATGTAATGTTTAAACAAATCTGTGGAGTGTTTATCTGTTTCGAAACCATCAAAGTTACTGATCTGTGCTCATTAGCTGTGGAGACTATGTATGAGCCATTTATTCTGGTCCTGTTTAGATCAGTGAAATTGAGAGGCATTGCTATCATGGGTATTGTTCCTGTTTGGGGATGTAAGTGAGAACACACCCAGCAGTTACTAGCGTTGCTATGGGTTGCATACAATTTTTAACATTTGGATGAAAGGGTTATTTTTCCATGTCTCAGTTCTCACAAACAACAAAAAGAAAAGAAACATTATCATCTTTTTTTCAAAGGATATCATCACTTCAGGATTTTCTTGCAGTGACTGGCGTGAATCCAGGTGGGCTTTCCTTCCAACTTGACAGCAGAACCGGTTGTCAAAAGCACCAAATGTGGTCCGTCAAATTTTGGTTCTAGTGGCTTTCTGACGTGTCGCTTGACCACCACCCAGTCACCTGGTTGGATTCTGTGAATACCTGAAACAGAATCTGGGTCGGGGATAGATTTATAAACACCTTCATGTATTTTATTCAATGTTCTTTGCAAAATCTGAACATATTCTAACAGATTAGAGTGAGAAGCCTGCAACTGTTGGGGAAAATATAGCCCTGTTTTGGGTGGCCCTCCAAATAAAATCTCATAGGGGGACAGCCCATGTGGTTGTTTAGGGGTAGTTCATACAGAATATAGGGCTAATGGCAAAGCTTCCACCCATCCTTTTCCTGTATCTGCTTTAATTTTTGCACATCTGTTTTTCAAAATTCCATTAAGTCTCTCAACTTTACCACTACTTTATGGATGATAAGGTGTATGGAAAGCTTGCTGTATGTGAAGTGCTTCCATTACCTCTTTCATTACTTCCCCAGTAAAATGGGTTCCTCTGTCACTCTCAATAGTTTCAGGAACTCCATATCTACAAACTATTTCATTCAAAATTTTCTTTGCTGTTGTTTTTGCATTTGCTTTGGCTACTGGCCAGCTCTCGGGCCAACCTGAAAACATGTCAACACACACTAAAGCAAACTCATAGGTGCCTATTCTGGGCATCTGAATGTAGTCTATTTGAATTCTTTGGAAAGGGAAATCTGGCTTTGGAGAATGCCTTTGGGGAACATGAACAGGCCTCCCTGCATTGTACAGAGCACAAGTGAGACATGAAGCACAAAACCTGGCTGCAAATGCACTAAATCCAGGTGCTATCCAATAGCAGTCAGTAAGTGCCACCATCGCGCCCTTAGCAAGATGACTGACGCCATGTGCCAGCTGTGCTAAAACTGGGTACAAACTCCTGGGTAGACACCACCTGTTGTCAGTGCTCCACAGGCCCTGCTGATTTTGGGTAGCATTACATTTGATCCACTTATCCTTCTCTTCATCAGGGGCCTGGTTCTGCAACTGAATTAGAGTTTCTACATCCCACTGCTCTTGATGAGGGGAATCTGTCCCCGCTACCTGGGCGACCCCTACAGTGGATGTGACTCCAAATGCCATAAGGGCAGCATCCTTTGCCGCTTGGTCCGCTAAAGCATTTCCTCTGGCTGTCATGTCACTTCCCCTTGCATGCCCTTTTACCTTCAAGATGGCAACTTCTGCTGGTTTCTGAAAGGCCTCAAATAGCCGCTCTATGAGTTTTGCATGTCTCACTGGCTTCCCTGCACTAGTCAGAAAGTTCCGTGCCTTCCAGATAGGCCCAAAATCGTGGGCTATTCCAAATGCATATCTGCTGTCAGTGTAAACATTTCCCCTTTTATTCTCTAGGAGATGACATGCTTTGACTACAGCATACAACTCCGCTTCCTGTGCTGACATCTGGGGTTTCAATGCTTCCTGATGTAAAATGGTGTCTGTAGTGGTTACAGCAAACCCTGTGTGTGGCTGACCATAATCAGTGTAAAATCTGGAACCATCTACGAATAAGTGTGTGTCACAATCTGATAAGGGCTCATCTTTTGCTGGTGTGACAGAGGCCCTTTCTACCTCCATAAGAGCCATACAATCATGAGAAAAACTCTCAGGTTCTACATCAGTACCATTTGTTGCATCTTCCTCATCAATTATAGGAAGAAGAGTAGCCGGATTTAAAGTAACACATCGTTTGATTGTTAAATTCGATGGAGCAAAAAGAGCAGACTGGTACTTGTCAAATCTACTGGCAGACACATGTCTAGTATTTACTTGATTCATGATTTCCTGTACTGCATGTGGCACATACAGGATCAGAGCAGAATCTAGTACAAGCTCCGTTACTTTGTCTAGCAGCAAAATGCAGGCTGCAATGGCTCTCATACAACTGGGGGAGCCTTTGATGACAGGGTCTAATGAGGCTGATACATACATCACAGGCCTCTGTTTGTCTCCATGTAGCTGGGTGAGTACACCTGCAGCAAATCCATTGACTTCATGACAGAACAACGAGAAAGTCTTCGTATAGTCAGGAAGTCCAATGGCGGGAGCTTCAGACAAAATTTTAATAAGCTCCTTCATCTGCAATTCATTGTCCCATGTGAGTTTGAAAGGGTTTCTAGTGGTAGCCTCATATAGAGGAGCCATAAGTTCTGATGCATTTGGAATCCAGTCCCTACAATATCCCACTAACCCCAGGAAGGCACGTAGTTGCCGGACATTTCTTGGCTTTTCAAAGTTTTGTAGGGTTTTAACTCGATCTGGGGTTAGGTGACGGATTCCATGTGAAATGCAGTGACCCAGGAAGATCACTTTCTCTTGGCAGTATTGTAGCTTACCTTTGCTAACTTTGTTGTTACTGTTATAGAGAAACAGGAGAAGGCTTACTGTTTCTCTGCTACAAATGTCCTTTGTATCAGAACAAATAAGCAAATCGTCTATGTACTGAAGCAAAACTGTGTTTGGGTGTAAGGGGGACCATTGGTCCAATACTTGCTTTAACGCAGTATTATATTCAGAGGGGCTACTCACACAGCCTTGGGGCAATCTTGTCCATGCTAACTTTTGGGCATCATGGGTAAATGAAAAAAGGTGCCAGCAATCTGGGTGCAGGGGCACCGAAAAGAAAGCATTTGCAAGATCAATCACTGTAAAGCAGGTGCTGGAGGCAGGTATTCCACTTAGTAAAGTGCGGGGGTTGGGCACGATCGGGGTATCTGCCTCTATTATATTGTTAATGGCTCTCAAATCATGCACCATGCGATATGTCACCTGCCCACCCTTCTTGTCTGGCTTCTTTGCAATTGGGAACAGGGGTGTATTGACCTGGGACTTAATTGGTACAACAACCCCTGCTGCTTTCAGTTGAGTGATTTGATCCTTTATCCCCTCAGTCTAAACAATACTCAGTGGGTACTGTTTAATCTGTGGGAGATGGGCTCCTGGTTTAATTTTTATCATGACTGGGGTGCAATCCAGCAGACCTACATCATATTTGCTGGTGGCCCATAACTCAGTGGGAATCACTTTCAATTCTGGTGGAAATGGCAGAGTGGAGTCTTGGATTAAAAATACTCCACAGGCAGAATTTAAAACTTCTCCTGATAGACTACTGACCACTTGGACTCCTGTAGGAGTGTAGTCTATGTTTGCTAAAATTTGGTTCAAAATGTCAGCTCCCAAAAGATTGGTAGGAACTGTGTCTGAAACTAACACTTTAGTGACAATTTCTGTTTGCTGTCCTAGCCTGAGTTTAAGTGGCTTGGACTCAACCAAATCAGTAGAGGTCCCGGTTAGGCCAACACCAGAGATAACATTTGTAGATAATAATCCTGGAGGTAAGTCCTCTATATTAAAAACACTTCGGCTTGCACCAGTATCAATTAAACAGGTTAATTCTGTTTCTCCTCCAGGATAGGGGAGTTCTTGTAAAAATACTTTTACTCTGGCCTCGGGACCATTGTCTCCCCTATTTAACATGATTGATACTGGCATGCCATTTTCCTATGCCTGATCCACTGCTTTTGGCAGAGAACTGGGATCAGCATGAGGGGCCTCTAAGCTCTTTTCTAGTCTACGGTCAGGAAGATGGCAGAATTTGGCTATGTGTCCTTCCCCATCACAATTGTAGCATATAATTGGTCCCCAATTGCCATGATTTCTGAAATTGCCTTTGCCTCTTCCCCTTCCTTTTCCTCTCTGCTTCCCCATGTACATTACCTTGGGTTTGCTGTCTTTTTGGTTAATCCTGTTTTCTATGGATAACAGGATAGGCAGGATGTCTCGAATAGACATATTGCTTACCTCAGGCCTTGCTGTGAACAACTTTTCTTTCAACTGGGGTATTAAACCATCAAGAAACCTTTGTTTCACCAGTTGTGTAGATGGACTTGCAGTTTCTCCCGCCTTCTCTTCCTCTATTTTAATGCCTGCTTCCTCAGCCATATCACTTAACCGCCTCCAATAAGCCCCTGCTGCTTCCTCTTTCCCTTGCTTAGCATTCATAAATTCAGCATGTCTGGTTTGTCCATATATTTGGGGCAATTTTTCCTTCAATTTCTCACAAACCTCCCATCCACTAACCATCTTACCTAGATTTTTGACGTCTACACCACATTCTTTAAGTATATAGCCAGACATGTTGCTTCCCACTGCTTTAATAAGAAGCTGATGAATGTCAGTAGCAGAAGCCTCATATGCTTCCTGTGCAGCACTAAGTTTGTTTGCAAACCCAATTGGATTCTTTCTAGGATCTCCCAATCCCTCTAATATGGCTCTCATATCTTGGGGACTAAAAGGTACATGCCATTTAATTTGAGACTTACTGTCAACAGCATCACCTTCAAAAACTAATTGGGTTCTGACAGGATAAACTGCAACAGATTTCTCTATGCCAGGGGCAGAAGGGCTGGCATCTCGCTTCCTTCTCTCTTCATCTTGCTGCCACAATTTGGAAATTATGGTTTGCTCTGGAAGTTCAGACTCTATCTCTCTTTCTCTGGCCAAAGCCTTAAGTTCAGAGAGATCTAGGTTTGCATATGTGCCTTTTGATTTATGCCAATCATCTGTTTCTAGGATACGAGCCAAATCCCTCTTTGTAGGTTGATATGGGGCTGTTAAACCTCTGCTCTCTATTATATTGCATAGCTCATCTTTTGTGTGTTTCATGTAATCTAATTCTTTTGCTTTTGTGCGTGGACCCCTTAAAGCCAAACTGGCAGCCACATAAGGTGGGGGGTCCTCCTCTACAGAGTCTTCTGGCCAAACGTAGTAAATTTGGGCAGTACTTTTATTAAATATTTCCGTCAAGCCAGTTTGATTTGCTACTTTAGCTTCTGTCTCCCATGTGCAAGCTATTCTCCACGTTCCTTCACTGCACAGTAGTGGGCCATAATCGTGCAGAAAAGTTTGCCATACTTTTAAATCAAAAGTCCCTTCAGATTTTAAAGGTTTAGCTGTACCCTTTGTCCATTCTACCCATTTATCTAGGGGCTCAGTATAGGCAGAACCGTACCTTCGGTTCATATATTCTCTAGCGCTCATCTTGCGCTGGGCATTTTCTGAAGGCCTCTCTCCCTTCATTCCCTTAATTAATTTAATGCCCATAATGACTGGCCAGTCTTCTCTCTTCTCTACTTGTGCCTATACCCTCTTGCTTCTAAAACAAATAGTACAGCAAATCTGCAGATTTACAAGAATAGTCTCCACTTATCTACGTGGATAGAAGGGGTTTATGACAATAGACAAAACACTCATTAAGAGACCCTCCTCGTCTCTTCTCTTCTCTGTGAGTTTTATCTGACCCTACCATGCGCCTCTGACCCAGGTCGCCCACAAGGAGTCAACGCAGGGAACTGCAGAGGATTTTCCCTATCCACACACAGTCCAACCCGTGAAGGGGGACACAAACACATTCACACACACACGTTACCCAACCAGAAAGGTCCGAGAGTGGTCTGGTTTCCTTGAGAACCGACAGATAGGATACATAGGAAAAGGCAGAAATATAGCAAGCTTAAGGGCAGCTTACCTAGCCGGCATTTGAGGTCTGCGTTTCCCGATGATCCCGATCCAATCGCGGTTCCTTCTGGAGACTCTGCCAAACTCCTGTTATGACTCGCCAAGACTGATATGACTGATTTCTGATTGGGACTCTAAAACAAAGTTAATACTGCAGCTGCAGGAACAGATTCACAGGACTCAATCACTGTGTTTAAAATGTCCGTTCGGTCCAAAATTTATTATTACATGTTATTTTATACATAGATAAGAAAGGGGTGGTGTGAGATGTTATTAAAAAGTAACAAATAGCAATATGTTATTAAAAGCTAACAAATAGAAATATATTATTAAAAACTAACGAATAGAACAATTGCAAAAGTAAAACCTTGAAAAGGGAGGGGGGAGTAGAGAGCGTTTAGTAGGAGAAGTGTCTGTGTGTTAGGTGAAGGTTACAGAACACATTTCAACAGTGAGAACAAAATGGATTCTCTTGTGCTTAAATGAACAGTACAGTGAATGTCCATGTCAGATAGATCGCCACCTAATGCCTGTTCTTGGAAGTCCCTCGGCACAACATTTGTTATCTTGTCCACCTGAGACTACCGTCCAGTTTATTCCTCAACTGATGAAACTCACTGATGCCTGATGACATCTGGATTTCTTCGAGATGATCCAGAGACTCCTGAATTCCCACCCATGGGACTGCAGATGTACAGATGGACACCAGAACGATCACTCTCCAAACCCTCTTTTTTTTTTTTTTTTTTTTTTTGTTTGTTTTGTGTCTTTTTATTTTTAGGTGGACAAAACACTCTGTGTGTACTTAGGCGGATAGGTGGGTAGAGCCTGCTTCCAGGTATCTCCAGAGACCTACATCTAGGCCCTGAACATGGACATTGAGGGTGATTTTCTGCTTTGAGTCCCCTGATAAGTATGATTCTAGCATGCACATGCTTTGCATTGTTTTATATATAGTTGTCAGCTATTCCAACGAATGTTGCTACCATGCCACCCCACTTCACTCATATCTTGACTTCCCTTCGAAGTCCGGATATAACTTCTGGAGTTAGAGGCGTCTCAGTTTCAGGTTTATGCTGTTTGCAACCTGACCCAATGTTTTCCCAGCTCTTTCTAGTTATGCTGTTTTTTTTTCTTTGCTATTATTTTGGTTTTACGTTTTCTAATTCAGTTTGCTTTTTTTCAATGTCTGAAACTTGCCTTTAAAAGCATTCTATATATTGGGTATAATAATATACATTTTGAAGGGTATCTCAAATATGGCGTTTCCCTTGTGTTGGAGAATTCTGACAGAGCACAAACGATATCGCTATACTACTCAGGTGAGCCCAAATGGTTTGTATTTCATAGATGGTAATTACATGCATCACGCACAATGTGTAGGGCTTTAACCACTTGAGCCCCGGACCATTATGCTGCCTAAGGACCAGAGGTCTTTTTCCAATTTGGCACTGCGTCGCTTTAACTGCTAATTGCGCGGTCATGCAATGCTGTACCCAAACGAAATTTGCGTCCTTTTCTTCCCACAAATAGAGCTTTCTTTTGATGGTATTTGATCACCTCTGCGGTTTTTATTTTTTGCGCTATAAACGGAAAAAGACCGAAAATTTTGAAAAAAAATTATATTTTCTACTTTTTGTTATAAAAAAAATCCAATAAACTCAATTTTAGTCATACATTTAGGCCAAAATGTATTCGGCCACATGTCTTTGGTAAAAAAAATGTCAATAAGCGTATATTTATTGGTTTGCGCAAAAGTTATAGCGTCTACAAACTAGGGTACATTTTCTGGAATTTACACAGCTTTTAGTTTATGACTCCCTGTGTCATTTCTTGAGGTGCTATAATGGCAGGGCAGTACAAACCCCCCCCCAAATGACCCCATTTTGGAAAGTAGACACCCCAAGGAAATTGCTGAGAGGCATGTTGAAACCATTGAATATTTATTTTTTTTTGTCCCAAGTGATTGAATAATGACAAAAAAAAAATTTACAAAAAGTTGTCACTAAATTATATATTGCTCACACAGGCCATGGGCCTATGTGGAATTGCACCCCAAAATACATTCAGCTGCTTCTGAGTATGGGGATACCACATGTGTGGGAATTTTGGGAGCCTAGCCGCGTACGGAGCCCCGAAAACCAATCACCGCCTTCAGGATTTCTAAGGGTGTAAATTTTTGATTTCACTCTTCACTGCCTATCACAATTTTGGAGGCCATGGAATGCCCAGGTGGCACAAACCCCCCCCAAATGACCCCATTTCGGAAAGTAGACACCCCAAGCTATTTGCTGAGAGGCATGGTGAGTATTTTGCAGCTCTCATTTGTTTTTGAAAATGAAGAAAGACAAGAAAAAACATTTTTTTTTTTTCTTTTTTCAATTTTCAAAACTTTGTGACAAAAAGTGAGGTCTGCAAAATACTCACTATACCTCTCAGCAAATAGCTTTAGGTGTCTACTTTCCAAAATGGGGTCATTTGGGGAGGTTTTGTGCCACCTGGGCATTCCATGGCCTCCAAAACTGTGATAGGCAGTGAAGAGTGAAATCAAAAATTCACGCCCTTAGCCTGAAGGCGGTGCTTGGTTTTCGGGGTCCCGTACGCGGCTAGGCTCCCAAAAAGTCTCACATATGTGGTATCTCCATACTCAGGAGAAGCAGCAGAATGTATTTTGGGGTGTAATTTCACATATTCCCATGGCATGTTTGAGCAATATATCATTTAGTGACAACTTTGTGCAAAAAAAAAAAAAAAAATTTGTCTCTTTCCCGCAACTTGTGTCGCAATATAAAATATTCCATGGACTCGACATGCCTCTCAGCAAATAGCTTGGGGTGTCTACTTTCCAAAATGGGGTCATTTGGGGGGGGTTTGAACTGTCCTGGCATTTTATGCACAACATTTAGAAGCTTATGTCACCCATCACTCACTCTTCTAACCACTTGAAGACAAAGCCCTTTCTGACACTTTTTGTTTACATGAAAAAGTTATTTTTTTTTGCAAAAAAATTAATTTGAACCCCCAAATATTATATATTTTTTTAAAGCAAATGCCCTACAGATTAAAATGGTGGGTGTTTCATTTTTTTTTTCACACAGTATTTGCGCAGCAATTTTTCAAACGCATTTTTTGGGGAAAAAACACACTTTTTTAAATTTTAATGCACTAAAACACACTATATTGCCCAAATTTTTGATGAAATAAAAAAGTTGATCTTAGGCCGAGTACATGGATACCAAACATGACATGCTTTACAATTGCGCACAAACGTGCAGTGGCAACAAAATAAATACATTTTTAAAAGCCTTTAAAAGCCTTTACAGGTTACCACTTTAGATTTACAGAGGAGGTCTACTGCAAAAATTGCTGCCCTCGATCTGACCTTCACGGTGATACCTCACATGCATGGTGCAATTGCTGTTTACGTTTGACGACAGACCGCCGCTTGCGTTCGCCTTAGCGCGAGAGCAGGGGGCGACGGGTGCTTTTTTTTTTTTTCTTATTTTTTTGCTTTTTTATCTTATTTTTAAACTGTTCCTTTCATTTTTTTTTTTTTTTTTTTTAATCATTTTTATTGTTATCTCGGGGAATGTAAATATCCCCTATGATAGCAATAGGTAGTGACAGGTACTCTTTTTTGAAAAAATTGGGGTCTAGATCTCTCCTCTGCCCTCAAAGCATCTGACCACACCAAGATCGGTGTGATAAAATGCTTCCCCAATTTCCCAATGGCGCTATTTACATTCCCACGGCTTGTAAAAGCAGTCTAGAGGCTAATTAGCCGCTAGGATTGCTTTTACATGAAAGCCGACCACTGGCTGAAAAGAATGATACCAAGATGATACCTAAACCTGCAGGCATCATTCTGATAACCACTCAAAGTCGTGAATGGCGTACCTGAAGACAAAAAAATGGTTAACAATAAAGCACAGTAAACGGTAAAGTATAAAAAATTGCATACCTGAAAAACAAACATGATAAAACATAATAACAATAAAACATTGCAGAATAGAATACAGTAAAGAAGAACAGAACAATAGAGAGAGAATAGAGAGAGAGAGAACAATAAAACGACAACTATTTTTTTTTATTTTATATATATTTTTTTTTTTTTTACACTTTTTTTGTAACTAACTTTTATAACTGTAACCGGTTCCAGGTTTGGGTCTCTCAAAATGCGATGGCATCTTGGGAGACCCTGTGAAAGTGTGCCTAGTCTGTGCAATGCTGTACCCTACGCTAATACTCAATTAGTGAATGGTAGCGTTCAAAACATTCACCAATGCAAAGACCAGGATTGTCAGGACAGGAGGGACAATAATAGCGGGTGTCACGCCTATATCCGCGCTTGCTGCAGACACAACATCTTTTTTTGGGGGGGTTCGTTGGGTAGGGGTACTCGGGAGGACATAAAGAAAATGCCTCTCATGCAGCTGACTGCATTTGGTTGGGGATGTGAATGGGGGAAGTACGGGCGCTGCAGAAGCGGTGGGTTCCCAATTAGGATTGGCGAATGCAGCAGGAAGGGCATTATGGGCACGACAGGCCTGTGTTTGTCTTTTTGGTGGCAGCGGGACACTACTTGTGCTTGCCACCTCACCAGCTTGAACTGCACTTATGGGACTCGCCACGTCACCAAGTGTTACTGCAGTGCTGGTTTGACTACGACCGGGGTGTACTAGGCCGCTGGTGCTTGCCAGTTCACCAAAAACTGTTAGCGATCGTAGGGATCAGGCCTGACTCTGCGAACGCTGCAGTTATGCGTTTAGTGTTTTGTAAGTGACAGTGATCGATCGATACTGCACTTGGGTGGGCTGGGCGGAGGGGCAAAATGCAGGTGCTAGCAGGTATCTGGGGTGATCCCGCTAACACTGCATTTTTGGGAACCCTAAACTGCTGGGGACGCTAGTATAAATCTGATCGGATCAGATATTGATCCGTTCAGATACTATACCACTAAGGGAGGCGTATGCTGTGTGCGTGGGTGTTAGCGGTACTGGCGCTGCCTGGGGCGAAGCATATCACCGCCGGGCGATCAGGGGGCTAAACCTTTATTCGATAGTAAACGGCGGGTGCCCTGACACTATAAAAAATAAACAAACTAACCAGCGTCACCCGTAACACTTATACGGTGATCAGTGGTGAAAGGGTTAACTAGGGGGCAATCAAGGGGTTAAAACATTTATTAGGTAGTATATGGGGGTCCCTGACGCTAAAAAACGTCGACGGCGAACCTAAATATTTACGTCCCTAACTAGCGTCACCGGCAAAACTAATACAGCGATCAGAAAAATGATCGCTTAGTGACATTGGCGACGGGGTGATCAAGGGGTTAAAACTTTATTAGGGGGGGTTAGGGGGGTATCCTAGACCTAAAGGGGGCTAACCCTAACTGTCCTAACACTGTAACTGTCACAAACTGACACCATGCAGTAATCAGAAAAAAACAAAAAAAACAAAAAAACTGCTTGGTGTCAGTTTGTGACGGGGGGGATGACCGGAGGGTGATCGGGGGGCGATCGGGGGGCGATCGGGGGGGGGAATCGGGGTGTTTTGTGTGCCTGGCATGTTCTACTGTGTGTGTAGTGTGTTTTCACTCACAGTGCAGTCTTCTCTCCTCGGGGCCGGAACGGAAAATGCCGAGCCGAGGAGAGATGACATCATTTCCTTTGCTGCTGTTTAGCATACAGCAGCAAAGGAATGTTCCCATTGGCCGGCGGCGATCGTGAGGGGGGAGCCATGAACGGATGGCCTCCCCCTCACCTCCAATCGCTGGGGGACAAAACAGGACCACCTCGGGCACCGGGGGGGGTCCGATCGGACCCCCCACCCGCGGGAGGCAAATCACGTATATGTATGTGATTTTGCCTGCCCGTGCCGCCTTGCCGACGTACATCGGCGTGAGGCGGTCCTTCAGTGGTTAATTCTCCCCACAAGTGGAAAAAAGCCTTTACCACCTACAAAAAATTGGGAGCCCAAATAGTCCTGTTACAAGAGACCCACTTCGCTTTGAATAATCACCCTACCTTCTTTCATAGATCATACAAACAGACTTTCTTTACTCATTACCAAACTAAATGTAGAGGTGTTGCTATATTGTTGCATAACACATTCCCTTTAGAGGTACAACATGTCTACAAAGATCCCGATAATAGATTCTTTATAATTAAAGGGTTGATAGCAGGAAGGGATATAACAATTGCAAACGTATATGCACCTAATGTAGCACAGGCCTCCTTCTTTGCCACTTTTTTTAAAACTCTAAAAAGATACTCTTCAACACATATGTATGTTGGAGGAGATTTTAACCTTGTAGCCCAACCCCAATTAGACAGAAACACCACTTCCCACACCTCGGCAGCTTTTCTCAAATCCATGTCGCTCACATAATACAGGAGCTAGAAACTACACCTTTTATTCTCACCCCCACAATTCTTTTGCCAGACAGGACTACATTTTCTGCACCCCCATTATTCTAGCCAATTCTATAAACTCGGACATTCTGGTCTGTCCATGGACATCCTCCGTTCCCAGTGGAAGCCTGTTGAGGGGAAACGTGCGTCGGATGGAGCAAGTGGCTGTGATGCCATCACGTTTTATTCATTTTTTCCTTATGCAGTGAGAAGGCTCAACCCTCTGCTGCCTGTGAAACATTTTTATCCAGTTCCCTTTTCTGTGCACTATTTGCAGTGATGTTGCTGTGCAATTTGATTTGACTTTTTGGCTTGCAGTTTCCGAAATGCTGTGTTCTTAGTGCTGTGTGCAATTGCTGTGGAATTACAAGTGACTATTAATAAATTTTTACATCTACACTATGGAGTTCCCCCGTTTTGTTTTCATTGAGGGGTCTGGATGTGTGGAGGATTGAGAGAAGATAATTGACCTTCCCTCCCATAGCTGTGGAAGTTTAACACCTGAACCCAAAGAAAGTGTCTTTTGGTTGTTCCATTGAAGAAAAACAGGAAAAACTTTCTGGATTACTACCCAGGTGGAGATCACAGATGCCGGCAGGCGAATGCAACAAGCCTTTAAGATCTCTATAATTTGAGATCCTACAGATTCGGTAAGCGAGCATTTCTACTTTACCTATAGCGGGAAGATCATTTATTTGTTTGTTCCAAAGCAGAAGATTCATGATTGATCTACAATACAAGATATCCTCATATGGACTTTCTTTTACGACACATCACAAGAGTGTTTATTTCTGCTATTTTTTTTTAAAGAGGAACAAGTAATTTAATTGGTGTGTTGAAAGATTATGAACGCATAGATCTATACAATTGATTTTTTTCACATAAGCACCAGTTTTAATAGGCACTTGGTAACTTTTTACTTATATTTCACCATTTGAATAGTTATTTGTTTAACCCATTGGTATAAGTAAAAGTAAATGGAGTAAATTAGTTGCTCCTTATTTATGACATATAAACACTTTGCATAAACAAGATATTTCAGCTAGTTTGAAAAATGTATCTATTTTTTTAAAACATTTCTTCATGAGAATAGTGGTGAATCGTGGAAATGTAGTCGTATACATTGCATTCAGATACATAGTTATTGGTGGCGCGCTTGTATTTTTTTCTTACTTTGTTTGGGTCCTTTTTGTATTTTTGACTTACACGAGCAGCTGCACCGTTTTGTTGTTTTTTTACATATGGTTAGCGCAAAATATACTCTTTTGATAAATTGTACAAATTGCAAACGGGGAACCCGACATTAGCCAACACACAATCGGTAGCGCAGAAACGATTCGAGTTAGATACCCTCTTCTCAGCGAAAACAGAGAAGGCCCTTCGCTGGGTGACAGTCAGGAGGGGTAGAGGGGGAAGTGCCAGGGAGTCCTATCCAGGACTGGAGCATCCCAATAAGTACGCTCCATTGAGTGACATTGGTGAAACCAGTCAGGGACCAGCACTGCTGGAGCTGAGGGACTCTCCTAGCTGCCGGGGGAAGAACTCCTCCAGTGAGAGTGGGGGGCAGCAAAGGTAAAGGAAAGACAGATTCTGGTGGTAGGGGACTCAGTTCTTAGAAGGACAGAGAGGGCACTCTGTAACCAAGACCTGAAGCGCCAAACAGTATGTTGTCTACCGGGCGTTCGGGTTCGGCACATCACAGATCTTGTGGACAGATTACTGGGAGGGGCTGGGGAAGACCCGGCTGTCATGGTGCACGTTGGCACCAATGACAAAGTCAGAGGCAGATGGAGTGTCCCAAAGAACGATTTTAGGGACTTAGGAGCTAAATTGAGGAAAAGGACCTCCAAGGTAGTATTCTCAGGAATACTACCAGTACATTGAGCCACACCAGAAAGGCAGAGGGAGATTAGGGAAGTAAACAAGTGGCTGAAGAGCTGGTGTAGTAAGGAGGGGTTTGGGTTCCTGGAGGACTGGGCCGACTTCTCAGTCGGTACCGGTACTATAGAAGGGACGGACTGCACCTAAATGAGGAGGGTGCAGATCTGCTGGGAATGAAGATGGCCAAAAAGTTAGAGGGGTTTTTAAACTAGGCGATGGGGGGGAGGGTCCAGAGGCAGAGATAGCCGGCGCGGAAGATATTCCAGAGGGTAGTATTGGGGGCATTAGTGGTAGGTTAACCAAAGCACAAAAACACAAGGTGAGTATAGTAGCAAGTTCTAGTTGCAATCTCGAAACACCTAATACGAGGACAATATGCGACCGGTCTAAACTATGTGGCATGTTCACCAATGCCAGGAGCATGGCGGACAAGATGGGTGAACTAGAGATACTGTTGTACGAGGAGGATTTGGATTTTGTGGGAATTTCAGAGACCTGGTTCAACAGCTTTCATGATTGGCTGGCAAACATTCAAGGGTATACCCTATACCGCAAGGATAGAGAGGGTAAAAAAGGGGGAGGGGTATGCCTATATATCAAGAATAATGTACAAGTGAATGTGAGAGATGACATCACTGAGGGAGCTAGAGAGGAGGTGGAATCCTTATGGGTAGAGCTCCAAAGGGAGTATGCTATAAGCCCCCTAACCTGAGGGAGGAAGTGGAGACAGATCTCCTATCACAATTTGGATTAGTAGCAAGGATGGGAAGTGTTATCATAATGGGGGATTTTAATTATCCAGACATAGACTGGGCGGAGGGAACCGCGCATTCATTTAAGGCTCGCCAGTTCCTTAATGTCTTGCAGGACAATTTTATGGGTCAGATGGTAGATGCACCAACTAGAAATAAAACATTACTGGATCTACTGATTACCAACAATACAGACCTGATCACGGATGTGGAAATACGGGGCAATTTAGGTAACAGCGATCACAGGTCAATTAGTTTCAGTATAAATTACACAAATAGGAAACATAAAGGGAATACAAATACACTGAATTTCAAAAGAGCCAACTTCCCTAAACTACAAACCTTGCTAAAAGGCATAAATTGGAATAAAATATTAGGAACAAAGAATACGGAGGAGAGATGGGTTTGCTTTAAGAGCATATTAAATAAGGGCATTAGCCAATGTATCCCATTGGGTAATAAATTTAAAAGAGCGAACAAAAGTCCTGGATGGCTTAACTCCAATGTAAAAATGCATATAAAAGCAAAGGAGAAGGCCTTCAAAAAATACAAGGTTGAGGGATCATCCTCAGCATTCAGACTTTAAAAAGAATGCAACAAGAAATGTAAGGGTGCAATTAGGACAGCTAAGATAGAACATGAAAGACACATAGCGGAGGAGAGCAAAAAAAATCCCAAGAAATTCTTTAAGTATGTAAACAGTAAAAAAGTGAGGACAGACCATATTGGCCCCATAAAGAATGAGGAAGGACATCTGGTTACAAAGGATGGGGAGATGGCAAAGGTATTGAATTTATTCTTCTCCTCAGTCTTCATGAGTGAATCGGGGGGGCTTCAGTAACCAAAACTGCAGTGTTTATCCTCATGACACAACACAGGAAGCACCTCCATGGTTAACAGAGGACAGAATTAAAATTAGACTTGAGAAACTTAACATTAATAAATCACTGGGACCAGATGGTTTGCATCTGAAGGTACTTGTTGTACCTCATTTTTACAGATAGTCTACTGACTGGAATGGTACCAGCTGATTGGAGAAAAGCCAATGTAGCACCAATATTTAAAAAGAGCCCAAAATACATCCCTGGGAATTACAGACCAGTTAGCCTAACATCAATAGTATGTAAACTCTTGGAGGGGATGATAAGGGACTATATACAAGATTTTAGTAATAAGAACAGTATCATTAGCAGTAATCAGCATGAATTTATGAAGAATCGTTCTTGCCAAATCAATCTATTAACCTTCTATGAGGAGGTGAGTTGCCATCTAGATAAAGGAAGGCCCATAGACGTGGTGTATCTGGATTTTGCAAAAGCATTTGACACAGTTCCCCATAAATGTTTACTGTACAAAATAAGGTCCATTGGCATGGACCATAGGGTGAGTACATGGATTGAAAACTGGCTACAAGGGCGAGTTCAGAGGGTGGTGATAAATGGGGAGTACTCGGAATGGTCAGGGGTGGGTAGTGGGGTTCCCCAGGGTTCTGTGCTGGGACCAATTCTATTTAATTTGTTCATAAACGACCTGGAGGATGGGATAAACAGTTCAATCTCTGTATTTGCAGACGATACTAAACTAAGCAGGGCAATAACTTCTCCGCAGGATGTGGAAACCTTGCAAAAAGACCTGAACAAACTAATGGGGTGGGCAACTACATGGCAAATGAGGTTCAATGTAGAAAAATGTAAAATAATGCATTTGGGTGGCAAAAATATGAATGCAATCTATACACTGGGGGGAGAACCTCTGGGAGAATCTAGGATGGAAAAGGACCTGGGGGTCCTAGTAGATGATAGGCTCAGCAATGGCATGCAATGCCAAGCTGCTGCTAACAAAGCAAACAGAATATTGGCATGCATTAAAAAGGGGATCAACTCCAGAGATACAACGATAATTCTCCCACTCTACAAGGCTCTGGTCCTGCCGCACCTGGAGTATACTGTCCAGTTCTGGGCACCAGTCCTCAGGAAGGATGTACTGGAAATGGAGAGAGTACAAAGAAGGGCAACAAAGCAAATAAAGGGTCTGGAGGATCTTAGTTATGAGGAAAGGTTGCGAGCACTGAACTTATTCTCTCTGGAGAAGAGACGCTTGAGAGGGGATATGATTTCAATATACAAATACAGTACTGGTGACTAGGGATGAGCTTCGAGTTCGAGTCGAACTCATGTTCGACTCGAACATTGGCTGTTCGCAAGTTCACCGAAGAAAAGAAGAAGAGAAGAAGAGAAGAGCGGGAGCCTCCCCCCCATGCCATGGGTGCGGAGCGGCCCGAGGAGAAGAAGACAGAAGACGCCGCGGAGGAGATGCTGGACGAGAACGCCGGAGGAAGAACCAGAAGAACCAGAAGAGCCAGAAGAACCAGAAGATGAAGGAAGATAGAAGAAAGAAGAAGCATTTAAATAAAGGAATTGTCAAAAACTGTCTCTTGTCATTTTTAACATTTTTGACACTTTTTTCGTGAAATGGTAGGGGTACTTATGTACCCCCTTACCATTTCACACAGGGGGGGGGCCGGGATCTGGGGGTCACCTTGTTAAAGGGGGCTTCCAGATTCCGATAAGCCCCCCGCCTGCAGACCCCCACAACCACCGGCCAGGGTTGTGGGGATGAGGCCCTTGTCCTCATCAACATGGGGACAAGGTGTTTTGGGGGGCTACCCCAAAGCACCCTCCCAATGTTGAGGGCATGTGGCCTGGTACGGTTCAGGAGGGAGGGGGGGCCGCACTCTCGTCCCCCCCTCTTTTCCTGCGGCCTGCCAGGTTGCGTGCTCGGATAAGGGTCTGGTATGGATTTTTGGGGGGACCCCACGCCGTTTTTTTTTTTTTTTTTTGGCGCGGGGTTCCCCTTAAAATCCATACCAGACCTGAAGGGTCTGGTATGGAATTTAGGGGGAGCCCCACGTCATTTTTTTTTTTTAATTTTGGCCGGGGTTCCCCTTAATATCCATACCAGACCTGAAGGGCCTGGTATGGAATTTAGGAGGACTCCCACGTCATTTTTTTTTTTTAATTTTGGTTCGGGGTTCCCCTTTGGGGAATTCCCATGCCGTTTTTATCAATGAACTTCTATGTGTATTGTCGGCAATGCAATAGCCGCGGGTAGTTTTAAATGAGTTTTTTCCTTCAAAATGTCATTTTGCTGTCAGACTGTTCTAAACACAGGAAACATGCGCCCCTTTACAGGCATACTATAGACACCCCCCAGGTACGAAATTTAAAGGGATATTACACTTTTATTGTTTGACTTTAAGCATTATTAAAATCACTGCTCCTGAAAAAACGGCCGTTTTTAAAACTTTTTTTTGCATTGATCCATGTCCCCTGGGGCAGGACCCAGGTCCCCAAACACTTTTTATGACAATAACTTGCATATAAGCCTTTAAAATTAGCACTTTTGATTATTCATGTTCGTGTCCCATAGACTTTAACGGTGTTCGCATGTTCGAACAAACTTTTTTCCTGTTCGCATGTTCTGGTGCGAACCGAACAGGGGGGTGTTCGGCTCATCCCTACTGGTGACCCCACAATAGGGATAAAACTTTTTCGCAGAAGAGGGTTTAACAAGACTCGTGGCCACTCATTAAAATTAGAAGAAAAGAGGTTTAACCTTAAACTACGTAGAGGGTTCTTTACTGTAAGAGCGGCAAGGATGTGGAATTCCCTTCCACAGGCAGTGGTCTCAGTGGGGAGCATTGATAGCTTCAAGAAACTATTAGATAAGCACCTGAATGACCGCAACATACAGGGATATATAATGTAATACTGACACATAATCACACACATAGGTTGGACTTGATGGACTTGTGTCTTTTTTCAACCTCACCTACTATGTAACTATGGTCCAAAGCTAAATTTCTCCTACATAGTAATTCGGCTTCCTCCATGTTTGCTCGTAAATTGAATCAAACCATACATCCTCCACACCTATACAAACTCCGTAATGCCTCCGGTCATATGGTCTCTCACCCTAAAGAAGTCCTGACTGTATTTGAACATTTCTATTCCAACTTACTCTCCCATCCCCCCTCCTTCCCAGTGCAAACATCCCATGACTGGCTGTCCTCATTACCACTACCCTCTTTAACGCCGTCTCAAATAGAGGCCCTAAATGCTCCTTTTATGGAGGAGGAGGTACTGAAAGTAATTAAATCCTTGAAACGGGGGGCGTGGCCGGGATGGTGGACTGAGTAGATGTGCCTCACTGAGCTCTGCTGGAGAAGAATCCGTTTATATATCCGTAGCTGAGATAAACACGATCTACTCGGTCCGACAGCCTCTGTATGCCTTCGAGAACACCCGGAGGCCCGAAATGGGGCAAAAAGCTAAAATTTCCCCCTGGCATTGAGGTGGAGAAGACCCCAGAACCAGACCTGCGGCCTATGCCAGCGCGCCTCGGCAACATGGCGTCGCAGATGGAGCACGAGGAGATTGCTCCACCGGGCATCCCTGAGGTGATGGCGGCTATTTCTTTATGCCAGACAATGCTTACGTCTAAAATCGAAGCTGTGCAGTTAGATGTGGGGCTGCTGAGGCAAGACCTGGACAAAATCCGCTCCAGGATCACAGCGGTAGAGCAGCAGGTTGGAGACACGTAGGATACGTGACTGACCATGCGGCCTCCATTAGAACACTCCAAAACAAGGTGAAAGCGCTGGAGTATCAGGCAGAGGATGTCGAAAATCGTAGCAGAAGGAACAACCTTCGTATTGTTGGGCTCCCTGAGGGGGTTGAGGGGCGTAATCCTACTACCTTTACTGAAGATCTTCTGCGATCAGTTCTTCCCGCGGCGCACCTGTCCCCGTTCTTCACGGTGGAACGAGCTCACCGAGTACCACCGAGCCCGGGACCAGAAGGAGCTCCTCCACGCACGCTAATCTTACGTCTGCTAAACTACAGGGATAGGGATGAGCTCCTGAGAGCGGCCGCGCAGCAGGTGACATCCCCTACCGCAATGTGAAGCTTATGATGTTCCCTGACTACACGATGGAGACACAGAGGCAGCGCCGGTCCTTTGATGCGGTGAAAGCGGCGATTCGATACAGTATTCTATTCCCTGCTAAGCTTCGAGTGGTGGATGGAGAAATAGTAAGGATCTTCACTAGCCCCAAAGATTTATGGCATGCAATGCCAAGCTGCTGCTAATAAAGCAAACAGAATATTGGCATGCATTAAAAGGGGGATCAACTCCAGAGATAAAACGATAATTCTCCCGCTCTACAAGACTCTGGTCCGGCCGCACCTGGAGTATGCTGTCCAGTTCTGGGCACCAGTCCTCAGGAGGGATGTACTGGAAATGGAGCGAGTACAAAGAAGGGCAACAAAGCTAATAAAGGGTCTGGAGGATCTTAGTTATGAGGAAAGGTTGCAAGCTCTGAGCTTATTCTCTCTGGAGAAGAGACGCTTGAGAGGGGATATGATTTCAATTTACAAATACTGTACTGGTGACCCCACAATAGGGATAAAACTTTTTCGCAGAAGAGAGTTTAATAAGACTCGTGGCCACTCATTACAATTAGAAGAAAAGAGGTTTAACCTTAAACTACGTAGAGGGTTCTTTACTGTAAGAGCGGCAAGGATGTGGAATTCCCTTCCACAGGCGGTGGTCTCAGCGGGGAGCATTGATAGCTTCAAGAAACTATTAGATAATCACCTTAATGACCGCAACATACAGGGATATGTAATGAAATACTGACACATAATCACACACATAGGTTGGACTTGATGGACTTGTGTCTTTTTTCAACCTCGCCTACTATGTAACTATGGTCCAAAGCTAAATTTCTCCTACATAGTAATTCGGCTTCCTCCATGTTTGCTCGTAAATTGAATCAAACCATACATCCTCCACACCTATACAAACTCTGTAATGCCTCCGGTCATATGGTCTCTCTGTAACTATGTAACTATGACACCAATGCCTGGCTTGAAACACTGCCTCCCTAAACCTTTCAATCTGTGGGCCTGAGCCTCTTCTTGCAATCCTTGTTTGTTCCCCCTTCTACTGCTCACCTCCTGGGACTGCTAAAGCCATCGTCAGGAATCCTGCATTGAAGAGCTACAGACGCTGTAACCCCGCCCCCTTACGACGTCATTGTCCCAGCATGCGCAGGGACTCTGGGGTCACGCCCCCTTATGACGCCAGAGTCCCTGCGCATGCTGGGACCATGACGTCGTAAGGGGGCGGGGTTACCGCCTATATAAATGGCTCCGCAGCTCGCACATAGCATTCGAGCCGGAGAGAGCGTCGTGTCAACATTGGGGAAGAAGAGAAGAAGAGACAGCGGCGGCGAGACAGCGGCAGCAGACCGGGCCCCTCGCTGGCAATAGAGCTGGAAGAAGATAGCGGCGGGGCCCGGGAGAAGAGGCGGAACACCGGGAGAAGTCGGAAGGAGACCCCCCGAAGTCGGATGAAGACCCCGGAGCTGACTAATAAATTACTCTTAAAACCTGTGTGCTGTGTTTTTTTTTATATTGACACTTTTCCCTAGGTGAATGGGTAGGGGTACCATGTACCCCAAACTCATTCACACAGGGTGGGGGGCCGGGATCTGGGGGCCCCCTTATTAAGGGGGGCTCCCGGATTCCGATAAGCCCCCCGCCCGCAGACCCCGACAACCAACGGCCAGGGTTGTCGGGAAGAGGCCCTTGTCCTCATCAACATGGGGACAAGGTGCTTTGGGGTGGGGGGGGCACCCACCCCCCCATGTTGAGGGCATGCGGCCTGGTACGGCTCAGGAGGGGGGGGCGCTCGCTCGTCACCACCCCCTTTCCTGGCCGGCCGGGCTGCGTGCTCGGATAAGGGTCTGGTATGGATTTGGGGGGGACCCCCACGCCGATTTTTCGGCATAGGGGGTTCCCCTTACAATCCATGCCAGACCTAAGGGCCTGGTATGCCCCCGAGGGGGGAACCCACGCCGGTTTTTTCATTTAAAATTTGGCGCGGTGTTCCCGCCTCAGGATTCATACTAGACAGCTGTCAGCACTGCCTGTCACTCATCGCGGAGGAAAACAAAGTTTTCCTTTCCCGATGAGTGAGCCATCTCAGCGCTGGCTCCTGCGACGGGGCTTGTAGGTGTCAAATCTCGCCGAGAAGTGCGGCGAGATTGACACAATATCGCGGTCACCTACTGTAACTACATTCCTTAAGTTGAGCTATATTCTATCATGATATTAAGAAACATATACCCATATATAAAATATATATATATCCACACATAGATACACACATATACACGTAGATTTTATATATATATATATATATATATATATATATATATATATATATATACACACATACATATATACATTCTATGGGGCAAGGCAGTTTAAATTGGAGTCCTTGCAATGGTCCACTTGAATCTGATTGATATAAATATGATATCCAATATCTCCATCACAATATGACGGATCTCTGGCACCATTTCCACCCCTCAGATACTCAGTTCACTTGTTTATCCACTACCTTTCGGACGCTGCCTCGTATAGATGTGGCCTTTGCTTCATCTGATCTGCTTCGGGAGACGGTGTCCACGGAGATTCTCTCCCAAGGCATCTCAGATCATGCTCCATTATTGGTTACGGTTCGGGTGGTCCCTCCTGGGGGCCCGAGGCTGTGGAGATTATCCAAATATTGGATTATGGACCCAGAGATCCAAGAGGAGATTCCAGAGGAGCTGTGCACCTTTTGGTTGAACAATGCGGACTCATCTGGCCCACTTATACTGTGGGACACATTTAAGGCATGGTTGAGAGGTCAATATATCAGGAAAATTGCAAATAGAAAAAGGGTATCTGTGCAGTCTCTTGGGCAATTGGAAGAGCAGGCCCGAGAAATGGAGCAATTATATGTTAACACCCCGAACTCCAATAATTATATCTCCTGGCAGCATACCCTCAGAGAACTATCGTTGCTAAGAGTGGACCTCACTAAAAAGTCCATGTTGGCCTGTGTTCGAATAAGGGGACAAGAATGGCCGGCTTCTGGCTTCTGGCCTGGTTGGCGAAAGGACAGTATACAGCGACTCATGTGGGTAGGCTGCGGGATACGGATGGTGCTCTCCTAACCACCCCTGGGGCAATTAGTAACAGATTCTTACAGTTTTACCAACAACTATACTCCACTAGGGCAGACTATACAGCCGCCGACCTCTCTGACTATTTAGACCTCGTACCATTACCTGTACTGGATTCAGACCAAAGTAAGGTCCTCGATGAGGACATAACCCTGGAGGAGGTTCAAACGGCCATGAGTTGCATGCAAGCAGGAAAAGCCCCTGGCCCAGATGGTATCCCCATAGAATTTTACTCACAACAGCAGGAGCTGTTGGCCCCCAGACTGACCTCTCTCTCCTCTCGCAGTTTTATAGCCTTGGCTCCCTTCCAGAATCTATGTCTGAGGCGGTGGTGGTGTTGGTGCCCAAACCCGGTAAGGACCCTGAGGAATGTGCTTCCTATAGGCCCATATATCTCATAAATGCAGATGCCAAATTACTGGCCAAAATTCTGGCTCTTAGATTAGCCATAGTGATTGAAGACCTGATTCATCAAGACCAGACAGGGTTCATGCCGGGGAAGGGCACCGATATCAATATACGCAGACTTTTTATTAATCTTGATACGGCACATGACAATGTAGGCACTAGAGTCATTGCTTCCCTAGACGCGGAGAAAGCCTTTGACTCAGTGGAATGGGGGTTTCTGTGGGAGGTATTAAAGAGATTTGGTTTTGGTCCTAAATTTCTAAATTGGATAGGCTTGTTATATAAATCGCCCAAGGCCAGGATCCATGTAAATGACACCCTATTGGACTATTATCTCCTCCAGAGGGACAAGAGGCAGGGTTGCCTGCTGTCGCCTAGCCTTTTTGTCTTGGCCCTCGAGCCATTAGCTGTCCTGATATGAGAAGGGGGTGCTGTGCGGGGGTTTCGGGTTGGCCCTCTGGAGGAGAAAATCTCCTTATATGCAGATGATGCATTACTGTATCTAAACGACGCTGGGCCCTCGTTGCAAGCAGCACTGGAGATTTTCAATAGGTTTGGAAGGTTTTCCAGGGTTAAAATAAATTGGTCTAAATCGGTCATCTTCCCTATAGACTCCCGGGCCCATGACGAGATACCATCGACTCCGCTGATGTGGGTAGGGGAATTTAAGTACTTGGGGATTGTAGTGTCCAAGGATCTCCAGGCCTTCCGTCGTCTTAATATTCAGCCCATTATCGCAAGACTAAAGGAGCATTGCTCTAAATGGAAGGATTTACCACTCAACCTGTTAGGACGCATCAATATACTGAAAATGCTATACCTGCCCAGATTTAACTATGTGTTTCGGAATTGCCCTCTGTGGCTTCCTAGCTCCCTATTTAAGGACCTGGATGGGTGCATCGGTTCATTTTTATGGAAGGGATCCTCCCCCAGATTGGCTAGGTCAACTCTGCAGCTTCCGGTCCACTGTGGGGGTCTTGCTCTACCTAACCTTCTAATTTACTACTGGGCAGCAGTAATAGTTTCTGTGCGATGGTGGTTTGAACAATCCAGATCAAATGCTGCCACATGTCTGGAGGCTGCTATCATAGGCTCATTTACGGAACTGGGAAATATAGTTTATAAGGGTCCCTCGGCTTACTCTCTGCTCCCAGGGCCCACCAGGACAACCCTAAAAGTATGGGCAGTGGCCAGGAAGAGATTCTTGCACCCCTGTCAGTACTCCCCCTTTACACCACTTTGGGGGAACCCATCCCTCCCTCACTTCAAAACCATACCGGACCCACAACTATGGGCCAGATTTGGGATTAAGGTCCTCCAGGACATCATTCACTCAGGGACATTGCTCTTGTTTCAGGAATTAGCAGAGAAATTTGGGCTCCCTAGTAGAATGATATTCAGATACTATCAGTTGAGGCATGTGGCTAGGGCTCAATTTCTCAATCCTATAAGCCTAAAACCAGACCCCATTGAGGAAATTCTAGCTCAGGAAATTCTTAAGAAGACCCTTTCCATCCTGTACCTTGCTCTACTGGAAACTGATTCACCTAAGATGCACTCACTATAGGCCAAGTGGCAGGCTGATATTCCCAACCTGGACAGGGAGACTTGGGAAGAATGCTTTGAAGATGGGTCCAAGTTAATGGTTTCATCTAGAGACAGGTTGTTACATACTAAGTTTATGCACCGGGTATATTACACCCCACAGAGACTGCACCAGAATTACCCTCATAGATCACCAAACTGTAATAGATGTCAATACCCAGACAGCACGTATTTGCATATGTTCTGGACCTGCCCTCTCATTATGCAGTTCTGGACAGCAATTTTTAAAAGTATTAATATCCGCTTACAATTAACATTGCTGATATCGCCTGAGCTGGCTCTCTTGGGCATCCACGATGATGACCAGAGGCCTAAATACATGAAAATACTAATTTCATTGTTGCTGTTCTAACTCTATAACCGTATATCATTCTTGGGCAGAGTCATGGCTGTTAAAATGACCCTATTACCGAAGCTTTTATTTATTTTTCCGCTCCCTCCTTATCAATATCCCAAAAGCCTATATTGACAAGTTACAGCGGGAGGTTAATAGGTTTATTTGGCAGAATAAACACCCCATATTTTCAAAACACATTCTGTATAAATCCCAATCCATTGGAGGTCTGGGTCTACCCAATCTTTGGTTCTATTTTTTTGACTGCCCGATTTTCCCAGATAGCACAGTGGAACATCTCGGATTCAAAAGTACCTGTGGTAGGGTTTGAATCTGACTCCATTTTACCCTATTGCCTCTCGTCCATATTGTGGTCACCCTCTAATGTTACACATAAGCTTACTCCCCTCAACTCGATAGTTTCCCATTCTCTCACACTCTGGCACCCTTATAAAAATAGACTTGGATTGATTTCACCAGCCCCTCCAGCCACATCCTTCCTTGGGGAACCATTATTTACCCTAGCATTTAATCACCCTGAGAATTTTGCTTGGTGGAAATCCAACTCCTTGACTACCTTAGCAGACCTCCAACTTGGAGATACATTTGCCACATTTGATCTCCTCCGCACACAAAAACAAACACCACTGCGGGAATATCTCCATGTTATGCAAATAAGACATTTTTATATCTCCCATTATAATCTTACCCCCTCCTCCCCTTCCACCTCCTACAAACAGATCTGCCATGAAGCCCTGAGAGGTAAAGGTCTCATTTCTACCCTCTATAAAACTGAATTAGCTTTGTGTTTTTCAGGTGACCCCCCATATAGGACCAAATGGGAGACTGACTGTGATGAACAATTTGCTCCAGAGGACTGGGAGACCATGCTAGCAAACCTTTGGAAGGCCACTAAATCACTAGTGGTTAGGGAAACAGCCTATAAGGTTCTCACTAGATGGTACTACACTCCTTCCAGACTTCAAATAATGTACCCAGGAACATCAGGATTGTGCTTCAGAGGCTGCCAGCTGCTGGGCACATTCAAACACATATTTTGGGATTGTGGACTCCTGGCCCCGATATGGGAAAGGGTGACTGCGGTTGCCTCTGCAATTTCTGGAACCCCTCTGAAGCTCATGATCCCGATGTGTTTACTTGGAGCAAAGATCCCAGGAATCCTCCGCAGGGAGGAATGTCTCATACACACGATATGTATATCTACCCTCTGGGTCATTGCACTTCATTGGAAATCCCCTGTTGTCCCCCTAGCCTCCATCCAAGACAGAATTGATATGGTGATGATTATGCAGAGGATATTGTATACTCTACAGGATAGGATGAACTTGTTCAATTGTAGATGGGAACCTTAGAAAACCCATAAGCACATTTTGTTGGCACAAAGCTAGATACTGCTCGAGGTACCTAGACCATAAACAAATAACACCTTCATGTATACATTTTTCCATGTTATATTCTGTATGCTTTGGAAGTATTCCTTGTCCCAATTTTTTATGTTATTATGCTTTGGATGTCAATTTTATGATGTACACTGATACATGACTGTATGTTTTATTCTTTGTTCCATCTCTCTTAAATAATAAAAAAAAATGTTTGTAATAAAAAGATAAATAGTCAATGAGTTTGTTAGCTCTCACATGGATGCATTAAGCAGGGTAGACACTGAGCCATGAAGAGGTAGAAAAGATCAGTCAAAAGACCTGCGTAACAAGGTAATGAAACTTTACAAAGATGGAAAAGGATATAATAAGATATCCAAAGCCTTCAATATGCCAGTCAGAACTATTTAATCACTTTTTAAGAAGTGGAAAATTAGGGGCTTATTTGATACCAAGCTAAGGTCAGGTAGACCAAGAAAGATTGCAGCCACAACTGGCGAAAGAAGTGCTCAGAATACAAAGAAAAACCCACAGGTAACCGCAGGAGAAATACAGGCTGCTCTCCAAAAAGACAGTGTGGTTGTTTTTAAGGAGCACAATTCAATGATACAAAAAAGACCTGCTTGGTTGAGCTGCCAGAAGGAAGCCTTTGCTGCGCCAATGCCACAAAAAAGCCAATGAGTCGTGTTGTTGGGCATATTGTATCCAGGCTTTTTTTTTGGAACTTGTACAGTAAAGGCTTCTTTCTGGCAACTTGACCATTCTACGGGGGTTGAGTTATTGGCTCACAGTAGCAGCAACTGCGGCCACCACTCTGCCCTCTCACTCCTTTTGACCTTGACCATGCAGCTCTTTTTTGTTCAAGTATCATCGTATTGTGCTTCTTAAAATCAGCCACACCATCTTTTTCCAGAGCAACCTGTATTTCTCCTGAGGTTACCTATGGGTTTTTCTTTGTATCCCGAACAATTCCTGTGGCAGTTGTGGCTGAAATCTTTCTTGATCTACCTGACCTTGGCTTGGTATCAAGAGATCCCCAAATATTCCACTTCTTAAGTGATTAAACAGTACTGACTGGCATATTCAAGGCTTTGGATATCTTTTTATATCCTTTTCCATCTTTGTAAAGTTTCATTACCTTGTTACACAGGTATTTTGACTTTTCTTTTCTACCTCCTCATGGCTCAGTGTCTAGCCTGCTTAGTGCATCCATGTGAGAGCTAACAAACTCATTGACTATTTATACACAGACACTAATTGTAAATTAAAAAAACACAAATGTGGGCAAAGTAAATATGATACAATAAATATTATTGTATCTGTATATTAATTTGTCTAATCCCTATAGTTAGTTAATCTATTAAAACTCTGACCACATGTTACTGTTGATATCACAATAATACAAGGTTAGCTATGAAACCAAACACACGGTTTATAAGTAATAAAGTCTTATTTATTTCCCAAGGAAAAAATAAAGCTAACATGAAATACTATAGAAAGATATTACAAACACAGACCAACAATCAGAACATATAAAACAAGAACATCATAGATACTTATCACAAGGCCCTCCGAGAGGTTTGTTTCTTCCAGCTATGCTCAGATGTTGAAGAGAGGGCCATCACCATGAGGCTTAGGCCCAAGCCATGATCCAAAGCGGAAGGGGCTATTTCTCTTCCTTGCTCAGTCTTTTATACTTTGATCTTACACCATTTAAACCCAACCCCATTGCCATCCCATCTAGACTTTTGACATATAACAGTATTTATGGGGCAGTCCTTCTCAACAGTACTGCCTGTCCTGCTGTACTTTGGCATTGTCCATGTCAATCTTTCGGTACCTGTTAATCCTTTCATCTTTGTCACCCACCGTCATCAATCATCCTGTCAGCCATGGCCCCTTTCAAGTTTGCGTTATAGCAATAGATGGTCCGGAGCCAAGGGCTGAAACGACATTCCAGACCGCCCCCTAGGAAAGCAAATGCTTTGTTGTATCAGAAAGAAACCCTTTTAAAACCATGGAATTGCAAGGATTAGCCTGGGTGATCTTTGGGAATAGGAAACAGATATGTACACAGATATGGATTTATGATAGATCCAATTCAAACTCTGGATAATACCAAAACACTGTTACCCATAAACGCAGTAACATTGACAGAGAAACTCCAGAAATATGACACCAGACCCTGTTGCTATCCAACATATTCCATTTTGTGCCTAAAGGGCGCATACCACCCTTCTTCAGACACGGCTCACATTGAACAGTCCATAACTGTCTTAACGCGTGTCGCTCCCCAACATGTGTTTCCGAACCAGTACCTGCGGAACAGTCCTTAACTATCTTAACATGTTGCGTTTTCAACATGTGCTTCAGAGACAGCTCCTATGGAACAGTTCAAAACCGTCTTAACGCGCTGTGCTTCCCAACACGTGCCGCTTTGCTACTGGGTGACACACCAGCATCATTCTTCCGTGACAGCTTCCATGTCACCATTCTGTGTCTTCTGTATCTTCTCCTTTCCTATATCTTCAGGACGGGGTGCAGTACAGGCAAGGGGTGTCCATTCACTCACTACTCACCAGCACACACTCAGAGCAACATATTAACCTGCTTTCAGATACAGAGTCTCGAGGAGGGCCTTTCTTGCCCGCATTTTTAACCTAAAACACACATACCACGGGGACAGAAAGTATTCAGACTCCCTTAAATTTTCCACTCTTTGTTTTTCCTCATTAATGTATAGACAGCACCCCATATTGACAGAAAAACACAGAATTGTTGACATTTTTTCAGATTTATTAAAAAAGAAAAACTAAAATATCACATGGTCCTAGGTATTCCGACCCTTTGCTGTGACACTCATATATTTAACTCAGGTGCTGTCCATCTCTTCTGATCATCCTTGAGATATACCTTCATTTGAGTCCAGCTGTGTTTGATTATACTGATTGGACTTATTTAGGAAAGCCTCACACCTGTCTATATAAGACCTTACAGCTCACAGTGCATGCCAGAGCAAATGAGAATCATGAGGTCAAAGGAACTGCCTGAAGAGCTCAGAGACATAATTGTGGCAAGACACAGATCTGGCCAAGGTTACAAAAAATTTCTGCTGCACTTAAGGTTCCTAAGAGCATAGTGGCCTCCATAATCCTTAAATGGAAGATGTTTGGGACGACCAGAACCCTTCCTAGAGCTGGCCGTCCGGCCAAACTGAGCTATCGGGGGAGAAGAGCCTTGGTGAGAGAGTTAAAGAAGAACCCAAAGATCACTGTGGCTGAGCTCCAGAGATGCAGTCGGGAGATGGGAGAAAGTTGTAGAAAGTCAACCATCACTGCAGCCCTCCACCAGTCTGAGCTTTATGGCAGAGTGGCCCGACGGAAGCCTCTCCTCAGTGCAAGACACATGAAAGCTCGCATGGAGTTTGCTAAAAAAAAACACCTGAAGCACTCCAAGATGGTGGCAATTTGTCCCTCAACTTGCATAGATAACTAGGCGACCCTTCTATATAAATAACTACACATATATATCTGCAACAATGACAAAACCCACACAATTCCATCCCTGTGCCTGGATTTATGTGGCCATGCCCAGGGTATATCCTGCACCTCTACCTACTGTTAGGTTCAAGGAATACCCTAGTTCCATGACTAACGTTACATTGTTATCCTCTAGGACAAAGAAACAAACTCGTCTCTGTCCCAAATAATACCCAGGTGCTTCCTTCCCAGCAATGATCTCTCCATCCAGAACACAGAGTGAAATAACTTCCCAACATTTTTCTTTCACCGCCATGTATTGACCTGGCATGCAAAGGACATCATGGTCATGCTTCCGACCGAGGGAAATATCAACCTGCCTCCAGCTTCCATCTTCTCTGATCACATGTGGGTAATTTAGCCTCAAATGCAACAAGATAGAATCCCCAGTCAGTAAGCCCATTGATGCCACTAAATATACAGACCGAGTCTGCGCTTCTATATATGGGATCATACATTACCTGTGTAGGGTTTCAACCTCTCAGGTGAGACGTCAACCAGGTGTATCTCTCCCATACAAGGAAATTTTCACCCCATTGATGTGTCACCTGGCCAACCTCTAGCCTAGCCAACAGACACCTTAATATGCATAAGTGCCAGCCTCCTGGGTACCTGCACCATAATAATTCCATTACGTCAATACATGTCATACATTAAAAACCTTTTCTTCTTTCAATTCCTCCCTCCAACAAAAAACATATTTTACATTTCATGTTCTGACGGATTAGATATGTTATATTCCTTCCCCGACCTCCAATCCATTGCACATGAATTAATAGCATGTTTGCATTCATCAGTAGAGACTCCGGCAAAAATGTTTCACAAGTCTTGTTGATAGGCACAGTCTTTCAGATTCAGCATTAGCACTAAATTGTCCATAGGAAAAAAACAAGCATTAATCTGAATCTTTTTGTTTGTTTCTTGTATTGACCTGGCATGCAAAGGACATCATGGTCATGCTTCCGACCGAGGGAAATATCAACCTGCCTCCAGCTTCCATCTTCTCTGATCACATGTGGGTAATTTAGCCTCAAATGCAACAAGATAGAATCCCCAGTCAGTAAGCCCATTGATGCCACTAAATATACAGACCGAGTCTACGCTTCTATATATGGGATCATACATTACCTGTGCAGGGTTTCAACCTCTCAGGTGAGACGTCAACCAGGCGTATCTCTCCCATACAAGGAAATTTTCACCCCATTGATGTGTCACCTGGCCAACCTCTAGCCTAGCCAACAGACACCTTAATATGCATAAGTGCCAGCCTCCTGGGTACCTGCACCATAATAATTCCATTACGTCAATACATGTCATACATTAAAAACCTTTTCTTCTTTCAATTCCTCCCTCCAACAAAAAACATATTTTACATTTCATGTTCTGACGGATTAGATATGTTATATTCCTTCCCCGACCTCCAATCCATTGCACATGAATTAATAGCATGTTTGCATTCATCAGTAGAGACTCCGGCAAAAATGTTTCACAAGTCTTGTTGATAGGCACAGTCTTTCAGATTCAGCATTAGCACTAAATTGTCCATAGGAAAAAAACAAGCATTAATCTGAATATTTTTGTTTGTTTCTTCTCTCCTGAATGTTTATCAGAACAAATTTTTGGTGTGGTGTGGCACAGACACACTGCCAACTAGATGAACATCTTTCATCTCTGTTCCAGAAACCTCTCCAATCTCGCTTGACCAGGAAGTGAAAGTGAAAAACAAGAGCAGAATCAAAATTTTTATCCACAATATCTGCTCGCTTACTATGTTTACTTATAGTTCCTTCCTTGGAACCCAGGAACTTAGTATTCCTGGCTTATGCAACTCTGACCAAACTATCAAAACAACCATGACCTCTTTAGGCTAAACCCACTCTAAAATGGATCCCCATGGTATGATCAAAATTTAAAAAAAAACGACCGTCAATGTTGCTTTCCAAAAAATTCTTAATTTAAACACTAACAATGCATTTAGCTATACCTTAAGACCTATGCACTACCCCCCCTTTCAGGTGGACAACCTAACAATTTTTCCACCTAAACAAAACAAAAATAAAATAGATGACTAAACAAATACCAAAAATATATTTAAAAAATGTAAAAAAAAATAATAACAAAAAAATTAAAAATCTGGCCATTATCACACAAAAACACCATGACAAGACAACCACCATAAAACAATGACAAACACTCAACTTTAATTAAAGACATCTATGGACTTTCCACATGAGAAGAATAAGTGCTCATTTTGATCTGAAAGACAATTGGTTCATGGGAAAAACAAAAAAAAAAAAAACATCTGTACCTCATCACAACATTTGTAACTTCATTTGTAACTCTTTAATCCATTAATGCCTGACTATTGTTTATTTATTTTCATTGTTTGCAAACAATTACTAATTAATGAGCTCATGGTACCATGTGATAACCTAACCCCTGTTCTGCTAAATTTGCCCACTGTTGTTCTCACTTTGAAGAACCTGCAAACAAAACACAAACATTAGTATCCAAACCAGTTTAACTTCTTCCCTGGTCTCTGGAAAAGGAACAAAAAGACAGTGATTACACACAATTATCATGACAATTGACTTTTTAAGTCCCCCAAGCCTTTTCCCACTAATTGTAATGCTAGGGGAACAATTGTCATATTTTCTTATACTAGGCAGGCAGTATTGGTAAACTTTGCCATATTAGTCAGGAAAAAAAAGAATGCAATTTGCGTCCAACTACATACAAGCCAGAATGGTAGATTAGCCCAGGGGGCAAATATTGGAATGTTCATCCAGTCTTGTTGCTGGCTGTGTTTAGAGTGTGGACTGTCATTTCTTATCTTTTCTTCAGAACTGTGTGATCTGTCCCAGCTGCTATCTTTCATATCAGGCCTTTGCACTATGCTGTTAATAGAGAAGAAATGCTCCTGCGCACAAGTGGATAACCAGACAAGTAGTAAATAAATAACCACCGGCCTTGCTGCCCTCAAGGATGGGGAATCCTAGCAGACAATGAGAGAAAAGAAAAAAAGGGTGGACCAGCCATATCCTTTGGATGTAAGTTTATTAAAACCAATAATACAAAGAAACTACTCACAAGCAGTTGTGGAGATCTCACAGAATAAAAAGGTATTCAACTGACAGCATGCAGTCAAGGATGAGCAGGGCCCTCCAAAGCTCACAGAGGCATACACAAGGATAACTGCTAGCTGACGCGTTTCGAGGGGGAACATCCCCTCTTCCTCAGAGCACAGCAGTAAATCCTCCTTCAGCAGTCCCCATATATATGTGTGTGCATGTGAATATTCACATGAGCCTTTAGCCAATCAGAATGAATGTTAAAGGCCCCTCCCTTAACCGCCCCCAGCCCCATAAGCTGTCCAATTAAAAAAAAATGTATAGTGAGTGAATAATAAATAATAATTAAATAATAAAAAAATGGTAATTAATAATGGTAAAGGTATTGCTACTGATCATGATAATATTATTATTAACAATAGTAATCAGAATATAAATAAAGAAAGAAAGAATAAGGGGAAGCACCAGACCCTTGTCAAGGGTACTGACATACCGCAATAGATGCGTGGAGATTGTAAATAGACAGTGCCTCACATTCCATAGTAACAGGGTCCATATTGGTCCCCTTAGTGACTGCTCATGGCAGCTGTAAGGAGCGAAGGGCTGTGCCGTCAGGCCTGCACCATTACCATGGCGCACACCTACATCCTGGCTGGTATTGCGGCCTGGAACGCACGCAAGCGTATCTGCACTCCAGGCTAGAGGAAGGGATGGGCCTGGTGTCACTTCCTCCGCGTCATCCGTCGCTCGCCAATGATGTGGGCGGCGGAGAGCGGATCAATGCCATATTACTGTAAGCAGTAATAGGAGGTCAGAGAGAAATATCTACCATAGGCGTAAAAAAACCACTCATTTAGCTGGATGAATAACAGCAATTACTATGCCCCAGTATAATCACACAGCCGCCATTTGGGCAGTGATACAAATGGGATAAAAAATATATAATATAAAGAGTGGGGCCCCTATAAAGACCCAAAAGAAGAACTAATTAAAAGCGCTAGCAGATTACCAAGAGGCTAATAAAAACAATAAACAACAATAATAATGTAAATATACAATATACATGTATATAGACGCGCATACATGACATATATATTAGCCTATAGTGAAAAAAAATAAAAATAAATAAATAAATTATTGATCAAGGACTGGTATATGGGAGGATATCCGTAGAATTATCGGGACTTCCCGGACAAGAATTAATCGAACAGGGGATGCTACTGAAGGAGGTATACACATGCTGCAATCGATAGTAACATAGAATAGGGTCAGTAGCTTATACATGTATTATGTTAAAAAATAAATAATAATGAATAATAATAAAAATGATAATGAATATTGAGAAAGACATGCAATGAATGGTATCAGTACACAAAATTCATACATACTTATATATCTCTCTCCAGTTACTGCGTGCAACATGTGACATGTCAGTACCAAAAAGGTAGCATATTTCATGGAATTAAAAGAATGTTGTAAATGGTATCACAATACAAATAACATTACAAAAGTGTAACATACTATCATCATAAAGACCTAAAACCTAGCTAGAATGCATACAGACGTCGACACATGTGCCAGAGCGAGGGGTACAAAAAGAGAGTCATCAGAATGCTCTGCAAAATTAAGCGATTTTGTGAACCTCTGGATCCTCATTAAGTCCCCCGGGGGTCATACTTCCGAGGGTGAAGATTAAATAAGCCTCGCGTTTGCAAAGCCTTTGGTGTCTTCTACCTCTATCGAGAGCACCCCCAATAGATTCAATCCCAAAGACTCTCATACCCGATAGATCACCATGGTGGGCTACCTGAAAGTGTCGAGGAACCTGATATTTCACTCTGGTATTGGTGATGTCACATTTATGTTCATCAATACGCACTCTCATGGGGCGAGAGGTACGGCCCACATATAGGCGCCCACACTGACAAATGATGCCATATATCACATGGTCTGTACCACAGTTGATAAACTGCTTCTAGTGATGGACCCTGCTATCTCTCCCAGTGACTGTCTTTTTTCTGTGCCACATGTAAGTTAGTAGGTATTGGAGATGGAGGACCTACCAGCTCCTCACTCCTTGTGAGGGATCGTTTGACAGCCCGTGCAGGCGATTCATCGTCTCCTAGCACTATGCATAGTGTGTCACCCTCAGCTATTGATACTGAGGCCATATTGGACCCCTCTCTAGTGGTTCACAATCCATTCACCACTCTAGAGAATCTAGAATTGGATCTCAGCAATGGTAGTATAGCCAATGTTACACCCCCATTGACTTTTTTAGAGATAGAAGTTGCAAGAACAGAGGGGACTGCAATGGAGAATGGGACTTTAAACCCTCTGCTACTCAAGACTGGACTACATGATGGTGAACCACAGTTTGTTAGACCAGGTGGTGGATACTAAAATTGAAATAACCACGCTATCCGACCATTCCCCGATTTCAATGATGATAAGGTTCCCGGGGACCCAAAGACAACCTTTTACATGGGGTTTAAACAAAAACCTATTTAAAGATGGCAGTGTGGTAGAGGCAGTTTAGAAGGAGAATTTTTCTTCCAGGTCAATGATACAGGGGATATATCAGACTCCACACTTTGGGAAACTCACAAAGCATATATAAGGGGGTCCATATATCGTACCGAGGGAAGGGATGTTGCTGGTAACGGCTGATGTCACCTCCCTCTATACGGTCATCCCCCACCAATTAGGTTTGGAGGCCGTGTCGGACCATCTCCACCGATTGTCTAATCTCCCGGATGAACAAATTCAATTCATTATGTTATTGTTGGATAGGGATGAGCCGAACACCCCCCTGTTCGGTTCGCACCAGAACATGCGAACAGGAAAAAAGTTCGTTCGAACATGCGAACACCGTTAAAGTCTATGGGACACGAACATGAATAATCAAAAGTGCTAATTTTAAAGGCTTATATGCAAGTTATTGTCATAAAAAGTGTTTGGGGACCTGGGTCCTGCCCCAGGGGACATGGATCAATGCAAAAAAAAGTTTTAAAAACGGCCGTTTTTTCAGGAGCAGTGATTTTAATAATGCTTAAAGTCAAACAATAAAAGTGTAATATCCCTTTAAATTTCGTACCTGGGGGGTGTCTATAGTATGCCTGTAAAGGGGCGCATGTTTCCTGTGTTTAGAACAGTCTGACAGCAAAATGACATTTTGAAGGAAAAAACTCATTTAAAACTACCCGCGGCTATTGCATTGCCGACAATACACATAGAAGTTCATTGATAAAAACGGCATGGGAATTCCCCAAAGGGGAACCCCGAACCAAAATTAAAAAAAAAATATGACGTCGGAGTCCTCCTAAATTCCATACCAGGCCCTTCAGGTCTGGTATGGATATTAAGGGGAACCCCGGCCAAAATTAAAAAAAAAAAATGACGTGGGGTTCCCCCTAAATTCCATACCAGACCCTTATCCGAGCACGCAACCTGGCAGGCCGCAGGAAAAGAGGGGGGGACGAGAGTGCGGCCCCCCCTCCCTCCTGAACCGTACCAGGCCACATGCCCTCAACATTGGGAGGGTGCTTTGGGGTAGCCCCCCAAAACACCTTGTCCCCATGTTGATGAGGACAAGGGCCTCATCCCCACAACCCTGGCCGGTGGTTGTGGGGGTCTGCGGGCGGGGGGCTTATCGGAATCTGGAAGCCCCCTTTAACAAGGTGACCCCCAGATCCCGGCCCCCCCCCTGTGTGAAATGGTAAGGGGGTACATAAGTACCCCTACCATTTCACGAAAAAAGTGTCAAAAATGTTAAAAATGACAAGAGACAGTTTTTGACAATTCCTTTATTTAAATGCTTCTTCTTTCTTCTATCTTCCTTCATCTTCTGGTTCTTCTGGTTCTTCTGGCTCTTCTGGTTCTTCCTCCGGCGTTCTCGTCCAGCATCTCCTCCGCGGTGTCTTCTATCTTCTTCTCCTCGGGCCGCTCCGCACCCATGGCATAGGGGGGAGGCTCCCGCTCTTCTCTTCTTCTTTTCTTCTCTTCTGTTCTTCTTCATTTTCTTCTCCGGGCCGCTCCGCAATCCATGCTGGCATGGAGGGAGGCTCCCGCTGTGTGACGGCGCTCCTCGTCTGACAGTTCTTAAACAACCGGGTGGGCGGGGCCACCCGGTGAACCCCGCCCCCCTCTGACGCACGGTGACTTGATGGGACTTCCCTGTGATGTCACGGGGAATGCCACAGGGAAGTCCCGTCAAGTCACCGTGCATCAGAGGGGGGCGGGGTCACCGGGTGACCCCGCCCCCCGTTATTTAAGAACTGTCAGACGAGGAGCGCCGTCACACAGCGGGAGCCTCCCTCCATGCCAGCATGGATTGCGGAGCGGCCCGGAGAAGAAAATGAAGAAGAACAGAAGAGAAGAAAAGAAGAAGAGAAGAGCGGGAGCCTCCCCCCTATGCCATGGGTGCGGAGCGGCCCGAGGAGAAGAAGATAGAAGACGCCGTGGAGGAGATGCTGGACGAGAACGCCGGAGGAAGAACCAGAAGAGCCAGAAGAACCAGAAGATGAAGGAAGATAGAAGAAAGAAGAAGCATTTAAATAAAGGAATTGTCAAAAACTGTCTCTTGTCATTTTTAACATTTTTGACACTTTTTTCGTGAAATGGTAGGGGTACTTATGTACCCCCTTACCATTTCACACAGGGGGGGGGCCGGGATCTGGGGGTCACCTTGTTAAAGGGGGCTTCCAGATTCCGATAAGCCCCCCGCCCGCAGACCCCCACAACCACCGGCCAGGGTTGTGGGGATGAGGCCCTTGTCCTCATCAACATGGGGACAAGGTGTTTTGGGGGGCTACCCCAAAGCACCCTCCCAATGTTGAGGGCATGTGGCCTGGTACGGTTCAGGAGGGAGGGGGGCCGCACTCTCGCCCCCCCCTCTTTTCCTGTGGCCTGCCAGGTTGCGTGCTCGGATAAGGGTCTGGTATGGATTTTTGGGGGGACCCCACGCCGTTTTTTTTTTTTTTTTTTGGCGCGGGGTTCCCCTTAAAATCCATACCAGACCTGAAGGGTCTGGTATGGAATTTAGGGGGAACCCCATGTCATTTTTTTTTTTTAATTTTGGCCGGGGTTCCCCTTAATATCCATACCAGACCTGAAGGGCCTGGTATGGAATTTAGGGGGACTCCCACGTCATTTTTTTTTTTTAATTTTGGTTCGGGGTTCCCCTTTGGGGAATTCCCATGCCGTTTTTATCAATGAACTTCTATGTGTATTGTCGGCAATGCAATAGCCGCGGGTAGTTTTAAATGAGTTTTTTCCTTCAAAATGTCATTTTGCTGTCAGACTGTTCTAAACACAGGAAACATGCGCCCCTTTACAGACACACTATAGACACCCCCCAGGTACGAAATTTAAAGGGATATTACACTTTTATTGATTGACTTTAAGCATTATTAAAATCACTGCTCCTGAAAAAACGGCCGTTTTTAAAACTTTTTTTTGCATTGATCCATGTCCCCTGGGGCAGGACCCAGGTCCCCAAACACTTTTTATGACAATAACTTGCATATTAGCCTTTAAAATTAGCACTTTTGATTTCTTCCATAGACTTTTAAAGGGTGTTCCGCGGCATTCGAATTTGCCGCGAACACCCCAAATTGTTCGCTGTTCGGTGAACTTGCGAACAGCCAATGTTCGAGTCGAACATGAGTTCGACTCGAACTCGAAGCTCATCCCTATTGTTGGAATTTGCGGCAACGCATAATTTCTTTTGGTTTGACGGGAATTATTATCGCCAGGATAGGGGGGTTGCTATGGGGGCAAAATATGCCCCTAGCCTGGCGAATCTTTTCATGGCTAGGTGGGAGGAGGATGTCGTCTATGCCCAGCCAAGGCCTCAGATGGCCTTGTGGGTTCGTTACATAGACGACATCCTCCTCCTGTGGGATGGCACGGCCTCCGATCTATCTGAGTATATGTGCCTTCTTAACAACAACGATAGGGGCATTCAGCTCAACTATGAAGCCAGTCCAGAACAGATTAACTTTTTAGATCTCACTATTTCTATCAGTAATAACCAATTTGTCACTTCTACATATTTCAAACCAACTGATAGGAACTCCTTTATCCCCCATGACAGCTGCCACCATGCTTCATGGCTTAAATCTGTGCCTAAGAGCCAGTTCCTTCGGCTTAAGCGGAACTGCACAGATGTTGCCACCTTTCGTAATCAGGCACAAATCTTGACTCAGAGGTTTGTCGCCAAGGGGTATTCCCCAGATTTTGTGGCTAGCACACTGGATCAGGTTGAGAAAGTGGACCGTAAGGATTTACTTGTGGAACGAGTTAGGGATCGGGTTGATGCTCCATTTCGTTGCCCTTTTATCACTGACTATTCCTGCCAACACTTCAGAGTTAAACGTATTATTAATAAATACTGGCATGTCCTTAGAAATGATAGGGTGCTGGCATCTATATTGCCAGTCAAACCGCAGGTGGTGTTCAGGGGGGCACCTTCACTTAAGGACAAAGTGGCACCCAATATCTTTGATCCCCCAGTTTCGAGGCCTAGTTTCTTCTCTGAACTGACAGGATATTTTCAATGCAGAAGATGTCAGGTTTGTTCGCTGAATGGATGTAGGAGTAGAAGAACGATGAATTTTATCTCCACGTGTACACGCAAGTCCTACACCATCGAGCCCTTCATCACATGCTCCACCACGGGGGTGGTTTACTTGCTGCAGTGCCCGTGTGGCCTGCAGTATGTGGGCCGTACTAAAAGACCCCTGCAGGTGAGATTAAACGAGCATATTAATAATATTAGGAGAGGGTTCACAAAACATTCTGTGTCGAAACATTACTTGACAGCTCATCGTCGAGATCCCACGGGTACAATTTTTTTGGGGATAGATAAGTTTAAGCCCCACTGGAGGGGGAGTGTCCTGGTACGTAGCATCTCTAAATTAGAGATGGCCTGGGTTCATAAATTGAAGTCCTACACCCCCTTTGGTCTTAACATCGATGTAGATGTTAATGCCTTTATAGATAACTCTTAGGCAGTAATAGTTTGTTTTTGTTTTTTTTTGTTATTATTAGTTTCTTTTTATGATTTATTTTCCTTTTATAAGCTTAAACAGTCTGTCTCTAATGATATATGTGGAGTTTTTGATTAGTTGTTTTTAAAGTGCCCTCTCATTTCAGGGTAAACGGTTTCCTAATTATATATAAAATAAACATTTTGTATATACATTTATTTTTATCGCATAGGTTTTGACCCAATTTTTATTTTTATTTTTATTTTTATTTTTAATTTTATTTTTAATTTTATTTTTATTTTTAATTTTATTTTTATTTTATTTTTATTTTTATTTTTATATTCATTTTTACAATTTTTTTTTTTTTTCTTTTACAACTATATTTTTTTCATATTTTTATTTTTCAAAAAAAAAAAAAAAATTTTTTTCACATTTGAGGTTGAAACTTCGAATTGTAGTGCGCGCATTTCTTTCACAGAAACATGCGCATGTAATAGACACCACTTATCTATACACACAGCCCTGTATTTATGAGGGGCCTTTTTTCTTTGTTTTGGTTTTACTTATTAATTTGTTGCAGCAGTAATTCTGCAATTTTTGGCCACATTTGTTTGATTTTTATAGTCTTGTTAAAGATGTTTTATTTATCATTTTTCTGTGCCTTAAACATCTATTACTTAGGTAACGTTTTGTCCCTGCCCACACTGCTTCCCTTAGTTGAGATGGCGCTTTCATCCTGTTGTGGCAATGAGATGTTGTTGATGTGTCTATATAAGCGGTGAGTCGGGACGCTGCCCATATCCCGTGACCACGTCCTGTTGTGACGAAACGGCGTAGGGAGGAGGAGCTACGTCCCGACGACACCGCGATTCATACACCCGGAAGACACGGGTTACCTTGGAGCCGGCCGGCTTTTTCTTATGTGTTTAACTTCTGTAAGTGCAACCTTTAATTTTTATATTCAATAAAACGCTGGTTTTATGCTATGTGGAGCACTTTTGTTTTTTGCATGGTGACATTTCCTTATTTGCAGAGGTTGGTGGGAGAGAGTCCCTGGATCTGGATGCTGAGTGCCTGCCTTTAAGATCCCTGGCTGGGGTTGCAGCCATCCGCTCCCTGGGTCTCCTGTAATTAAGAGACCATTTTTGTCTGGTAAGAGGCAGCAATTTTTCCAAGAATTGGAGGTCTGTCTACGCACTCTAATTTTTACCACAGCAAGATTTTGGTACATTATTTCACAGAGCACTGGGAGACAAGTTATTTTCTTTGCATATCAATTCAGCACGGATGGACTTCTATTATTATTGTTTTTGTTGAGTCACGGACTTATTTTGGGTTTATTGTATTTTTCTTTTTCTTTATTCATTTACATTTTTTCTTTATTCATCACGGTTCAGTTTTTTAGTCACAGATTTGTCACATTATTATCCCTACAGTTATTTGAGATATTCACCTGTCACCGATTGGGTCATGCAATATTGATCTTTTCACACGGACATAGTCAATGATTTCTGTGTCCCATTTAATCAACAGCATTTATTTTTGAAGTGTGTATTCACATTGCTCAGCACTCTTATGAAACTCATCTACCTAACGATCACTATTCACCTTCATATCTTTATGAAGTTTTTTAGGCATTTGTCTGTCACCTCTAGTTTTTAGCGCGACTTTTTGATTTATATATGATTTATGGTTTACTACTTTTTAGTCGCTGCTTATATATATTAGTGTAAGCGCAATTTTTGTCTTTACCATATATCCATTGGGGCTGGGAAAAAAAGGAGAGATTACAAAAAAGGGAAAATCTTATTGAGGAAATATATAGATTAGAACAAGCACATAATGGATCCCACCAGGAATGTTTTCATTAACTAATAAATAAACAATAGGAACTTAAAGATAGTATGGAGCAAGACTCTAGGAGGTCCCCTCAACAGACTAGTAAGAGATAGATATTTTTGGGGAAATAAGTCACGTAAACATCTAGCGAGAGTAGTGAAAAAGAAAAGAGAAAGGAACTTTATCGAGAAAATTTAAAATAAAAATGGTGAGGTGGTATACACAACTAAAGGAATAACGGAAGCGTTCAGGAAGTACTACAAAGCCCTCTATGCTATAAGACAGTAGAGACAACAGGATCATAGAGAAGAGGGGAAGGTGGAGGAGTTTTTGTATGGGGCAGGATTGCCAAGGCTGACTGAAAACAATAGATCTGACCTGGATAGACCTATATCGGAGGAGGAGATCTTTGCGGCACTGAAGGATTCTCCTTTGGAAAAAAGCCCTGGACCGGATGGTTTTACAACTTATTATCTTAAAAAATATTAAAAAATTGTGGTCCCGAAGCTTTGCCGTCACTGGAACGGTCTGGGCACTGACTGGAAAATGGGGGGAGATACACTAGCTGCTACAATAACGGTGATACTAAAAGAGGGTAAGAATAATGCATTGTGCTCTAGCTACAGGCCTATAGCACTATTGAACGCAGATACTAAGCTCTATGCCAAGGTTCTAGCTGGCAGGTTGAAGGAAAAGATGACCTCCCTCCCTGGTGCACCCGGATCAGGTAGGTTTTATACCAGGAAGGGAAGGTAGGGACAACGGGGTATGTTCATTACTTCTTCTTTAATCCATTAATTCTGGTGAGTCCCCAGGGCTATTCCTGTCAATGGATGCTTAAAAAGCGTTTGACAGGGTAGACTGGGGACTCATGATAAAAACACTGGAAATGATGGGAGTGGGGCCAAGATTGATTAAGTGGATTAAAGTACTATACAACCACCCCTCGGCATCCGTCTAAGTGAATGGGGTTCTGTCGAAACCATTTGAAATGGAGAATGGAACTAGACAGGGGTGCCCTCTGTCACTCCTTCTATTCGTACTAACCCTAGAACCCCTACTGGCTACTATACAAAACAACCCAGACTGCAGTGGTGTCAAGATAGGGACTGAGAAACATAAACCCGCAGCGTTTGCCAATGACGTACTCTTTTATATTACCAACCCAAGAATTTCGATTCCAAACTTGCTGAGGATTTTGAAAAAATACGGTGATATCTCTAATTTTAAAGTCAGCCTCAGCAAGTCTGAAATCTTAAATATTAATATAGACAAACAAGAAGAAGATAAACTTTCCAGGGAATTTCATTTCCCATGGAAAAGGGACATAAAATACCTAGAAGTTAAACTGTCTAGCTCATTGAAGAAAATATATTTAATAAATGATATACCGTTGCTTGACAAGATTGAGAAGGATACTAAAAAAATATCAATGCGCCCTCTCTCTTGGATCGGGCGCATTAATACAGTAATGCATCGTTTATAAGTTCCAGATGCTTCCAATCACTCTCCCACAGGGTTATTTGAGAGCTTTACGAGGAATAACTGTGAGGTTTGTCTGGTGCGGCAAAAAAACACGAACAGCATATACGGTTTTGAGTAGGGGAAGAAACAGGGAGGTTTGGCTATCCCTGATTTTAAAAAACATTACAGTGGCTCTTTCACGGGTGATGGAATGGTCAAGGGAAGTCTCATACAAGAGATGTATCAATATTGAACATAACATGAGCAGTACACAACTAGGACACATAATATGGACTACTGTGCACAAAAACATCTGAGTTAACACGTATTACACTAAAATTATGGGATCAGACTCACTCACAAAATAATTGGGACTATAATTCACCACTGATATATTTGAAGGACAATACATTTTTTGAACTGGGGATGAGGGAGGTGGGAGGAAATTGGATAAAAAATGGAAATGCACAATTAAAAGACATTATTAAAAAAGGTAAAATTTGCATTTATCACGCGTTAAGCCTAGACACAGATTTTATGGTGATTGATGCATGGCGGTACAACCAGCTGTTGCATTTTGTGGAGAAACTTCCGAAGCCTATTGGGGGCGGGGAAGATTACAGGCTGCTAGAGCAGCTCTGTAAGAGAGAAACATCAAAGAATAATATTTCTCAACTTTACAAAATTCTAGTGGCTAAAGAGGATCTGACTGTACTGCCCTACATCAAGAAATGGGAAAATGAACTGGGTACACAATGCACATAATAATATACAGTAATGTATAATATATGTATGAGCTACTGACCCTATTCTATGTTACTGTCGATTGCAGCATGTGTATACCTCCTTCAGCAGCATCCCCTGTTCGATAATTCTACGGATATCTATTGTTTTTATTAGCCTCTTGGTAATCTGCTAGCGCTTTTAATTAAGTTCTTCTTTTGGGTCTTTATAGGGGCCCCACTCTTTATAGTATATATTTTTTATCCCGCTTGTATCACTGCCTGAATGGCGGCTGTGTGATTATACTGGGGCATAGTAATTGCTGTTATTCATCCAGCTAAATGAGCGGTTCCTTTACGCCTATGGCAGATATTTCTCTCAGAGCTCCTATTACTGCTTATAGTAATATGGCGTCGATCCGCTCTCAGCCGCCCACATCATTGGCGAGCGACGGATGACACGGAGGAAGTGACGCCAGGTCCGCCCCTTCCTCTAGCCTGGAACGCAGATATGCTGGTGTGCGTTCCAGGCCGCAATACCAGCCAGGAAGTAGGTGTGCGCCATGGTAATGGTGCAGGCCTGACGGTGCGGCCCTTTACTCCTTACAGCTGCCATGAACAATCACTAAGGGGACCAATATGGACCCTGTTACTATGGAATGTGAGGCACTGTCTATTTACCTTCTCCACGCATCTAGTGCAGTATGTCAGTACCCTTGACAAGGGTCTAGTGCTTCCCCTTTTTCTTTCTTTCTTTATATTGTGATTACTATTGTTAATAATAATATTATCATGATCGGTAGCAATACCTTTACCATTAATTATTACCATTTATTAATTCATTACTACTTATTTATTTTTCACTCACTATACATTTTTTTAATTGGACAGCTTATGGGGTTGGGGGCCGTTAAGGGAGGGGCCTTTAACATTCGTTCTGACTGACTGAAGGCTCATGTGAATATTCATATGCACACACATATATATGGGGACTGCTGAAGGAGGATTCACTGCTGTGCTCTGAGGAAGAGGGGATGTTCCCCTCGAAACGCTTCAGTTATCCTTGTGTTTGCCTCTGTGATCTTTGGAGGGCCCTGCTCATCCTTGACTGCATGCTGTCAGTTTAATACCTTTTATTCTGTGAGATCTCCACAACTGCTTGTGAGTAGTTTCTTTTTATTATTGGTTTTAATAAACTTACATCCATGGTACATGGCTGGTGCGCCCTTTTTTTCTTTTCTCTCATTGTATCCCCATCCTTGAGAGCAGCAAGGCCGGTGGCTATCTATTTACTACTTGTCTGGCTATCCACTTGTGCGCAGAAGCATTTCTTCTTTATTATTAGAATTCTTGTAAGGGTCTCCAGCTGCAAAGTGGGTTCCTGTATCAGTACTTTGGAATGTGCCCAATTGACAATGGTCAAATCAATTGAAGAAAGACAGTTAAGAAGATCCTCATTGGCTAGAGGATTCACTACAAGTATTGACTCCTTTGAAATTGAGACTCCAACCAATGAACATAATACAGCATATGTTGTTGATGAGTTGACCCCATCGAGATAGGACAAAATGATAGTATTGTTTTATGAATTGAAAGATTTATCGGAGAAGGAGATGTTACAATGGTGGGTAGCTACAGTTGCAATAAAAAGTATGTGAGCCCTTTTGGAATGATATGGATTTCTGCACAAATTGGTCATAAAATGTGATCTGATCTTCATCTAAGTCACAACAATAGACAGTCACAGTCTGCTTAAACTAATAACACACAAAGAATTAAATGTTACCATGTTTTTATTGAACACACCATGTAAACATTCACAGTGCAGGTGGAAAAAGTATGTGAACCCTTGGATTTAATAACTGGTTGAACCTCCTTTGGCAGCAATAACTTCAACCAAACTTTCCTGCAGTTGCAGGTCAGTCGTGCACAATGGTCAGGAGTAATTCTTGACCATTCCTCTTTACAGAACTGTTTCAGTTCAGCAATATTCTTGGGATGTCTGGTGTGAATCGCTTTCTTGAGGTCATGCCACAGCATCTCAATCGGGTTGAGGTCAGGACTCTGACTGGGCCACTCCAGAAGGCGTATTTTCTTCTGTTTAAGCCATTCTGTTTTTGATTTACTTCTATGCTTTGGGTCGTTGTCCTGTTGCAACACCCATCTTCTGTTGAGCTGCAGCTGGTGGACAGATGTCCTTAAGTTCTCCTGCAAAATGTCTTCATAAACTTGGGAATTCATTTTTCCTTCGATGATAGCAATCCACCCAGGCCCTGACGCAGCAAAGCAGCCCCAAACCATGATGCCCCCACCACCATACTTCACAGTTGGGATGAGGTTTTGATGTTGGTGTTGTGCCTCTTTTTCTCCACACAGTGTTGTGTGTTTCTTCCAAACAACTCAACTTTGGTTTCATCTGTCCACAGAATATGTTGCCAGTACTGCTGTGGAACATCCAGGTGTTCATGTGCAAACTGTAAACATGCAGCAATGTTTTTTTTGGACAGCAGTGGCTTCCTCTGTGGTATCCTCCCATGAAATCCATTCTTGTTTAGTGTTTTACTTATCGTAGATTCGCTAACAGGGATGTTAGCATATGCCAGAGACTTTTGTAAGTCTTTAGCTGACACTCTAGGATTCTTCTTCACCTCACTGAGCAGTCTGCGTTGTGCTCTTGCAGTCACCTTTACAGGACGCCCACTCCTAGGGAGAGTAGCAGCAGTGCTGAACTTTCTCCATTTATAGACAATTTGTCTTACCATGGACTGATGAACAGCAAGGCTTTTGGAGATACTTTTACAACCCTTTCCAGCTTTATGCAAATCAACAATTCTAAATTGTAAGTCTTCTGAGAGCTCTTTTGTATGAGGAATCATTCACATCAGGCAATGCTTCTTGTGAAAAGCAAACCCAGAACTGGTGTGTGTTTTTTATAGGGCAGGGCAGCTGTAACCAACACCTCAAATCTCATCTCAAAGATTGCACTCCAGTTGGCTGACACCTCACTCCAATTAGCTCTTGGAGATCTCATTAGTCTAGGGATTCACATACTTTTTCCACTTGCACTGTGAATGTTTACATGGTGTGTTCAATAAAAACATGGTAACATTTAATTCTTTGTGTGTTATTAGCTTAAGCAGACTGTAGTTGTCTATTGTTGTGACTTAGATGAAGATCAGATTATATTTTATGACCAATTTGTGCAGAAATTCATGTCATTCCAAAAGGGTTCACATACTTTTTATTGCAACTGTACAAATACAGTGTCAGGAATTGTGGCACATGCCAATACATGTGGCACAGAAAAAAGACAGTCACTGGGAGGGATGGCAGGGTCCATCACTAGAAGTAGTTTATCAACTGTGGTACAGACCATGTGATATATGGCATCATTTATCCGTGCGGGCGCCTATATGTGGGCCCTACCTCTCGCCCCATGAGAGTGCGTATTGGTGAACATAAATGCGACATCACCAATACCAGAGTGAAATATCCGGTTCCTCAACACTTTCAGGAAGCCCACCATGGTGATCCATCGGGTATGAGAGTCTTTGGGATTGAGTCTATTAGTGGTGCTCTCGATAGTGGTAGAAGACACCAAAGGCTTTGCAAACGCGAGGCTTATTGGATCTTCACCCTTGGAAGTATGACCCCCGGGGGACTTAATGAGAATCCAGAGGTTCACAAAATATCTTAATTTTGCGGAGCATTCTGATGACTCTCTTTTTGTACCCCTCGCTCTGGCACATGTGTCGACGTCTGTATGCATTCTAGCTGGGTTTTAGGGCTTTATGATAGTATGTTACACTTTTGTAATGTTATTTGTATTGTGATACCATTTACGACATTCTTTTAATTCCATGAAATATGCTACCTTTTTGATACTAACATGTCACGTGTTGCACGCAGTAACTGGAGAGAGATATATATGTACTGTATGTATGAATTTTGTGTACTGATACCATTCATTGCATGTCTCTCTCAATATTCATTATCATTTTTATTATTATTCATTATTATTTATTTATTTATTTTTTATTTATTTTTTCACAAACATTTTATTGAATGCATGCAAGAAATACATAAAGAAACGGATTCCATATATCCTTCACATTTGTAGACAAAACAATAACTTTATGGGCAAGGCCCAAAGGGAATAGAGAACAGTAAAGAGCACACAAGCGTAAACAATCACTAACCACCTGTGTCAAGTTCCCTCTCAGGTCCTCTCGATCCTGAGCCCATAGATGCTAATTTATAGAGTTCAGGTCAAAAGCAGGCTGGGAAAATTTCTGTTTAACCTTCTCTGGTTATATAAAAAAAAAAAAAAAATTGGGGGGGGAGTAGGATTAGCTAGTGTAAAGGGGATGACCCTTCAAGAGATGAGTGGAAGAAGGAGGAAGAGGGGGTGAGATGATCACCAGCTGCCCTCTCCTTCGCCTATTTTAGGGGCCATCCATGTGAGTCGCCGTTAGCGTGATACTGAAATAGCTTATATGTTTTATTTTGCAAGGTCACTGTTTAGCTTCAGGTTAAGTCCTTCATTAGTTCCAGGTATGACTGGGAAGTCTTAAAGGACGTCCATGTACCCCATATCGCAGTAAAGGTAGAGATTTTATCTAGTGAGGTATAGATCAGCTCCTCCATCTCCGCAATCCGATTAATCTGGCGGATCCATTCGGGCAATGTCGGTACAGATGTCGATCGCCAGTGAGTTGGTACGCACATCCTGGCCGCATTGATCATGTGTAGTGCTATCGATTTGTGGTATCATTTTTTAGGTATCTCAGATAGGTGTAAGAGATACTGTGCCGGAGAATACTCCAACGAGAGGGAGGATACCTTTGATACTATCTCATGAACTTTCCGCCAATAGGGTTGCAGTGATGGGCAACTCCACCAAATATGAAGGAAAGAGCCTGTCTCTCTGCGACATCGCCAGCATTGTTCCAGCACAGCAGGTGAGAATTTGTGTATTAAGTCTGGGGTTCTGTACCAGCGTGTTCTCAATTTATAGCCGTTTTCTTGTACTGAAATGTTTAAAGAACCCTTGTGAAAGTAGAAATTGATCCTGTCCCAACTTTCCTCCTCTATCTCCATGCCAAGCGCAGACTCCCAGTAAGCATGCTCCGAGCGTAAGCTTTCTCATGAAGTGAAGCATAAAGTGTTGAAATGACATGCCTCTGTGGGGGGTGCGCTTGAGCATAGTGCCTCCAATATTGTAGGGTTCATGGTAAAACCTCCCCTACATACTGGGTCATCCAAAAAATGCTTAAGTTGTATATAGGGCCAGAACGGAAATGAGCCCGTATTAGAGAGATTCTCAAGTTCAGTTTGGCGTAGGAATCGGCCTCTACAGAAGAAATGCTTAGCCAGCATCTCGGCGTATGGCCATTCTGCCTCCACAAAGGTTCTTGCTAAGCCCGGAGGAAAGTCTGGGTTACGAACTGGGGTAATGGGGAATATTTTTGCGGAAACCTCATGTTTGGCGCAAGCCCTATTAAAGGCGTTGAGGGTGGGTCCTATAAGCAGGTGTGACAGGGCCCAGGGGTCTATATGTTCCCTGGGTGTCCACGGTAGGTATCGTAGGTCAGAGTTGGAGACCAGATTCTCCAGGCCTACCCAGTCCTTACAATGGCTATGAACTTTCCAGTCAACTATGCGTGCTAGATGCGCAGCCCAATTATATCGCTGCATGTCGGGGAGGCCGATGCCTCCACTTTCTTTCGGTAGTGTCAATTTAGCCCAACTTATTCTCGCAGTTTTCTTGTGCCAAATGAAGGTACGACAGATGGATTTGTACATGCCAAAGAAGGAGGTAGGCAGGTGAATCGATAAGGTTTGGAATTTATATAGAAGACGTGGGAGAACTAACATTTTGAAAATGGACGATCGCCCAAACCAGGAGATATTCGGCTTATCCCATTTCTGGGTATCCTGCTTTATCTTTTCTAGTTCTGTCAGGAAGTTCCTGCTATATAGCTGTGATAAGTCAGCAGGTAGTTGAATACCTAGGTACTGAATGGCATCCAATTTCCATTGAAAAGGAAAGTTGTGTTGGCATTGGTTGACTAAGTCTGGGGGTAAGGAGACATTTAATGCAAATGATTTGATATAATTGATTTTTAAATTTGAAAGTTTTCGAAATTGATCTAGGACTAGCAGGAGATTGGGTAGAGACGTTAAGGGGGAAGTGAGAAAGAAGAGTACATCGTCAGCGAAAGTGCCAATCTTGAATTCCCGTTCCCGCACTCGTATGCCCTTAATGTCCGGGTTGGCTCGGATACAGCGAAGGATGGGTTCAAGCGAGAGAATATATAATATGGGAGACAAGGGGCATCCTTGTCTAGTTCCAGCATGGATGGAGAAGGCGTCCGACCGGTGGCCGTTAACTTTAACTTTCGCTCTAGGGTTGGTATATAGGGTCATAAAGCGGGTCCACATGTACGGTCCGATTCCGATTGAGCTCGAAACCGCAGCCATGTAGTCCCATGCCACCCTGTTGAACACCTTCTCCGCGTCTATTGCAAGAAAAAAACCCTCTTGGTGCGAGGATGTAAGCCAATGATGTAAGTTAATCTCTTTTATCGTGTTATCCCTGGCTTCTCTGCCAGGGACGAACCCCACTTGGTCCAGACCAACCCAGGCTGGCACATGGTAGGATAAACGGGAAGCCAAAATCTTGGCAAATAGCTTCACATCTGCGTTTAGAAGGGAAATCGGACGATAACTAGCTATATTAGTGGGGTCTTTCCCCTCTTTAGGAATCACTGCAACATCAGCCTCTCTGATTCACATGAACTGGTGGAAAGTAAGTTAGACGCTCTAAGAAAGCTTGGTGATAGGATGTCTGAAAATGTTTTATAGTATAAGGCTGTAAAGCCCTCTGGGCCCGGGCTTTTGCCTGGTTTAGTGACTTTTAATGCCTCTACAAATTCCTCAGGTGATAGGGGGCCTCCAGTGCTTGGGAGTCTGCATCTGATAAGGTGGTGGGACTAAAGTTATGTAAAAACTCTGGGATTAGTGTCGCACGCTTAATGGACGGGACACCGTCTGGGTTTCTAGAATGAAGATTGTATAGCTTACTGTAAAAAAGTTGGAATTGCCTAGCGATGTCTTCACTCCTAGAATGAACCTTACCTGATACATCTACAAGATGATGAATTGTGGAAGCTAACTTGCGCTGTTGGGTGGCTCTGGCCAGGAGTCTACCAGGTTTATTGCTCTGTTCATAGAACAATTTCTGAGACAGGGTATTACCACGTCTTACTCGCTTGTGTAATTCGTCCAGTAATTGTGAACGTGTTTCCACCAGTTCCTGCGATACATCAAGTGCTAAAGTGCGCTTATCTTGGGCTTCTAATTTGTGTATTTTAGTGGAAAATTCAAGCACCAATGCTTGATGTTCTCTTTTCTTTTTTGCTGAAATAGCTAGTAATTGACCTCTAATGACACACTTATGTGCTTCCCACTGTGTCATGGGTGAGACGTCAGGGGTATCATTGTGAAGAAAAAAGTCTTGAATTCCTCGCTTTAAGTCAGCTAGGTCTGCAGGATCTGTCAGAGTGGACGTGTCTAATCTCCACAGTTTGGTGGTGGTAACTGTTTCTGGGAATACAAGGGTCATTGTGATAGGGTAGTGGTCTGACGGTACCATATTTTCAATAGTAGCCTCATGGAGGTATGGCAAGTCTGGTTGGGTTAAAAATAGATAATCCAGTCTCGAGTAACGATTATGAGGAGGGGAGAAAAAGGTATAGTCGCGGTCTTTGGGATAGAAAGTTCTCCACGTATTGTGAAGTGATAGGGAAGCTAATTGGGTTTTGATTTGGCATAAGGCCGAGAAGGGGACGAAGGAAGTGCCTGTAGATGTGTCTACTAAGGGGTCTAGGGGGACATTTAGATCTCCCCCTAAGATTAGAAGGCCTGATTGGAACAAGGTAAGCTTTGTAGTGATCTCCCTCATGAAGGCGACCTGTTTAGTGTTAGGGCAGTATATGTTTGCTAACGTCAGCGGCTTATTGTTCCAGGTACCTTTCAGGAAGATAAACCTCCCCTCTTGGTCTATTAATTGGTCTTCTATGTTCAAGGGAAAGGTTTTAGACAACAGGATAGAAACCCCTTTGGACTTCGAGTTGGGGTTGGTGGCATAGAAAGCTACTGGGAACCACTTATTTGAGAAGCGTGGCACAGACCCAGACTTAAAGTGCGTTTCCTGAATGAAAATAACTTGTGCTCTAAGTCTGTGGGCTTCTGTTAACATGTTGCTGCGTTTTTCTGGGACATTTAAGCCTTTGGCATTGTGCGAGTATATTTTGAGAGAAAGAGGAGCTGAGCGTGTTACTGCGTTTGCCATGGTCAACTCTATGGGGTTGACTCCAAAGGATTACTACAAGGTAGCTAACAAGTGGAGTGTGTGAATGGAGAGGGCTGCTGGTGAGAGAGGAGGCGGGGGGAGGAAGGGGGAAAAGAGTGTAAAATGTGAATGAAGAGGAAGGTGGCTAGATAGAATAAAGGGAAGGGGCGGAAGAGGGGGATTGGAAAAAAAAAAAAATTAAGGGGGGGAGGGTGTATTAAATGTGCGGGACGGGTGTAGACGAGAAGGAGTAAATGTGAGGCTGAGGCTGAAGCTTATCACAGCTTGAAGCTGAGTGAGTACCAGAAGATACAAGGTTCTCCTGTTATGCTGAGAACTCGGGTAGCAAATACCGGAGGTGGGAACAGGGAGGGAAAGGGATCCGGTTGCTAACAAAGAGGAACCCGCCCCTCCGAGGTGGAAACGAAGGTCTAACATGGGACTTTTCAACCGAGTCAGCAGACCAGGGCAAACAGCCACTAAAGTTTATATATTTTGAAAGACTTTATCGTTGTGAGGCGAGGAGGGAACCAGGTGAGCCCCTCCTTCCTTGAAGAAGAAGAAAGAAGAGGCTTCATTCCCGGGTCCCCCAGCAACCAACACCATTGGCAAAGGACCACCTTTAAAGACCTAGGGATGGACTTGTCTAGTTGCCTTGCCGTGAGACCCGCATCTTAGGGCCAGAATCTAGAGGCCTCCCCGCTGAGGCGAGTCCCCGACAAGCCAGTACCATAATCAATCAAGCGCAAAAACAACATCAGCAGGCAATATTTAGTAAATAAACTAGATCAAACCTAGCGGAGCATTTTGGCTCGGTACATCACTATGGGTGATTTCAGTAGGGAGAGGTTCGTGGTTTTATTTACATTTGCAGCCATAGTTCGTCGAGGCACCCATACTCATAGTTAGGGATGAGCCGAACACCCCCCTGTTCGGTTCGCACCAGAACATGCGAACAGGAAAAAAGTTTGTTCGAACATGCGAACACCGTTAAAGTCTATGGGACACGAACATGAATAATCAAAAGTGCTAATTTTAAAGGCTTATATGCAAGTTATTGTCATAAAAAGTGTTTGGGGACCTGGGTCCTGCCCCAGGGGACATGGATCAATGCAAAAAAAGTTTTAAAAACGGCCGTTTTTTCAGGAGCAGTGATTTTAATAATGCTTAAAGTCAAACAATAAAAGTGTAATATCCCTTTAAATTTCGTACCTGGGGGGTGTCTATAGTATGCCTGTAAAGGGGCGCATGTTTCCTGTGTTTAGAACAGTCTGACAGCAAAATGACATTTTGAAGGAAAAAACTCATTTAAAACTACCCGCGGCTATTGCATTGCCGACAATACACATAGAAGTTCATTGATAAAAACGGCATGGGAATTCCCCAAAGGGGAACCCCGAACCAAAATTAAAAAAAAAATATGACGTGGGAGTCCTCCTAAATTCCATACCAGGCCCTTCAGGTCTGGTATGGATATTAAGGGGAACCCCGGCCAAAATTAAAAAAAAAAAATGACGTGGGGTTCCCCCTAAATTCCATACCAGACCCTTCAGGTCTGGTATGGATTTTAAGGGGAACCCCGCGCCAAAAAAAAAAAAAAAAACGGCGTGGGGTTCCCCCAAAAATCCATACCAGACCCTTATCCGAGCATGCAACCTGGCAGGCCGCAGGAAAAGAGGGGGGGACGAGAGTGCGGCCCCCCCTCCCTCCTGAACCGTACCAGGCCACATGCCCTCAACATTGGGAGGGTGCTTTGGGGTAGCCCCCCAAAACACCTTGTCCCCATGTTGATGAGGACAAGGGCCTCATCCCCACAACCCTGGCCGGTGGTTGTGGGGGTCTGCGGGCGGGGGGCTTATCGGAATCTGGAAGCCCCCTTTAACAAGGTGACCCCCAGATCCCGGCCCCCCCCCTGTGTGAAATGGTAAGGGGGTACACAAGTACCCCTACCATTTCACGAAAAAAGTGTCAAAAATGTTAAAAATGACAAGAGACAGTTTTTGACAATTCCTTTATTTAAATGCTTCTTCTTTCTTCTATCTTCCTTCATCTTCTGGTTCTTCTGGTTCTTCTGGCTCTTCTGGTTCTTCCTCCGGCGTTCTCGTCCAGCATCTCCTCCGTGGCGTCTTCTATCTTCTTCTCCTCGGGCCGCTCCGCACCCATGGCATAGGGGGGAGGCTCCCGCTCTTCTCTTCTTCTTTTCTTCTCTTCTGTTCTTCTTCATTTTCTTCTCCGGGCCGCTCCGCAATCCATGCTGGCATGGAGGGAGGCTCCCGCTGTGTGACGGCGCTCCTCGTCTGACAGTTCTTAAATAACCGGGTGGGCGGGGCCACCCGGTGAACCCCGCCCCCCTCTGACGCACGGTGACTTGACGGGACTTCCCTGTGACGTCACGGGGAATGCCACATGGAAGTCCCGTCAAGGCACCGTGCGTCAGAGGGGGGTCACCGAGTGGCCCCGCCCCCCGTTATTTAAGAACTGTCAGACGAGGAGCGCCGTCACACAGCGGGAGCCTCCCTCCATGCCAGCATGGATTGCGGAGCGGCCCGGAGAAGAAAATGAAGAAGAACAGAAGAGAAGAAAAGAAGAAGAGAAGAGCGGGAGCCTCCCCCCTATGCCATGGGTGCGGAGCGGCCCGAGGAGAAGAAGATAGAAGACGCCGCGGAGGAGATGCTGGATGAGAACGCCGGAGGAAGAACCAGAAGAGCCAGAAGAACCAGAAGAACCAGAAGATGAAGGAAGATAGAAGAAAGAAGAAGCATTTAAATAAAGGAATTGTCAAAAACTGTCTCTTGTCATTTTTAACATTTTTGACACTTTTTTCGTGAAATGGTAGGGGTACTTATGTACCCCCTTACCATTTCACACAGGGGGGGGGGCGGGATCTGGGGGTCACCTTGTTAAAGGGGGCTTCCAGATTCCGATAAGCCCCCCGCCCGCAGACCCCCACAACCACCGGCCAGGGTTGTGGGGATGAGGCCCTTGTCCTCATCAACATGGGGACAAGGTGTTTTGGGGGGCTACCCCAAAGCACCCTCCCAATGTTGAGGGCATGTGGCCTGGTACGGTTCAGGAGGGAGGGGGGGCCGCACTCTCATCCCCCCCTCTTTTCCTGCGGCCTGCCAGGTTGCGTGCTCGGATAAGGGTCTGGTATGGATTTTTGGGGGGACCCCACGCCGTTTTTTTTTTTTTTTTGGCGCGGGGTTCCCCTTAAAATCCATACCAGACCTGAAGGGTCTGGTATGGAATTTAGGGGGAACCCCACGTCATTTTTTTTTTAAAATTTTGGCCGGGGTTCCCCTTAATATCCATACCAGACCTGAAGGGCCTGGTATGGAATTTAGGGGGACTCCCACGTCATTTTTTTTTTTTAATTTTGGTTCGGGGTTCCCCTTTGGGGAATTCCCATGCCGTTTTTATCAATGAACTTCTATGTGTATTGTCGGCAATGCAATAGCCGCGGGTAGTTTTAAATGAGTTTTTTCCTTCAAAATGTCATTTTGCTGTCAGACTGTTCTAAACACAGGAAACATGTGCCCCTTTACAGACACACTATAGACACCCCCCAGGTATGAAATTTAAAGGGATATTACACTTTTATTGATTGACTTTAAGCATTATTAAAATCACTGCTCCTGAAAAAACGGCCGTTATTAAAACTTTTTTTTGCATTGATCCATGTCCCCTGGGGCAGGACCCAGGTCCCCAAACACTTTTTATGACAATAACTTGCATATTAGCCTTTAAAATTAGCACTTTTGATTTCTACCATAGACTTTTAAAGGGTGTTCCGCGGCATTCGAATTTGCCGCGAACACCCCAAATTGTTCGCTGTTCGGTGAACTTGCGAACAGCCAATGTTCGAGTCGAACATGAGTTCGACTCGAACTCGAAGCTCATCCCTACTCATAGTCATTTTACTATGGGGAATACCTAGATTGCAGCCTAATAAGTAGAAAGGACAGGACTCAGTCCATGCACATTGCTCTCGACCAAGCAACCGAGATGTATTCCCAAGTGGTAAGAGTCTCTTTCCAGCTGTATTGGGTCTGATTGCTGGGAAGATCCTGGTAGTACGCAAATGCCCAAGGTCATGGAGATGCTCTCAGTTCTCTTTGTGGAGTGTATGACCTTGAGCTGTAAATTCCTTCATGTGGACTTGTGTGTTTTCAAACTTTTTTATTTTAAGTCATCAAGCTTTCTTTGCTCCCTCTAGTGGCAGTTACTAGACCTGTTCGGATGGAGGTTATCAGTAAATGCGCAAAGATATATAAACACTTGGAAGGCACAAATTAATGAGTCTCAGCTCTCTGTAGTCCTCTTGAGGTACCAGGTAATGCGTGCATTATGTAGCTCATAGGTCTTAGCATGTCCGCGAAACAAGTGACATGTGCTAGTGAAACCAACTCACCTCCAAACCGTGGAGCATCACTTTTGAAGCCACCAGCCGTTGAGACAATGGCATTAAAACTTTACACTTAAAACAACGTAGACAAATTTGTGTGCATTGTCCATGATGTGCTTGCCCTTTGCAAACTAGGGAGACAGTGAGGATAATCAACCAAAACTAGTTTTATAATACTGTAGTGAGCGAGTTAAAGTCTACTCACGGCATGTCAGGATCTTCTACTGCACAGGTAGACAGTCTCTGGAGGTCAAAAGAACTGGGCTCAGTCCGCAGTTCTCCTGCGGATAGACGATGGTACTGCTCCGGGGGTCGCGATCTGATATGTCATCCAAGCCTCTCTGTGAGGAATTTGATGTTGACCTGCGGCGTCTCTGCCTGATGCGATGTGAGCATGGGGTCAGCTCTTGCGGGACATGGATCCAGGGTTCTGGTTGCGTGAGCGTGCTATACCACTCTGGCACAGCTACTCTTGGTATGCCTACGGTGTCACAAAAGGCTGGTAACTCCACCGGTGTGCGTAGTGACGCTGATCGGTTCCCAATAGTCACTACCAGGCAGAAGGGGAATTTCCAGGAGGGGGCGGAGTTCTCTTCTGTGTTGAAGTGTAATGGTGGACAGATCTTGATATATCTGTATTTGTGTGCCTTCATGTTGCAGCTTCCCCTGATTGCAGGCTTGGTGTAGAATATCCTCCTTCTCCCTAAAGCTAACTAGACAGCACACCACATCTCTTGGGGGGTCAGTGTAGCGTCCTTTAGGCCTGAGTGCCCTGTGGCACCTCTCCATCTCTATAAGCGCATCTGGGGGTCTTCCTAGGAGGGTGTTGCAAATCGCCCAAATTGTTTGCTGTAGCTGGGGACTTTCCACCGACTCAGTGATCCCCCTAAATCGCAAATTGTGCCTTCTCCCCCTATTATCTAAATCCTCTAAATGTCGGTGCATATCTAGCAGGATCTGATCATGGGTACTAGATACCTGTTGTACTTGCTGTATGGCCGCTCCATGTGAAGTAACCGTCGCTTCCACGTGGTCCAGTCTGGACACCACTGCTCTGATCTCTGTTTTAAGATCAGAGATGGCTGCGAATAGTGTAGTTTTTATGTCCATGGTCACCAGCTGCAAGTCCAATAAGCTGTGGAGCGGGGAGGGCTGGGCGCAATGTGCAGAAGTACCTGTGTGTCCCAGGGAATTGAGTACGCTGCTTGGACAGATCACTTCTGAGGCCTGCGAGGATGCCTGCAGCTCCCCTTGCTGGGTCCAGAAAAGCTCAGGGATAGTCCGGCTGAGCTGCGTGTTCGAGTCGGTCTGTGAGCGGTAGGGTGGAATGTTTCTCCCTGGCATCTCCTCTCGCCTGTTTGAGAGTCTTTCAGCCTAGTAATCACTCATGCTGAAGCCCTGGTCTCTGGAGCTCTCCTCCTAAGCGGCCTGGTCTCTGGAGCTCTCCTCCTAAGCGGCCATCACGGTCCGGTGCCACCCCAAGCCATACCCCTTATTTTTTAACATAATATATGTATGATCTACTGACCCTATTCTATGTTACTGTCGATTGCAGCATGTGTATACCTCCTTCAGCAGCATCCCTTGTTCGATTAATTCTTGTCCGGGAAGTCCCGATAATTCTATGGATATCCTCCCATATGCCAGTCCTCGATCAATTTTTTTTTTTTCACTATAAGCTAATATATATGGCACATATGCAGGGCTATATACATATATTATATTATATATTTACATTATTATTGATGTTTATTGTTGTTATTAGCCTCTTGGTAACCTGCTAGCGCTTTATTAAGTTCTTCTTTTGGGTCTTTATAGGGGCCCCACTCCTTATATTATATATTTTTTATCCCGTTTGTATCACTGCCCGAATGGCAGCTGTGTGATTATACTGGGGCATAGTAATTGCTGTTATTCATCCAGCTAAATGAGCGGTTCCTTTACACCTATGGTAGATATTTCTCCCTGACCTCCTATTACTGCTTACAGTAATATGGCATCGATCCGCTCTCCGCCGCCCACATCATTGGTGAGCGACAGATGACGCGGAGGAAGTGACGCCAGGCCCGCCCCTTCCTCTAGCCTGGAGCACAGATACGCTGGCATGCGCTCTAAGCCGCAATACCAGCCAGGAATTAGGCATGCGCCATGGTAATGGCACATGCCTTCGCTCCTTACAGCTGCCATGAGCAGTCACTAAAGGGACCAATATGGACCCTGTTACTATGGAATGTGAGGCATTGTCTATTTATCATCTCCACGCATCTAGTGCAGTATTTCAGTACCCTTGACAAGGGTCTAGTGCTTCCCCTTGTTCTTTATTTATTTATTTATATTGTGATTACTGTTGTTAATATTAATATTATCATGATCTGTAGCAATACCTTTACCACTATTAATTACCATTTTTTATTATTTAATTATTATTTTTTTATTATTCACTCACTATACATTTTTTTTTAATTGGACGGCTTATGGGGCTGGGGGCGGTTAAGGGAGGGGCCTTTAACATTCGTTCTGATTGACTGAAGGCTCATGTGAATATTCATATGCACGCACATATATATGGGGACTGCTGAAGGAGGATTTACTGCTGTGCTCTGAGAAAGAGGGGATGTTCCCCTCGAAATGCGTCAGCTAGCTGTTATCCTTGTGTATGCCTCTGTGATCTTTGTAGGGCTCTGCTCATCCTTGACTGCATGCTGTCAGTTGAATACCTTATATTCTGTGAGATCTCCACAACTGCTTGTGAGTAGTTTCTTTTTATTATTGGTTTTAATAAACTTACATCCAAAGGATAATGCACATGGCTGGGGTGTCTTTTTTTTCTTTTCTCTCTTTGTGCTATGCTGTCCCTGTCCTGGGTGGGGGGTTTCATTTGAGATACCTGTATTTCTAGGGTTTCCTGCTCCATGCTAGCAATTTTAAGGGCTTTACATCTCTGTGCATGTCTATTCCATTTAGAACGTCTGAACTCTCTTTGCCTTCCTGTACCTCTGCTTATTACGGATACATCTAGCTTCGACCTGTACTCCCTTTTACTGGACTCTTGACAGAAGTCTCGCAGGATATTGACAAAATTTTGGTAGGACCTAGCATTTCTCAGAGCCATTCTAGTGGGATAGCTTACATAACACTTATTGGCCATTGAGTATATGAAACTTACATCATCCTCCAATAAGTCGGGATAGTTAAACACTTTCGTATACAATGCATGATACTCACTGCGGAACAATATTGGGTCATCGCCTCTCTTAAATTTCATTTGTTGCAAATCACTCATACCATTATCATGACTGTCCACAATACGCTGCAACTCTTTCCTCTGCACCTCTGCATCTGCTAAGTTATCATTAACCTGTGCAGATAACTGGCCTTCCAAAGATCCTGGTTGCCATGCTTTTAGAAGAGAGCATGCATCTTCATTACTCAAATGGAATTTAAGCACTAGAGCCTCAAATTTATTGGACAGACTCATTGGTAATTCCAGGGCATTAAATTCACCCAGAATCTGGCACAAAGTAAGTCTCTCTTGGACTGTAATCAAACTGTAATTCTGCTTTGAAGCTATAGGTGCAATAGCTGACTGTATTTCATCACGGCCCTTCTCCACATTGACTATGCAGATATTGGCCAATTGGCATGTTCCTTTGTGCTCATTGAGCGATACTATACATACTCTTTAGTAAGAAGCTGGGAGTTTGCATTTGCTAATTTTCTTTCTAAAGATATAACCGACTCTTACATCTCTGACAACTTTATTCGCAATGACTCTAAAAGTTTGCTATTCATATTGCAGTCCATGCTGCACCTCTGAAGCTGTTCTTGTAGCTCACTGTTTCTTCCTGACAAATTGCCTGCTGTAGCTTGTAATTCATCCACCTCAATACTGGAAGCTGTTGTAATCTTTAGAAGGTTTTCACTGATTTTCTCTATGTCCTCCCTGAGACGTCTCCTCTCTGCTTCCCACTTCCCCCCCATTTGCTCAGATATAAATTTAATTCTGAGCAACACTGCAATTTCATTTGCCAACATCTCTTTCTTCACTTTCTTTTTTAGCTGTTTACCCAATAATCTGCTATTATGTTGCTGACACTGAGACAATAGTACATTACGCTGGCTTTTAAGAGGTTCATCTGCACATGAATGATAACTGGCAGAGGTATACTTTTTAACATATGTATACACAAGTTTCATTTCACAACTATACAATCCACACAATACACAATTCTATTAGTACTAAAGTTCCAACACTGCACTGAGTAATAAACCAAACTCAATTACCTTTAGCTCTTACAACTCACAAAAAAAACGAATCGCTCTTCTAGCATTCAATATTCTTCATTCATTACCACTCTTACCTGATATCATTCAAAACAATTAAACTTTTGCATATCCATAGAAAAGATTCACCACACTTACAGCCCTTTCGGTTTCTGATGCGTTATCAGCTGGCTTGTATCTGAGCACTTCTGTCCTGTAGGTTCTATGCGGCTTTTAGGATTACCACACGCTTTCTGGGGTGCCAATTGAAGTAAATATGATACAATAAATATTATTGTATCTGTATATTAATTTGTCTAATCCTTATAGTTAGTTAATCTATTAAAACTCTGACCACATGTTACTGTTGATATCACAATAATACAAGGTTAGCTATGAAAACACACACACAGTTTATAAGTAATAAAGTCTTTTTTATTTCCCAAGGAAATAAGAAAGCTAACATGACATACTAGAGAAAGATATTACAAACACAGACCAACAATCAGAACATATAATACAAGAACATCATAAATACTTATCACAAGGCCCTCTGAGAGGCTTGTTTCTTCCAGCTATGCTCAGATGTTGAAGAGAGGGCCATCGCCATGAGGCTTAGGCCCAAGCCATGATCCAAAGGGGAAGGGGCTATTTCTCTTCCTTGCTCAGTCTTTTATACTTTGATCATACACCATTCAAACCCAACCCCATTGCCATCCCATCTAGACTTTTGACAAATCACAGTATTTATGGCGCAGTCCTTCTCAACGGTACTGTCTGTCCTGCTGTACTTTGGCATTGTCCATGTCAATCTTTAGGTGCCTCTTAATCCTTTGATCTTTGTCACCCACCGTCATCAATCATCCTGTCAGCCATGGCCCATTTCAAGTTTGCGTTATAGCAATAGATGGTCCGGAGCCAAGAGCTGAAATGACATTCCAGACTGCCCCCAGGAAAGCAAATGCTTGGTTTTATCAATCAGAAAGAAACCCTTTTAAAACCATGGAATTGCAAGGATTAGCCTGGGTGATCTTTGGGAATAGGAAACAGATATGTAACGGATTTATGATAGATCCAATTCAAACTCTGTATAATACCAAAACACTGTTACCCATAAATGCAGTAACATTGACAGAGAAACTCCAGAAATATGACACCAGGCCCTGTTGCCAGGGATGAGCCGAACACCCCCCTGTTCGGTTTGCACCGGAACATGCGAACAGGCACAAAAAATTTGTTCGACACCGTCAAAGTCTATGGAACTCGAACATGAATAATCAAAAGTGCTAATTTTAAAGGCTTATATGCAAGTTATTGTCATAAAAAGTGTTTGGGGACCTGGGTCCTGCCCCAGGGGACATGGATCAATGCAAAAGAAGTTTTAAAAATGGCAGTTTTTCGGGAGCAGTGATTTTAATAATGCTTAAAGTGAAACAATAAAAGTGTAATATTCCTTTAAATTTCCTCACTGGGGGGTGTCTATAGTATGCCTGTAAAGGGGCGCATGTTTCCCATGTTTAGAACAGTCTGACAGCAAAATGACATTTCAAAGGAAAAAACGTCCTTCAGGTCTGGTATGGATTTTAAGGGGAACCCCGCACCAAAATTTTTTAAAAAATGGCGTGGGGTCCCCCCAAAAATCCATACCAGACCTTTATCCAAGCATGCAACCTGGCAGGGCATAGGGAAAGAGGGGGGGGTGAGAGAGAGCGCCCCCCCTCCTGAACCGTATCAGGCCACATGCCCTCAACATTGGGAGGGTGCTTTGGGGTCCCCCCAAAGCACCTTGTCTCCATGTTGATGAGGACAAGGGCCTCATCCCCACAACCCTTGCCCGGTGGTTGTGGGGGTCAGTGGGCAGGGGGCTTATCGGAATCTGGAAGCCCCCTTTAACAAGGGGACCCCCAGATCCCACCCCCCGTGTGAAATGGTAAGGGGGTACAAAAGTACCCCTACCATTTCACAAAAAAGTGTCAAAAATGTTAAACATTACAAGAGACAGTTTTTGACAATTCCTTTATTTAAATGCTTCTTCTTTCCATCTTCTTTCTTCTATCTTCTTTCTTCTATCTTCCTTCCATTTCTTCCTCCATCTTCTTCTTCTTCCTCCGATCCTCTGCTTCTTGCTCCAGTGTTCTCGTCCGGCATCTTCCTCCGCGGCATCTTCTTCCCTTCTTCATTCTCAGACCACTCCGCATCCATGATGGGAGGCTCCCGCTGTGTGACGCTTCTCGTCTTCTGAAGGTTCTTAAATAATGAAGGGCGGGGCCACCCAGTGACTCTGCCCTCCTCTGACACATGGGGACTTGACGGGGACTTCCCTGTATGCCCCCTCTGACGTCACGGGGAAAACCTCGGGGAAGTCCCCATGCGTCAGCGGGAGCCTCCCATCATGGATGCGGAGCTGGCCGAGAACGAAGATGGGAAGAAGACGCCGCGGAGGAAGATGCCGGACAAGAACACCAGAGCAAGAAGCAGAGGATCGGAGGAAGAAGAAGTAGAAGATGGAGGAAGAAACTGAAGGAAGATAGAAGAAAGAAGATGGAAAGAAGCATTTAAATAAATGAATTGTCAAAAACTGTCTCTTGTCATTTTTAATGTTTTTGACACTTCTTTTGTGAAATGGTAGGGGTACTTTTGTACCCCCTTACCATATCACACAGGGGGGGCAGGATCTGGGGGTCCCCTTGTTAAAGGGGGCTTCCAGATTCCGATAAGCCCCCCGCCTGCAGACCCCCACAACCACCGGGCAAGGGTTTTTGGGATGAGGCCCTTGTCCTCATCAACATGGGGACAAGGTGCTTGGGGGGGACCCCCAAGCACCTCCCAATGTTGAGGGCATATGGCCTGGTACGGTTCAGGAGGGGGACCGCTCTCTTGTCCCCCCTCTTTTCCTGCGGCTTGCCAGGTTGCGTGCTCGGATAAGGGTCTGGTATGGATTTTTGGGGGGACCCCACGACATTTTTTAAAAATTTTGGTGCGGGGTTCCCCTAAAAATCCATACCAGACCTGAAGGGTCTGGTATGGATTTTGAGGGGGACCCCACGCCTTTTTTTTTTTTAATTTTGGAGCGGGGTTTCCCTTAATATACATACCACACCTGAAGGGCCTGGTATGGAATTTAGGGGGACCCCCACACCATTTTTTTAAAAATTTTGGTTCGGGGTTCACCTGTGGGGAAATGCCATGCCGTTTTTATCAATGAACTTTTATGTGTATTGTCGGACCGACAATTCATATAGCCGCGAGTACTTTTAAATTACTTTTTTCCTTTGAAATGTCATTTTGCTATCAGACTATTCTAAACACGGGAAACATGCGCCCCTTTACAGGCATACTATGGACACCCTCCAGGTACAAAATTTAAAGGAATATTACACTTTTATTGTTTCACTTTAAGCATTATAAAAATCACTGCTCCCGAAAGACGGACATTTTTAAAACTTTTTTTGCATTGATCCATGTCCACTGGGGCAGGACCCAGGTCCCAGAACACTTTTTATGACAATACCATGCATATAAGCCTTTAAAATTAGCACTTTTGATTTCTCCCATAGACTTTTAAAGGGTGTTCCGCGGCTTTTGAATTTGCCGCGAACACCCCAAATTGTTCGCTGTTCAGCGATCTTGCGAACAGCCGATGTTCGAGTCGAACATGAGTTCGACTTGAACTCGAAGCTCATCCCTACCTGTTGCAATCCAACAGTGGGAAATTAACCTTTAATTGCCATTTTAACCTGTGTGTGCCAAACATTGCAGGGTATGTAAACTTTTCACCAGGGCCATTTGTGATAACAAATGGCTTCATGTGATTGCTATCCTTAAAATTGTCATGATCAGTCATATTTTCAATATTAATGCCAAAATTTCACAATTTCTGCCAGGGTATGCAAACTTTTGAGCACAACTGTGTGTATATATATATATATATATATATATATATATATATATACAGTATCTCACGAAAGTGAGTACACCCCTCACACTTTTGTAAATATTTTCTTCTATCTTTTCATGTGACAACACTAAAGAAATTACACTTTGCTACAATGTAAAGTAGTGAGTGTACAGCTTGTATAACAGTGTAAATTTGCTGTCCCCTCAAAATAACTCAACACACAGCCATTAATGTCTAAAACGCTGGCAACAAAAGTGAGTACACCCCTAAGTGAAAAATGTCCAATTTGGGCCCAAATAGCCATTTTCCCTCCCCGGTGTCATGTGACTCGTTAGTGTTACAAGCTCTCAGGTGTGAATGGGGAGCAGGTGTGTTAAATCTGGTGTTATCGCTCTCACTCACTCATACTGGTCACTGGATGTTCAACATGGCACCTCATGGCAGAGAACTCTCTGAGGATCTGAAATAAAGAATTGTTGCTCTACATAAAGATAGTCTAGGCTATAAGAAGATTGCCAAGACCCTGAAACTGAGCTGCAGCACAGTAGCCAAGACCATACAGAGGTTTAACAGGACAGGTTCCACTCAGAACAAGCCTCGCCATGGTCAACCAAAGAAATTGAGTGCACAAGCTCAGAGTCATATCCAAAGGTTGTCTTTGGGAAATAGACGTATGAGTGCTGCCAGCATTACTGCAGAGGTTGAAGGGGTGTGGGGTCAGCCTGTCAGTGCTCAGACCATACGCCGCACACTGCATCCAATTGGTCGGCTGTCATCCCAGAAGGAAGCCTCTTCTAAAGATGATGCACAAGAAAGCCCGCAAACAGTTTGATGAAGACAAACAGACTAAGGACATGGATTACTGGAACCATGTCCTGTGGTCTGATGAGACCAAGATAAACTTGTTTGGTTCAGATGGTGTCAAGCGTGTGTGGTGGCAACCAGGTGAGGAGGACAGAGACAAGTGTGTCTTGCCTACAGTCAAGCATGGTGGTGGAGGTGTCATGGTCTGGGGCTGCATGAGTGCTGCCGGCACGGGAAGCTACAGTTCATTGAGGGAACCATGAATGCCAACATGTACTGTGACATACTGAAGCAGAACATGATCCCCTCCCTTCAGAGACTGGGCTGCAGGGCAGTATTCTAACATAACAATCCCAAACACACCTCCAAGATGACCACTGCATTGCTCAAGAAGCTGAGGGTAAAGGTGATGGACTGACCAAGCATGTCTCCAGACCTAAACCCTATTGATCATCTATGGGGCATCCTCAAATGGAAGGTGGAGGAGTGCAAGGTCTCTAACATTCACCAGCTCTGTGATGTCATCATGGAGGAGTGGAAGAGGACTCCAGTGGCAACCTGTGAAGCTCTGGTGAACTTCATGCCCAAGAGGGTTAACAGTGCTAGAAAATAATGGCAGCCACACAAAATATTTAAACTTTGGGCCCAGTTTGGACATTTTCACTTCAATATACTTTTGTTGTCATCGGTTTAGACATTAATGGTTGTGTGTTGAGCTATTTTGAGGGGACAGCAAATTTACACTGTTATACAAGCTGTACACGCACTACTTTACATTGCAGCAAAGTGTCATTTCTTCAGGGTTGTCACATGAAAAGATATAATAAAATATTTACAAAAATGTGAGGGCTGGGGGGGCGTGTCCGGACATGGAAGTGGTTGGGCATGCTGCAGAGGAGCTCCGCTGAGCCCTCTGCAATCCATTGCCATCCGGAGCGCATACAGCCTGGAATTTTCTACAAACTCTACCCCATGATTGCTGGGTATTGGCTGCACCACTCCCGGGGTCAATTGCACAATTCAGCCGGCGGATTGAGCTGTCCTTAGGCCGTGGCCGGCCCCGCACTAAATGCCGGCCACCATCTTGAGGCCTACAAGACCACCAGCATCCCCGGACTCGCGTGCCGCGATCGGCGGTGCGGAGGGTGATCGACCGGCCTGAAGCCAAGAGCGCTGACCCCAGAGCTGACTGGACTGTGAGGGGACCCAAGATCCTGCAGTAATAGGCCCTAGACACCCACGGCCTACATCAGTTCCGAGGCCTGTGAGACCTCCAGCACCACCGGACTCTAGTACCGCGATCGGTGGTACAGGGGACACCCAGCTCATCCTCATACACAGTGGGCACCTCCTGAATACCGCCGACAAGTCCACAGCCTGCACAACCCCTTCACTGACCTCAGAGACTCAAGTACAGGTTCTTTTGGGGACATCCAGCGCCGGCCGCCATCTTGCGGCCTAACATTCAAGAGGGGCCCACACTCTAAGGTAATGTGCCCTAATTAGACTGTGCTCTCCTCCCTGAACCCCCCACTCATAAGGTGCTTAAGATCTACACCCGCACTGACAGGGCGACACTGCTGCTCTCCCAGGCCTGTCCTTCCCCCCCAGTCCCCCTCATTCTCGTGGAAGCTGGGTTTTGATAAAGAGCGATTGACCATGGATGGCTGAAGATGCACACCCCCGAGTTCCGTGCCATTCTGACAGCTACAGGCTATCTCCACAGCACAGCACAGCACACCCGCATCCTACATGGCGGCAGCTAGCTCATACTCCACGGAGCTTACTGACCCTCAACAAGGCACCATACAGAGGTACAGTATCTACTTATGACAGCGCCGACTGATCCCCAGACCCCCAAAGACAGGATGGCGCCTGGCCGCAACCCGGTGAAGACCAAGCCACCCACCGCCACTCCCGCAGCAGCCTGCATGACAGAAGACAACAATAAGAAACTACAAGATTCCAGAGGAGAGACATCAGCCTCCTCTACGAGGTCAGTCACATCGCAAGACACGGACACTGGGGAATCCCAGACAGCCCCACATCCCTTGTCGGGAGTACCCATTAGAACAGAAGCTGCAGCCCTCCTCTCTGCCTTCAGAACTGATTTCGAATCATGGGCAAGCAAGATGGAGGATTCCCTACAAGTAGAGATAAACGCTCTGAGACAAAAAGTCACAGCTAATGAGGAAGCGGTATCGGTCTTAACTACTGCTCAGGATGACCATGAGGCACGTATAACAGCTCTTGAATCTTCATCCGCAACGCATCTCCGTCGCCTACGCCACCAGCAACTCCGCATAGAAGACAGCGAAAATCGCAGTCACAGAAATAATATTAGACTGCAAGGCCTACCTGAGGCAACATCTGGAGCCGAACTGAAAACCCACTATCATATCTATCCTCAATAAAGTGCTGGGAAGAGAGGCAGCATCACCAATTGAAATGGATTGTGTTCACAGGGTGGGTGGGCCGGGGGGGGAGCCCGAGATGGTCGCCCACGCGATGTCCTATGCCGGGTCCACTATTACACCTTAAAAGAGGAGATCATGCGAAAAGCATGGAGCATGGGCTCAGTGGACTTCTTTGGAGCCTCTATCCACCTATACCCCAACTTGTCTCCCAATACGCTGTACATGCATCGAGTGGTGCGCCCTTTACTTGACCTTATACGACAAGCCGGAGCCTCCTATACATGGGGTCACCCCTTCAGCATCAAGATGACACGGGGAGACAGCAGGTTCATGCTCTCTGATCTGGACCAACTGCCTGACTTTTTCCTATTTATTGAACAAGAACTGGTAGACGTCTTGAACTGGCTGGACCCTCCAGATGATAGATCGAGGCAGTTGGGACTTGGCCCATTCCCGCAGTGCCACAGATGACCTAGGTCTAGATCAGTCTCTTCTGGCCCAGGGATGAGACGACCTACCTCTCCAGAAGATTAACTCAGAAGCTAGTTAGAGACGGATGGCTTATTTTGTTTTACTAAGTTACTTCCATTTTCAAAGGATCCCAACAGCTTTGCCGCATTGTTGAGCGGCATGCTACATTTTTTGATCCCTTAACTGTGCTTTTCTACCCTAAAGTCCGAGACCTCCAGTAAGCCTGGTAAAAGATGTAGTGAAAACAGGGTTCGGACCTATTGGCTCTTTTCCTGCTCTTTGCCAATTTACTATTTGGCTGGGGTTCGGGAGAGAACATAGCTTATGTCACCTTGGGACTCTCACTATGACGGGCGTCAGGTAATGCTACTATACACCAACATTTTTTTTATAGGATGTTCTGCTTTGTTTCAGATTGTTCCCTCTCACCCCTTCCCTCTGTGGCATGCGATGGGGGTTATGTGGCGGGAGTGGGGGATGCTACTCCGGGTGGAGATTTGGCCTCCGGTTTTAATCAATCTATGCCACAGGAGATGCAAGTTTAAAAGGCGCCACGCATGGAGCGATTGGGTACCTCCTCGGGTGGATCCCCCGCTCCTCCTATCCCCCCTATACTCATACTATTGTTTTGGCTAAATAACTTTTCTACAAGCGGGAGCCAATGTAATTATTTTCTATATACTCCCAGGTTAACTACTTAAACCCACTGCTCATATTTAGTTGACTATTGTCATCTGTTATCGTTAAACTGCCTTATGCCTCACATACGTTTTAAATGTTCAGTGTGCCACATACACTATATACATGCCTGATTCGCTGTCAGGATCACGGCTCAGGTCCATTCATTTCGACCTTTCCCCCACAGTAGGACAGGCACTGTTTGTGCCTAAAACGTGATATTTCACGCAGTGTTTTGCGTTAGCGAACACATTAGTTTTCCGCACACTTTTCTTAGGTGTCTTTTCATTTACACCTTACTTCTTCCATTATCCTTACACTCTTCTCTTTTTTTCTTTCTTTTTTCTCCCACTTCCGAATTTCACCTATCTTCTCCATCCTACCCCAAACTGTTCTATATACTTTTCCTCTATATCTTATAGCTTTCTCTCCTATACAGCCTCTAGCACTCCAGCATGGCTCACACGGTGACCTCACGCCCACAATTGAAATTTTGTTCATATAATGTAAACGAGCTTAACATCGCTTCGAAACGTGGGCAAATACTATATCAGATGCACAAAAGACGAGTCAACGTGCTTTTGCTGCAGGAAACCCACTTTCACTCTGACTCCATCCCTTTCCTGCTCCAGTAGATACTTTAATAGATGCATCCAAAGTACCAATCCGACACAAAAATCTAAGGGAGTATCTATTGCGTTTCATAAAACACTCCCTATTGAACTGATCAATCATATGGCAGACCCCCAGGGCAGGTACATTTTTGTGAAAATCTCCTTATGGGGCACTAAATTTACAATAGCTAATCTATACTTGCCTAACAAACACCAAGTCCCATCGGCCTTGCAGTATTTAAAGATCTTGGCGGGTTTTGCAGAGGGTAAGCTCATAGTCAGGGGGGACTTCAATAATCCCCTGGATCCACTTTTGGATTCATCGACATCACGTTCCTCTATATCCTTTCCTAAAATACGGGCCCTAAAACATGCCATTTATAATATGCATCTTGTAGACGTATGGCGGATACTATACCCAGAATCACGAAACTACACACACTTTTCCAACGTTCATCAATCATACAGTCGTTTAGATTATTTCTTAGTCGACCACGGCTGCTTAGATTGGTCCCCAAATTGTGAAATAGACCCTATGGTTTGGTCCGACCACTCTCCTGTATTCTTGACACTTGCAGTACCCTCTACCCCAATAAAAGAATGGACACAGAGGTTAAATGACTCGCTTCTGACTGAGCCAGGATTTGATACACGGATAGCGGAGACTATTTTGAACTTTTGTTCAGACCACGTCTCTGATGACACCTCACCACCCATTAAATGGGAGGCATTAAAGGCGGTATTACAGGGTAGTTTTATCCAAATGGGTGCCCGCATGAAAAGAGAACGCTCGGCTGCGATAGCTACGGCAGTACACAAACTTAGGACACTAGAGACTACCCATAAACGCTCCCCGACTGTGGAAGTGCTTGTGGAAGTTTCCTCCGCTCGCTCTCAGCTTAGGGAATTATATGAGGCATCAGCCCATACATCTGCGAACAAAATAGCCTTTCACCAATTCAAATTTCGGGATAAATGTGGTAGATTTCTAGCTCGCACCCTACATACCAAACAACCTAACACCTTTATACCTCACATACGGGACAATTCTGGGAAAACTGTCTCGTCACCTTCTGAGATGGGACAAGTTTTCCGGGACTTCTATCAATCCCTCTATAACATACCTACAACAAGCCCCACTGAGCCCCCCTTTACTAGAGCGGACACAAAATGCATTACCTACTCTAGATGACAAAACGATAGAGGACCTTGAAGCTCCGATCTCGGAAGACAAGGTTGCCTGCGCCATTGCATCTACCCCGTCTGGTAAAAGCCCGGGTCCTGATGGCTTCACTCCGAAATTTTATAAACAATTTGCTCCCCTCCTCACTCCCTTCTTAACAAAAGTATTTAACTCCATCTCTGAGCAATCTGTATTCCCGCCGCAAACTCTAGAGGCACATATCACCCATATCCCAAAACCAGACAAAGACCTGACTATATGTGCTAACTACCGACCCATTTCGTTGATAGGGGTAGATCTGAAGGTATATGCGAAGGTGCTAGCTAATAGATTACAACCGTTGTTACCCCGCTTAATACACCTAGATCAAGTTGGCTTTGTGAGTGGACAAGAGGCATGAGATAACACCCTGAAAACACTTCTCATTGCGGATTATGCTTGGGCCCACAATGTCCCATTGTGCCTTCTTATGGTCGATGCGGAGAAGGCCTTCGACCGCGTTGACTGGCAATTTCTTCGCCTATCATTGCAACAACTAGGTCTAGGCCAAAACATGATCTCCAGAATAATGTCCCTCTATACCTCTCCCTCCGCTAGGATTAGACTAAACGGTTCTCTATCCCCAAAATTCACTATTCACAATGGAACGCGACAGGGGTGCCCCTTGTCCCCCATTCTCTATGTTCTTGTTATAGAACACCTAGCCATCACCCTTAGAAACAACCCGGCTATCCATGGTATTAGTATAGGCCCCATACATACTAAACTTGCCCTATTTGCAGATGACTTGCTCATATTTGTGACCCAACCGCAAGTTTCCTTGCCCCACATTATGCAGGAGTTTCAGAGATATGGAGATGTTAGTAACTTTAAAGTTAATCATAGTAAGTCAGAAACATTTCACTCCCAGAAGCGGCTCTCCAACAGCTCGCGTCTTCCTTCCCTTTCAAGACAAACTCCACATCTATTCATTATCTAGGAATTCACCAGCTTCCCAACTATTCACCAGCAACTTTACCCCTCTACTTCTTAGAACACAAGCGAATCTGGCCACCTACGCATCTAAACAGCTCTCTTGGTTGGGTAGCGTGAATGTTTTGAAGATGGATGTTCTCCCTCGATTCCTATATCTTGTTCAAACCATCCCTATTCACATTCCCACCTCGGTTTTCAAAAGGCTTCGTCAGATTTTTCCTAAATTGATATGGCAAGGAAACCGCCCCAGGATAAAGTACGACACAATGATTCTTCCGAAAGCCCGGGGGGAGCGGGGGTCCCAGATACCTCTTCATACCACAAGGCAGTGGTACTCACACGTATAGTGGATTTGTTTCACCATCCTTCCTCCAAGCTCTGGGTTCAATTGGAGAGACATCTCAATGAGGCTGATCTTTGCGCCCTGCCGTGGATTCCTATGGCTCGGCGTAAGGATAGTACACTCTCTACTGCTCTCACTCCTCAGACTCTTCAGATATGGGACCGCCTGCTATTAACTAGTAAATTATCTAAACCTCAGGGCCCAATGACCCCTCTCTTTGGGACTCAGGCTGAAGGTGAGGGGAGATTTGGACCCTGAAATAGGGATAGTCATAGACGTTTAGCACAGGTTTTACGCGCTGACCCATCTTTGAGACCAAACATACCCCCCCAGATGGGCCCAGGGCTCCCAAACATGTAGCCCCTGCTGATTGGCAAAAAAGCTTTATCCTAATGCATAGGATCTCTTTGGCAACTAAGACTCAAGAAAAAGGGTTTAAGCTATTAACAAGGTGGTACAGATGCCCATTGACTATCCAACGGTTTAACCCTTCTCTATCAGGTACTTGTTGGAGATGCCTGTCCTCTAGAGGGACAATGCTCCACATCTGGTGGACTTGCCCTCCAATTCAGAAACTTTGGCAAAAGGTCTTTGATCTATACAACAGGCTGATTGCGACCTCAATTAAGCCCACACCTGAGATAGCCCTATTATCTATGCTTCCGGGCCCCCTCAAGCTGATTAAAAAAAAGACATACTGCACCACTTTTTGGCCGCAGTTAGGACAGTGATCCCCCAACATTGGAGAACAGCAGATGTGCCTTCCTTGGGTGATTGGGCTGTTGAAGTGGATCGGATAAGAGATCTGGAGCGCCTATTGGCGCAGGAAGCAGGGAAGGAGGAACAGTTCTCCACCACCTGGACCTCGTGATCAATGTTTCGTTACTCTGATGACTTCTCCATATGGGTCAGGGATGCCCCATCCTTATCCACCAATTAACCATGCTGGGGTGCTTCCCACCTTTGTTACCATCCCTTATTTCTCTACACGCTATTATTCTCACCTTTCTCTCTGCCTCCCTTTCTTTATGTACTGAACCAATCACTCAAACATATAAACAAAGATGATATGCGCAGAATTGCTCAATAACATGAATATTTATAATAAGTGAATAAATGATCCCTACAGCGTTCCAGCCTGATTAAGAGGAACCTTCTGATAACACTAACACGCGAAATCACAAAGGTGGATATATGTTGGTTCTCACACGCATGTTATTCTTCTCTTACATTAAAGTCTTCTATATACAATGTGATACTTTAGTATCTCACCAGAAGCTATATGCCAAAGTATATACTCCTGTACGTTTATAGTAAAGGTTCTCCTTATTGTTTTGTGTATAATATATGTAATATTATACTGTAAAGTACTTTATCTTTCTGTTATACCTTTATTTTGGAATAAACTAAGATTGAAAAGAGATATACAGTGGGGACGGAAAGTATTCAGATCCCCTTAAATTTTTCACTCTTTGTTATATCGCAGCCATTTGCTAAAATCATTTAAGTTCATTTTTTTTCCTCATTAATGTGCACAAGCACCCCATATTGACAGAAAAACACAGAATTGTTGACATTTTTGCAGATTTATTAAAAAAGAAAAACTGAAATATCACATGGTCCTAAGTATTCAGACCCTTTGCTGTGACACTCATATATTTAACTCAGGTGCTGTCCATTTCTTTTGATAATCCTTGAGATGGTTCTACATCTTCATTTGAGTCCAGTTGTGTTTGATTATACTGATTGGACTTGATTAGGAAAGCCACACACCTGTCTATATAAGACCTTACAGCTCACAGTGCATGTCAGAGCAAATAAGAATCATGAGGTCAAAGGAACTGCCTGAAGAGCTCAAAGACAGAATTGTGGCAAGGCAAAGATCTGGCCAAGGTTACAAAAACATTTCTGCTGCACTTAAGGTTGCTAAGAGCACAGTGGCCTCCATAATCCTTAAATGGAAGATGTTTGGGATGACCAGAACCCTTTCTAGAGCTGGCCGTACAGCCAAACTGAGCTAGTGGGGGGAGAAGAGCCTTGGTGAGAGAGGTAAAGAAGAACCCAAAGATCGCTGTGGCTGAGCTCTAGAGATGCAGTTGGGAGATGAGAGAAAGTTGTAGAAAGTCAACCATCACTGCAGCCCTCCACCAGTTGGGGCTTTATGGCAGAGTGCCCGGACGGAAGCCTCTCCTTAGTGCAAGACACATGAAAGACACATGAAAGCCAGCATTTGCTAAAAAACACCTGAAGGTCTCCAAGATGGTGAGAAATAAGATTCTCTGGTCTGATGAGGTCAGGATAGAACTTTTTGGCCTTAATTCTAATAAGTATGTGTGGAGAAAACCAGGCACTGCTCATCACCTGTCCAATACAGTCCCAAGAATGAAACATGGTGGTGGCAGCATCATGCTGTGAGGGTGTCTTTCAGCTGCAGGGACAGGACGACTGGTTGCAATCAAGGGAAAGATGAATGCGGCCAAGTACAGGTTTTTCCTGGATGAAAACCTTCTCCAGAGTGCTCAGGACCCCAGACTGGGCTGAAGGTTTACCTTCCAACAAGACAATGACCCTAAGCACACAGCTAAAATAACGAAGGAGTGGCTTCACAACAACTCCGTGACTGTTCTTGAATGGCCCAGCCAGAGCCCTGACTTAAACCCAATTCAGCATCTCTGGAGAGAGCTAAAAATGGCTGTCCATCAACGTTTACCATCCAACCTGACAGAACTGGAGAGGATCTGCAAGGAGGAATGGCAGAGGATCCCCAAATCCAGGTGTGAAAAACTTGTTACATCTTTCCCAAAAAGACTCATGGCTGTATTGGATCAAAAGGGTGCTTCTACAAAATACTGAGCAAAGGGTCTGAATACTTAGGACCATGTGATATTTCAGTTTTTCTTTTTTAATAAATCTGCAAAAATGTCAACAATTCTGTGTTTTTCTGTCAATATGGGGTGCTGTGTGTACATTAATGAGGAAAACAAATGAACTTAAATGATTTTAGCAAATGGCTGCAATATAACAAAGAGTGAAAAATTTAGGGGGGTCTGAATACTTTCCCTCCCCACTGTATATATATATATACAGTGGGGACGGACTGTATATATATATATATATATATATATATATATATATATATATATATATAGTATACAGACGCAGCATTTGATCAAGGGTGTACATTTTGGACAGAATAAAAGTGGTATGCAGGATGCTTGGAGGAGGCCATCTATGTCAGTCAAACTGAAACAACTATCCCTAACATATAATACCATTTTTACATACCTACCTTCAGGGCTTTTTTCAGTGGCAACATAGGGGAACACAGTTCCAGCACTGAATGTATGTAATAGCAAGGGGTGTGGGGTGTGCTGGAGGGTGTATTGATACCGGCTGTTTGGAAACTATTGTTACTGTGGTGGGGATCTGTTTTTGTGTAAGGGTCTATTATTGCTGGCAGGGGATCTGTTGTAGAGGGAGAGGTCTATCATTGCTGGCTGCTGGGAGATCTATTGTTGCAATGGGGGGGGTCTAATGTTGTTGTCTTTTGTTGCTCAAAAGTGGGTGTGGGGTAGAGACAAGGGGTTACTCAGAAGGGGTTAGTTCCTGCACCTATTCTCTAAGAAGAATACCCCTGCCTACCTTGCAATTTAATAGCAAGTTACACCATTAGGCAACTAGAACAGAAAAAACTATCCCAGATTTTGTGACACCATGGGGATTGGATTATGTGTGCAGAATAGGGTGAATTCCCAATTTTTACACCTCCCACCTTATTCTTGGAGAATACATATGTGCTTTGACACATTCTTTGTTGATTGGATTAAGGTGGCTGGGTTACCAGTTTGGCTAAAAATGGCGGGGTATGTTTCTGACACTCTGAACTGAAGAAGCAAATTGAATGAGTAGTGAGATGACTTCATTAAAGAATCAGTCCAGTTCATTTTTATTTTTATTTTGGCTTGACATACACTTTAATGTTAAAGTCCAACCTAGTCCTGGCCTAATTATGGAAAATGTTCTTCTTAATTTATTGCTTTGGAAGAAGTATCATGAACTGCTTTTAATTATTTATACCCAATCCAATATTCAACATTATATATTGGCGAAGATCCTAGACCTGTGATGGCGAACCTTGGCACCCCAGATGTTTTGGAACTACATTTCCCATGATGCTCATGTACTCTGAAGTGTAGTTGAGCATCATGGGAAATGTAGTTCCAAAACATCTTTGGTGCCAAGGTTCGTCAACACTGTCCTAGACTAAGACCTGTGTTCCTCATTACAGGCCAGTGAAAAATGCAAGGCTCCAACATGGCTTTTCATATATTCTTCCTCTCTTTCCTCTCATAGGGTGGATTTAATGGATCCAAAGAACCAGATGTTGCTCTCACAGCCTTTGTCCTGATTGCAATGTTGGAGAGTGAGGAGGCTTGCAATGCACATGTGAATGTAAGTAAACTAGCCATACAACTGACACTGTTCAACTCACAACTGACATTGAATGAGAATCCAGCATCTGGAAAGGATATTACACTTTAGAAGATATAGCTAGTATCCATTTATCTATACAGAGTACTCAGTAGGAAGCATAGGTGTAAAATCTAAAGATCCTTTTCAGTCCTTATTCAAATGTTATTCCAAAGGATTCTGTTCTGTCTGCCCTTCTCCTACACTGAACTTTTTCAGAATGAGTGCCGCCAACAAAAATTGGTGTATTTAGGCCTCCAACTAACCCTGAACGCAGACAGAGTGTGCCCAGGGTCACGTTTCTGTGTAGTTCTGTCCGCACATCAACTGGCCGAAGCTAATCACCCAGTTCAAATATGGCAATGGCACTGAATGTTGCTGCCCCCAGAAGCGGCAAACTATCCGCTTCTGGGCATCTGTGTAAATGTAGCTTTAGATGGAGACACAGTTTCTAATGTAGCAAAGGGCACTTGTGACAACAGCAATATGAAAGTTGCCAATACTGATTTTTTTCATTTAATGATTCAAGCTCTGGGGATGTCATTCTAATTCTGGCTCAACTACCTAATGAGTCAGTAGACTGGAATGGGGGAGGGGGGGTTCAGTGTATGGAAAGGGTTTTGAGAGTATAGTGATTACTATTGGTCAGTTATACTCTAGGTATTACAGACAGCATCAAATAATACCTGTACCTTTAAAGAAAACCTGTGAGACAGAAACACAGAGGTCTGCTACTGCTGACCTGTTTTTAAAGGTACATGGTCTCCAGCTTTCATCCTTATATTTGTCTTATTACCTAGGCACGAACTGTACATACATCCATTGTGGATGCATTGTTGGCCTGTGCTATTGAGCTCTGTATACAACAAATTTTTCAGCAAAGCAGATAAGGATGGACAGCAAAACCTGTGACCCTAATGGTTCAACTGCTGGCCAAAAACAAGAATGCAAAATCCCCATTTCAAGGTTACCGGTAAAAAAATATATTTTAACCACTTCCCGTCTGCCGTATGCAGAATGACGGCTGAAAAATGGTTATCCTAAATGGGCGTCATATGACGTCCAGCAGTATAGGCTGCATGCGCGTGCCCGCAGGGGCACGCAGCATGGCAATCGTTGGTGTAATGTGTCAGTCTGACACACCGCATCTCCAAAGGTAAAGATCCTCTGATGCAGGCTCTTTACCACATGATCAGCTGTGTCCAATCACAGCTGATCACAGTGTAAATAGGAAGATCAGTTTATCGACTTTTCCTCCACTCGCACTGACAGGCGCGAGCAGAGGAGAGCCAATCGGCTGCTCTCCTGACAGAGTGGGTCTGTGCAGATAATCAGCGTATGGATTATCAGTGCAGACCCATTGAGGATGCCCACCCAGGACCACCAGGGATGCCAATCAATGCCGAATAGGGATGGCACTCAGTGCCCATCAGTGAAGCCTGCCAGTGCCTCCTGATCATTGCTGCCTAACAGTGCCATCTATAAGGGCTGCCCATCAGTGCCCACCAGTGCCACCTTTCAGTGTCCATCAGTGCTGCATATCAGTGCCGCCTATCAGTGCTGCATATAAGTGCCACCTCATCAGTGCCAATCAGTACTGCCTCATCAGTGCAGCCTCATCAGTGCCCATAAGTGAAGGAGAAAACGTAATTATTTCAAAGTTTTGTAACAGAAACAAAGAAAAACCTTTTATTTTTTGAAAATTTCGGTCTTTTTTTATTTGTAACTCAAAAAAAAAAAAACAGTGGTGATCAAATACCACCAAAAGAAAGCTCTATTTGTGGGAAAAAAAAAAAAAAAGTTTGGGTGCAGTGTTGCATGTCCACGCAATTGTCATTCAAAATGCAACAGAGCAGGAAGCTGAAAATTGGTCTGGGCAGGAAGGGAGGAAAGTGCCCAGTATTGAAGTGGTTAAACTTTTTTTTTATTCTAACATTAATAAATAAAGTATTGGGTATAAAAAGATCTATAGTATAAAGTGATTTCCTAAAATCTATACAGCATAACAATACACCTGCTTCTTTATTTAGTATGGAATGTGAACACAGTGGAAATTAAGGGAGGAATAACAGTTATGAGAGGCAAGGAATCTCATGGGCTCAGGAACCATTGTACCCTCCTCATTTCCTGCAACTATGCCCTATCATCTTGAGCTCATCTTCATTAACCCTTTACTTTTCCTTTCCTTTTTTTTCATAGAACCTAAGGCTTGGAATTGAAAATGCAGCCAGCTTCTTGCTGAGCCAGTATCCAAATCTGAAAAAACCATATTCTGTTGCAATTGCCACATATGCCCTTGCAAAGGCTGGATCCATCAACAATTCATCAAAATTGATGTCTGTGTCAAAAGGTACAGAGACATATAGCATGTCACATAATCTTGTACAAACAGTCAGGTCCATAAATATTAGGACATTGTCACAATTATAATCTATTTGGTTCTATACACCACCACAATGGATTTGAAATGAAACAAACAAAATGTGCTTTAACAGCAGACTTTCAGCTTTAATTTGAGGGTATTTACATCCAAATCAGATGAACAGTGTAGGAATTACAGTTTGTATATGTGCCTTCCACTTTTTAAGGAACCAAGAGTAATGGGACAGATTAACAATCATCCATCAAACTTTCACTTTTTAATACTTGGTTGCAAATCCTTTGCAGTCAATTACAGCCTGAAGTCTGGAAAGCATAGACATCACCAGACGTTGGGTTTCATCCCTGGTGATGCTCTGCCAGGCCTCTACTGCAACTGTTTTCAGTTCTTGCTTGTTCTTGGGGCATTTTGCCTTCAGTTTTGTCTGCAGAAAGTGAAATGCATGCTCAATCGGATTCAGGTCAGGTGATTGACTTGGCCATTGCATAACATTCCACTTCTTTCCCTTAAAAAACTCTTTGGTTGCTTTTGCAGTATGCTTCAGGTCATTGTCCATCTGCACTGTGAAGCGCCGTCCAATGAGTTCTGAAGCATTTTGCTGAATATAAGCAGATAATATTGCCCAAAACACTTCAGAATTCATCCTGCTGCTTTTGTCAGCAGTCACATCATCAATAAATACAAGAGAACCAATTCCATTGGCAGCCATACATGCCCACTACCACCACCATGCTTCACTGATCAGGTGGTATGCTTTGGATCATGAGCAGTTCCTTTCCTTCTCCATACTTTTCTCTTCCCATCGCTCTGGTACAAGTTGATCTTGATCTCATCTGTCCATAGGATGTTGTTCCAGAACTGTGAAGGCTTTTTTAGATGTTGTTGGCAAACTCTAATCTGGCCTTCCTGTATTTGAGGCTCACCAATGAGTTACATCTTGTGGTGAACCCTCTGTATTCACTCTGGTGAAGTCTTCTCTTGATTGTTGACTTTGACACACATACACCTACCTCCTGGAGAGTGTTCTTGATCTGGCCAACTGTTGTGAAGGGTAATCAATAACAAAGGAAGCAGCGCTGTGAATTAGGTGAATATAAATATCAGTGATTAAATCAATACATTAGGTAAATAATTATATTAGGTATTAATAATAAAGTTCATGATCAAATCATATAAATCAATACAGTTCTAATCCATGATCAGCCATCCAAGAGGTGAGGTAGATAAGAAACCAAAAGCAGGGGTCCCCATCTGAGGCAAGATTGGAAGTAAGACTGGGTAAATCCTTCACCACACCACTGTGATATGAATAAAATGCGCGCTTACCAACCGGCAAGCTTAGGGAAGCTTGCGACCTTAACCCGGTCGGGGCCTTTCTTGGGATGGAGACACCCCTAAGTCGCTCCTTGGACCGTAAGTAGCCCACTATCCACCACGCATAAACAGAGCCTGGATATTAGGGATATTATACTCAGTTCATGGATGGGTCTTTGCCCCAAGGTTTTAACAATCCTTGCAGAATCTTTTAAGCAGCCACCAGCAGACGCACAGCTCTTCAAGAGTATTCACCAACTCCTGCTGGTGGCTGCTTAAAAGATTCTGCAAGGATTGTTAAAACCTTGGGGCAAAGACCCATCCATGAACGGAGTATAATATCCCTAATATCCAGGCTCTGTTTATGCGTGGTGGATAGTGGGCTACTTACGGTCCAAGGAGCGACTTAGGGGTGTCTCCATCCCAAGAAAGGCCCCGACCGGGTTAAGGTCGCAAGCTTCCCTAAGCTTGCCGGTTGGTAAGCGCGCATTTTATTCATATCACAGTGGTGTAGTGAAGGATTTACCCAGTCTTACTTCCAATCTTGCCTCAGACGGGGACCCCTGCTTTTGGTTTCTTATCTACCTCACCTCTTGGATGGCTGATCATGGATTAGAACTGTATTGATTTATATGATTTGATCATGAACTTTATTATTAATACCTAATATAATTATTTACCTAATGTATTTATTTAATCACTGATATTTATATTCACCTAATTCACAGCGCTGCTTCCTTTGTTATTGATTGTCTTTAGTGTGTGTATCTCACCTTTTAGCGGCTGCTTTTGCTTTTTACTCAATTGCTTGTCACTTTATTACTTGATTGTGCTTATTTTTTATTTTTTGCATTTATATAGCGCGGTGGTCTTTTCCCCTTTTTACTTGTTGTGAAGGGTGTTTTCTTCCCCAGGGAAATAATTCTTCGGTCATCCACCACAGTTGTTTTCCGTGGTCTTCCGGGTCTTTTGGTGTTGCTGAGCTCACCGGTGCTTTCTTTCTTTTTAAAGATGTTCCAAACAGTTGATTTGGCCACACCTAATGTTTTTGCTATCTCTCTGATGGGTTTGTTTTGTTTTTTTCAGCCTAATGATGGCTTGCTTCACTGATAGTGACAGCTCTTTGGATCTGATATTGAGAGTTAGAAAACAATAACAGCGCTAAGACTGAAAAAAGAAGAATAAATGAATAAATAAAAATCCCAAGTGTTGATAATAAATGATTATTATCAATAATGGACACTAGTAAATATCAATTGCGTGAATAACCTTAATTGTGAGGATATGATATAAGATCAATACCTACTAAATAATAGCTTAAGGTGTTCAATAGAAAATAAATAAAATATTCAATAAATAATATTCAATAAATATTCAAACAATGTTCAAAAAGTGTTGAAGTTCATAAATATAATTGAAATGATTCCGTGACAAATCCACCACCGCATCCACAAAGTGACCACCATAAGAAATGCAAGCTTACCAAACAGCAAGCAAGAAAAGCTTGTGACCTCAAACCCGGTCAGGGCCTCTATCCCAAAACAGGCAGGTGGCTCTGAATCCCAAACTGGTACTAAAGACAGACCAGGTGTCTCAAGGAGATTCAACGTTCACCGGATGATGTGGATATTCAGCAGGCTCTCCTGAACCAAAGACGTCTGACAGGCTCATATATGAGTCAAAAAGACACAAAAATTTTTATTTTCTTTCAGCTATGGTCTCATCTCTTCCACATCCGACCAGCTTCCAATCAGTAGCCTCCCAGGGGGATCGCAAGAAAGATCTCTCATATATACTGCCCCATTGCTTTTCTCCTTCCTCCACACCAGCGTTATTAATCGGTATTCCTGATATGATATGGCTCCACATCCATGCAACAATAAATGGAGGATACATAGTGCTCTACGTTTGCAACATTTAGTAAAATGCCCCAATTAAAAAACACTTACAAGATATTCAGTTAAAACCAGCTCTTTATAATCCTGCTCACCACTATGGCTGTGTGACCTCACGGGCTTGGCTCTTCCCCTCTACACGCATATCGCCCTCTGATTGGGCTTTCTCAATAGAGGTCATTAGTGTACACAGGTCCACAACTCAAAGGGTGTGGCAGTTACAATTAGATTTTGTGATTGTAGCTCAGAAGCCTGTCGTTTTTCCTCCTCCACTATGAGTTTCATTACGGACACACCATGATAAATACATTCCTGTTTCCATTTAGTTAACAAACATTCATTATGTAGATGTTCTGCTGGAATGACACACTCACGTAACCCTCGGGGAATTAATCCTTTAGCAATATAGGATTCTAGAGATAGAATGTCCCATTTCCTATTTAGTTGTTTTATTGTAAGCTTTTTATGTAGTTTTTTTTTTTTTTTTCAAAATGATTTTTATTAAGATTTTTTCAGACATACAGACTATAAAAATACTTTGATTTGTCCATCATGTATTCAACAATAATACATATAACAGGGAAAACAATATAAAATAATAAAAATGCTATATGTATTACGGGCCGGCGAGTTCAAGAAACATATTTACGTCAGAATTTCAGGGTATAAAATTTGTGGGAATCAGTGTCGTGGATCAAGTAATACTTAGTATACCTTCTGTATGTATCTTACTTAAACTACACATTGGTTTAGAATCAATGTATTAATAATCTAACTGTGGTGACTGAAACATATCACCATTAATACAAAAGAGTAAGGGGGGGGGAAGGGGAGGATAAAGAAAGGGGGAAAGAAGGAACTTTAAGCTACAATTGGGTTACAGGTAGCAGAACACTGTCGTGTTTGACATAGTGAAATCCAAAGTTTCCAATTGGAAAGATATTTTGCTCCAGTGCCATCTCTGTAGGCTATAATCTTTTCATATACAGATACCATATTTATTTTTGTAATTATTTCTCTGAAGCTAGGAATTTCGTCAGACCTCCATTTACTCACTAACAAGGACCTGGCAGCAAATAGTATATGCATAGCTATAGATCTAACTGAAATTGGATATTCTGACATGTTAATGCTTAGGATGGCCTTCTCGGCCGAAGGAGTGGTGAAGACTCCTGTGACTTTCGCTATTAATTTGAACACTTGTGAGCAAAAGCTGCAAATATGCTTGCACGACCACAGCATGTGGACCAATGTTCCCACATGGTCGCAGCCCCTCCAACATAGATTAGAGTTATCTCCAGAGAATTTGGCCAACATGTACGGTGTATAATACCATCTAGCTAATAGTTTTGCCGCCAGTTCCTCATAGTTAGAGCATCTCGAGAACCTACGGTTGCATTGGAATGCTAATAACCATTGTTTGTTCGTAAAGGATTGTCCTAGTTCTTTTTCCCATTTACGTAAGGGAGTAAACACAGTAAAGGTTCTTATGGCATTAAGTAGTGCATACAGCTGAGATATACCTTTCACTTTAGGGTTAGAGGAATTCAGGTACTTCCATACTTGGGTTGGAATTAGAGAGTTCGATACATTCCATTTTTTATACCATGAGGCTATCTGTAGGTATGTCAGAAATTCTGAAGAGTGTAAGTTAAACCTATTTTGTATTTCTTTGAATGACAGCAACCTTCCCTCCTGTATTATATCCTTCAGTAGTAAAATTTTTCTATTTTGCCATTGTGTCAAGGAAAGGTTTGGAATCAGCCAGCATAGTGCTTCTATTGGGTTAGGTACCTCCATGAGATTTATTTTGGGACTAGACATCCTTTTTAGATGAGACCAGGCCTGTAATGTGGCTTGTATGGTGGGGTTCTCATTTTTAATTATGATTTGTTGTATATTGTGTGCCAGTATCAGTGACTTTAAGGATCTAGGGTGTAACCATGTCTGTTCTAGTTGGGACCAATGTTTAGTTTCTTTTTGGGCAAACCAGTTTTTCAATTGGTCTAGGATTGCTGCTATGTAGTAGTCTTTTAAGTTGGTACTGCTAAGCCACCCACTTCTTTGTGATTCTCTTGCATTTGAGACGGGAACCTAGCTCTTTTGCCTGCCCATACAAAGTTTGACATTTGTTTTTGCATGGATTTAAAGAAGGTATTCGGAATAGGTATTGTGAGGGTCCTAAAGAGGTACATTAATTTTGGAAGGAGTAGCATCTTATACGCTGCTAAACAGCCATTCCAAAATAAATAGTATTTCTGATATCTAGAGATATCTTTCTTAAATTCATTCAATAGAGGTTGGTAGTTGGGTTGGAATAGTTTGGAGATAGGGGATGATAATTGTATTCCTAGGTAGGAAATAGAGTCTGGGGACCACGGATATGGAAAATCTTTTTGCATAGTGGATTTAGTTGTGTTGTCAATCGCTATTCCTAGTATGCTGGATTTGGAAGCATTAACCTTGTAGTAGGCTACTTTGCTAAAATGCATTAGTGTCTTGTGCGCTGAGTTTAAAGAATTATAGGGGTCAGATAGAGTCAATATAGCGTCATCCGCAAAGAGTGATATTTTATGTTCTCGATCAAGAGAGGGAATGCCTCGGATCGATATGCTGCTCCTGAATGTTTCTGCCAGTGGTTCCATAATTAATGCAAAGATTAATGGTGACAGGGGGCACCCCTGCCTTGTCCCATTTGTTATTTGGAAGTTTCTGGAGAACATTCCATCAGTGAAAACATAGGCGGACGGGGAGGAGTATAGAGCTAAAATTGCCTGTTGGATTGGGCCTGTTAAACCAAACTTCTCCAGCACCTTGATCAAATATCCCCAGTGAACTCTATCAAAGGCCTTCTCTGCATCCAAAGTGAGGAGCAGAGAAGGCCTTCGTGATTCTTCTGCGAGGTGGAGTATGTTTACCATTCTTCTTGTAGCGTCGTTAGTTTGTCTAACGGATACGAAACCTACTTGATCTTGGTTTATGAGTTCTGGTAACAATGATGTCAGTCTATTGGCTATGATCTTAGCATACAGCTTGACATCCACATTTAGCAAAGAAATAGGTCTAAAGTTTTGTGGAGCTGAGTAAACTTTACCTGGTTTTGGAAGAGTTATGATAGTCGCTGTCAACATTTCTTTTGGGAATGAGGCATTGGACATTGCGGCGTCAAAGACCTGCTTTAGATAAGGTGACAATTCAGTTTGGAACAATTGGTAATATTCAGATGAGTAGCCCTCAGGACCTGGTGATTTATTGTGGGGCATTTTCCTAATAGTTTTTTCAATTTCTTGAGTGGTTAAAGGTTAATTAAGTTTAGTAAGTTTTGATTGCGGGACCTTTGGAAGATTTATCGCTTCCAAGAATTCGGAAATCAGGTTGTCAGAAGGTTGTGATGTATCGGGGTCATCTTTAAGATTATATAGGGCTTCATAGTAGTCACTAAAAGCGTCTGCTATGTCTTTGGGGTTTGAGACTGTTATTTTAGATTTAGGATTTACTATATGTGGGATTCTTTGCTTTGTCATTGTTTCTTTCAACTGGCTTGCCAGCAGTTTCCCCGCCTTGTTGCTGCAACGGTAATTATTTGCTTTCAAAATGCGAAGGTGGTTATTCTGCTGGGAAACCAGAAGTGTTCTTAGGTCTTGTCTAGCATAAAATAGTAGGTCTCTCATTTTTTGAGTAGAATTTTATTTGTTAGAGAATTCTAGATTTTTTATTTCATTCAGCAGGTCATTGAGCCTCTCCGCCCTCTGTCTCTTGGCCCTAGGACTCAGTTGAATTAAAAAGCCAAGTATGACCACTTTATGAGTATTCCACAGCGTGAAAGGGTCGGATACCGAGGGAGCATTGATTTCAAAGAATTAATTCAAGGAGTTTCTGATCAATTTGAGATTCTCAGGTTGAGAGATAGAGATTACATCATTCCTCCATCTGTTTGCTCCTGTCTCGGCTTTCCGCCCTCCCACACTTATGGAGACTGGAGCATGGTCAGACCAAGAAATAATATCAATGTCTGATCTAACAATCCTCTGTAATAAAAATGTACCTACTAGAAATAGATCTATTCGCGAGTAAGCCTGGATATTAGGGATATTATACTCAGTTCATGGATGGGTCTTTGCCCCAAGGTTTTAACAATCCTTGCAGAATCTTTTAAGCAGCCACCAGCAGACGCACAGCTCTTCAAGAGTATTCACCAACTCCTGCTGGTGGCTGCTTAAAAGATTCTGCAAGGATTGTTAAAACCTTGGGGCAAAGACCCATCCATGAACGGAGTATAATATCCCTAATATCCAGGCTCTGTTTATGCGTGGTGGATAGTGGGCTACTTACGGTCCAAGGAGCGACTTAGGGGTGTCTCCATCCCAAGAAAGGCCCCGACCGGGTTAAGGTCGCAAGCTTCCCTAAGCTTGCCGGTTGGTAAGCGCGCATTTTATTCATATCACAGTGGTGTAGTGAAGGATTTACCCAGTCTTACTTCCAATCTTGCCTCAGACGGGGACCCCTGCTTTTGGTTTCTTATCTACCTCACCTCTTGGATGGCTGATCATGGATTAGAACTGTATTGATTTATATGATTTGATCATGAACTTTATTATTAATACCTAATATAATTATTTACCTAATGTATTTATTTAATCACTGATATTTATATTCACCTAATTCACAGCGCTGCTTCCTTTGTTATTGATTGTCTTTAGTGTGTGTATCTCACCTTTTAGCGGCTGCTTTTGCTTTTTACTCAATTGCTTGTCACTTTATTACTTGATTGTGCTTATTTTTTATTTTTTGCATTTATATAGCGCGGTGGTCTTTTCCCCTTTTTACTTGTTGTGAAGGGTGTTTTCTTCCCCAGGGAAATAATTCTTCGGTCATCCACCACAGTTGTTTTCCGTGGTCTTCCGGGTCTTTTGGTGTTGCTGAGCTCACCGGTGCTTTCTTTCTTTTTAAAGATGTTCCAAACAGTTGATTTGGCCACACCTAATGTTTTTGCTATCTCTCTGATGGGTTTGTTTTGTTTTTTTCAGCCTAATGATGGCTTGCTTCACTGATAGTGACAGCTCTTTGGATCTGATATTGAGAGTTAGAAAACAATAACAGCGCTAAGACTGAAAAAAGAAGAATAAATGAATAAATAAAAATCCCAAGTGTTGATAATAAATGATTATTATCAATAATGGACACTAGTAAATATCAATTGCGTGAATAACCTTAATTGTGAGGATATGATATAAGATCAATACCTACTAAATAATAGCTTAAGGTGTTCAATAGAAAATAAATAAAATATTCAATAAATAATATTCAATAAATATTCAAACAATGTTCAAAAAGTGTTGAAGTTCATAAATATAATTGAAATGATTCCGTGACAAATCCACCACCGCATCCACAAAGTGACCACCATAAGAAATGCAAGCTTACCAAACAGCAAGCAAGAAAAGCTTGTGACCTCAAACCCGGTCAGGGCCTCTATCCCAAAACAGGCAGGTGGCTCTGAATCCCAAACTGGTACTAAAGACAGACCAGGTGTCTCAAGGAGATTCAACGTTCACCGGATGATGTGGATATTCAGCAGGCTCTCCTGAACCAAAGACGTCTGACAGGCTCATATATGAGTCAAAAAGACACAAAAATTTTTATTTTCTTTCAGCTATGGTCTCATCTCTTCCACATCCGACCAGCTTCCAATCAGTAGCCTCCCAGGGGGATCGCAAGAAAGATCTCTCATATATACTGCCCCATTGCTTTTCTCCTTCCTCCACACCAGCGTTATTAATCGGTATTCCTGATATGATATGGCTCCACATCCATGCAACAATAAATGGAGGATACATAGTGCTCTACGTTTGCAACATTTAGTAAAATGCCCCAATTAAAAAACACTTACAAGATATTCAGTTAAAACCAGCTCTTTATAATCCTGCTCACCACTATGGCTGTGTGACCTCACGGGCTTGGCTCTTCCCCTCTACATGCATATCGCCCTCTGATTGGGCTTTCTCAATAGAGGTCATTAGTGTACACAGGTCCACAACTCAAAGGGTGTGGCAGTTACAATTAGATTTTGTGATTGTAGCTCAGAAGCCTGTCGTTTTTCCTCCTCCACTATGAGTTTCATTACGGACACACCATGATAAATACATTCCTGTTTCCATTTAGTTAACAAACATTCATTATGTAGATGTTCTGCTGGAATGACACACTCACGTAACCCTCGGGGAATTAATCCTTTAGCAATATAGGATTCTAGAGATAGAATGTCCCATTTCCTATTTAGTTGTTTTATTGTAAGCTTTTTATGTAGTTTTTTTTTTTTTTTTCAAAATGATTTTTATTAAGATTTTTTCAGACATACAGACTATAAAAATACTTTGATTTGTCCATCATGTATTCAACAATAATACATATAACAGGGAAAACAATATAAAATAATAAAAATGCTATATGTATTACGGGCCGGCGAGTTCAAGAAACATATTTACGTCAGAATTTCAGGGTATAAAATTTGTGGGAATCAGTGTCGTGGATCAAGTAATACTTAGTATACCTTCTGTATGTATCTTACTTAAACTACACATTGGTTTAGAATCAATGTATTAATAATCTAACTGTGGTGACTGAAACATATCACCATTAATACAAAAGAGTAAGGGGGGGGGAAGGGGAGGATAAAGAAAGGGGGAAAGAAGGAACTTTAAGCTACAATTGGGTTACAGGTAGCAGAACACTGTCGTGTTTGACATAGTGAAATCCAAAGTTTCCAATTGGAAAGATATTTTGCTCCAGTGCCATCTCTGTAGGCTATAATCTTTTCATATACAGATACCATATTTATTTTTGTAATTATTTCTCTGAAGCTAGGAATTTCGTCAGACCTCCATTTACTCACTAACAAGGACCTGGCAGCAAATAGTATATGCATAGCTATAGATCTAACTGAAATTGGATATTCTGACATGTTAATGCTTAGGATGGCCTTCTCGGCCGAAGGAGTGGTGAAGACTCCTGTGACTTTCGCTATTAATTTGAACACTTGTGAGCAAAAGCTGCAAATATGCTTGCACGACCACAGCATGTGGACCAATGTTCCCACATGGTCGCAGCCCCTCCAACATAGATTAGAGTTATCTCCAGAGAATTTGGCCAACATGTACGGTGTATAATACCATCTAGCTAATAGTTTTGCCGCCAGTTCCTCATAGTTAGAGCATCTCGAGAACCTACGGTTGCATTGGAATGCTAATAACCATTGTTTGTTCGTAAAGGATTGTCCTAGTTCTTTTTCCCATTTACGTAAGGGAGTAAACACAGTAAAGGTTCTTATGGCATTAAGTAGTGCATACAGCTGAGATATACCTTTCACTTTAGGGTTAGAGGAATTCAGGTACTTCCATACTTGGGTTGGAATTAGAGAGTTCGATACATTCCATTTTTTATACCATGAGGCTATCTGTAGGTATGTCAGAAATTCTGAAGAGTGTAAGTTAAACCTATTTTGTATTTCTTTGAATGACAGCAACCTTCCCTCCTGTATTATATCCTTCAGTAGTAAAATTTTTCTATTTTGCCATTGTGTCAAGGAAAGGTTTGGAATCAGCCAGCATAGTGCTTCTATTGGGTTAGGTACCTCCATGAGATTTATTTTGGGACTAGACATCCTTTTTAGATGAGACCAGGCCTGTAATGTGGCTTGTATGGTGGGGTTCTCATTTTTAATTATGATTTGTTGTATATTGTGTGCCAGTATCAGTGACTTTAAGGATCTAGGGTGTAACCATGTCTGTTCTAGTTGGGACCAATGTTTAGTTTCTTTTTGGGCAAACCAGTTTTTCAATTGGTCTAGGATTGCTGCTATGTAGTAGTCTTTTAAGTTGGTACTGCTAAGCCACCCACTTCTTTGTGATTCTCTTGCATTTGAGACGGGAACCTAGCTCTTTTGCCTGCCCATACAAAGTTTGACATTTGTTTTTGCATGGATTTAAAGAAGGTATTCGGAATAGGTATTGTGAGGGTCCTAAAGAGGTACATTAATTTTGGAAGGAGTAGCATCTTATACGCTGCTAAACAGCCATTCCAAAATAAATAGTATTTCTGATATCTAGAGATATCTTTCTTAAATTCATTCAATAGAGGTTGGTAGTTGGGTTGGAATAGTTTGGAGATAGGGGATGATAATTGTATTCCTAGGTAGGAAATAGAGTCTGGGGACCACGGATATGGAAAATCTTTTTGCATAGTGGATTTAGTTGTGTTGTCAATCGCTATTCCTAGTATGCTGGATTTGGAAGCATTAACCTTGTAGTAGGCTACTTTGCTAAAATGCATTAGTGTCTTGTGCGCTGAGTTTAAAGAATTATAGGGGTCAGATAGAGTCAATATAGCGTCATCCGCAAAGAGTGATATTTTATGTTCTCGATCAAGAGAGGGAATGCCTCGGATCGATATGCTGCTCCTGAATGTTTCTGCCAGTGGTTCCATAATTAATGCAAAGATTAATGGTGACAGGGGGCACCCCTGCCTTGTCCCATTTGTTATTTGGAAGTTTCTGGAGAACATTCCATCAGTGAAAACATAGGCGGACGGGGAGGAGTATAGAGCTAAAATTGCCTGTTGGATTGGGCCTGTTAAACCAAACTTCTCCAGCACCTTGATCAAATATCCCCAGTGAACTCTATCAAAGGCCTTCTCTGCATCCAAAGTGAGGAGCAGAGAAGGCCTTCGTGATTCTTCTGCGAGGTGGAGTATGTTTACCATTCTTCTTGTAGCGTCGTTAGTTTGTCTAACGGATACGAAACCTACTTGATCTTGGTTTATGAGTTCTGGTAACAATGATGTCAGTCTATTGGCTATGATCTTAGCATACAGCTTGACATCCACATTTAGCAAAGAAATAGGTCTAAAGTTTTGTGGAGCTGAGTAAACTTTACCTGGTTTTGGAAGAGTTATGATAGTCGCTGTCAACATTTCTTTTGGGAATGAGGCATTGGACATTGCGGCGTCAAAGACCTGCTTTAGATAAGGTGACAATTCAGTTTGGAACAATTGGTAATATTCAGATGAGTAGCCCTCAGGACCTGGTGATTTATTGTGGGGCATTTTCCTAATAGTTTTTTCAATTTCTTGAGTGGTTAAAGGTTAATTAAGTTTAGTAAGTTTTGATTGCGGGACCTTTGGAAGATTTATCGCTTCCAAGAATTCGGAAATCAGGTTGTCAGAAGGTTGTGATGTATCGGGGTCATCTTTAAGATTATATAGGGCTTCATAGTAGTCACTAAAAGCGTCTGCTATGTCTTTGGGGTTTGAGACTGTTATTTTAGATTTAGGATTTACTATATGTGGGATTCTTTGCTTTGTCATTGTTTCTTTCAACTGGCTTGCCAGCAGTTTCCCCGCCTTGTTGCTGCAACGGTAATTATTTGCTTTCAAAATGCGAAGGTGGTTATTCTGCTGGGAAACCAGAAGTGTTCTTAGGTCTTGTCTAGCATAAAATAGTAGGTCTCTCATTTTTTGAGTAGAATTTTATTTGTTAGAGAATTCTAGATTTTTTATTTCATTCAGCAGGTCATTGAGCCTCTCCGCCCTCTGTCTCTTGGCCCTAGGACTCAGTTGAATTAAAAAGCCACGTATGACCACTTTATGAGTATTCCACAGCGTGAAAGGGTCGGATACCGAGGGAGCATTGATTTCAAAGAATTAATTCAAGGAGTTTCTGATCAATTTGAGATTCTCAGGTTGAGAGATAGAGATTACATCATTCCTCCATCTGTTTGCTCCTGTCTCGGCTTTCCGCCCTCCCACACTTATGGAGACTGGAGCATGGTCAGACCAAGAAATAATATCAATGTCTGATCTAACAATCCTCTGTAATAAAAATGTATCTACTAGAAATAGATCTATTCGTGAGTAAGTACTTTGGAAAAGAAAGTAAAGTCCTTCTCTGAGGAATGCTGACACCTCCATACGTCAAAGAGGTTTGATGTGTTAATAAATTTTGCCAGCGTCGTCCTTCGATAGGTTAAATGTTTGGGGTTGGTGCAGTCCATGTACTTGTCTGGTATTGCGTTGAAATCCCCACATAGAATAACATGTCCCTGTTTCAGAGATTCTACCTTTTTCCATATTTTGTTTAAGAATCGGAGTTGGTTGTTGTTTGGTAGATATACATTAACTAGAGTGTATTTAACTGCAAAGATCTCACATACCAGTATAATGTACCTACCGGAGTCATCCAAGTGGGTTGTGATTTCTGAGAACGGGATAGTGTCCCTTATTGCAATTTCTACCCCGCCTTTTTTCTTTGGGCCGTTCGCTGTGTATAGTTGAGGGAATTTACGATTGCTAAAAGCTGGGGGTTTATTCGCTATAAAGTGAGTCTCCTGGAAGTATATGATGTCACTTTTTAGCCTGGACGCTTCCTTCCAGGCCATTTGACGTTTATAGGGGCTGTTCAGACCTTTCACATTTAGTGATGAGATTTTGAAAGACATATTGATATGTTGTAGGGCTTGTACCTTGTGCTGAAGAAAGTCGCGTAGAAGGATAGCAGGCCAACCAGATGGTATCAGCTTTCAATGCGATGGAAACGGTGGAGCAAAAGTCTCAAGAGTCTGAGTAGGATAGATCGATATAACCGTGCTTCTGTTCCTGTAGTTGAAATAATAGGGAGGGGGCAAGAAAGAGAGGATACAAACAAAAAGTCATAAAAAATTATCGATCCTGTAGGGGATCCGTGCGGATGCAATTCCGCTATAACTCGGGGGGGTCAAGCAAACAGTTAGCTAAGTGGCATTCTCCTGGGCCAAACGGGTTCCTTGTCGCTTAGCAACAGTAAATTTCAGCCTGTTTCTGCGTCTGAACTGGCTCGAGTAGATGGAGGTGAGTGTGGCGTATCATTTCCGTTGTCACATGGATCAAGAATTCTCCAGTCTCTCAGGAGACGAATTCCATCCTTGACGTTTGTTACTACATGTGATCTGCCCTATTTTGTAATCAGTAGCTTGGCCGGGTACAGCCATCTATACTGGATGTGATGGTTGTTTAGCGGTTTAGTTATAGTTGCTAGCTGCCTGCGCTGCTGCATGATAAAGGCTGAGAGGTCAGCAAAGAAAGAGAGATCTTGTGATAGTCTTCTGACTATCATCATGAATTGGTCTTTGATATGGTAAAAGTGGACCAGGATTATTGTATCTCCGGGATGATGATCTGGTATATTTCTGGGTCTCGGAAGACGGTGTATTCGATCTATAACTAAGTCCTCCAGGGGTGCTTCTGGAAGCACAGCTTTCATGAGATTTGCAAAGTATTCTATCAGATCTGGGGGTTTGACCGATTCAGGGATCCCCAAATTTTGACATTGTTACGTCTTGATCTGTCCTCTAAATCGGCCAATTTTGTTTTAATGGCTGTAAGTTCATCATCCCTGTCATTATGGGCGTCCCCCAGGTCGTTAAAGGTGGACGCAAATTTGCCCATCTTAGATTCAATGTGGGATACCCTGGAGTCTACAGCTGCCACCTCTAATTTGAATTGCTGTGTGATTGCTAACAAGTAGACCGCAGAGACACCAACATGTCTTTGAGCGTGGTATCTAATACCGGCTGGTTTTGTGTAGGGAAGTCTATAATGGATTCCTGTGGTTCCCTGGTATCGTCTCGGGAGGAATCAAATCCACTAATGTCTGCTGTATCTGCAGAGGCCGAGCACATTTTCAGCTTGCTTTTTGCAGGGCTAGAGGATGCAGATGGAGGTGGTGGGTACTGACCTTGTCCCTGTGATTTGTTGCCATATGTGCGGCTAGAATCTTGCCTCCTGTTCTGTCCACGCTGTGTGCCGAGGCCGCGCGGTTCTCCTGCATGTCTGCCAGCGCCATCTTGGACAGGGAGATGGCGTGGCTGTATAAGAAAGTCCGTCATCTACCCTGGCTTCGTGGGTTCCTTTCGTTTGCGGGAAGGCATCTGGGAGTAGATCCGCTGTGGGTCTGGTATATGGTGCCGTGAAACGAGGCTCTGTGTTGTTGTTTTCCCCCGTCTGAGCCCGGGACGCTGCGGAGCTAGGTTAGCATGCGACCATCGTCGCGTCCTCGCTGGCTAGCCATGCCCCTGCTTTTTATGTAGTTTAAATAAATTTTTTATTGATTCATCAGCAGAGGGAGTGGCTTCTTCCCCTCTGTCGCTGAAAGAAATTTCTTTTCTGGACCTCCTAATAAGGATTAATGGAGACCATCTGTCCACGAAAACGTTTCGTAAAGCAACAGCAGCAAACACCCTTCTTGAGGCAAGCAGCCATCATCCTAAGTCCTTGGTCAGAGGTATACCAACAGGACAGTTTCTGAGAATCAGACGCAACTGCTCACTGGATCAAGACTATCAGGCTGAATCAAAGCAACTCTATAAATGTCATGAAAGACGTCCTGCTAGTTCAGCCGTCGGCAGAAGATCGGTTAACTACTGTCAGTAAAGCAAGAGGACGCGTTCGGAGGCGCGTTGACGCGAACGGACGTATGCGGGTGCGCGCTAGTACGAGCGGGTGTACGCGGGTACATGATGAGACGAACGGACACGTACGATCGGTGCTCGGGCGTGCACGTGTGCACGCGGCGGCGCGCAGACGTGCAGTGTGACAGCCTTTGGCGCCATGCTGTCACACTGCTTCCTTGCTGTCCTGTCTACAGCGTTTCCTGTGACCCTAAGCTTCCAGTATACCTGTTTACCTGATTCCTGTTACCCGGTTTGTTCCTGACTTCTCCTGTTTGCTGCCTGTTCCCAACCTCAGCTTGTCTGACGATTCTCCTGCCTCATCCTTCAAGTTATTACCTGCCTGTCTGTTGCCGACCCGGTCCGTGCCCTGACTACTCTCCTGATTCCGTTTTGTACCTGCTCTGCTTGCCTGTGTTTGACCCGGCCTGTCTGACTTTGCTAGTGCTTCAGTTGTACTACAGAACACCTCCCTGCTGCCTGCTTGTTCATGGGTTCCTGCTAGCTACAGTGCTTCTGTGTCCAGTCAACAGTTCCAGTGTTCCTGCCAAGAGTTCCGGTTCTTCTACCAGTTGTTCCAGTGCTTCAAGTTGTACTACAGAACACCTCCCTGTTGCCTGTTGTTCCTGAGTTCCTGCCAGCGGATCCAGTGTTCCTGTCAGTCCTCCTGCTGCTGCACCAGAGGTCCGGATCAACTCTACACCTGCCACTTACCAAGCACTTGTGGCCCCCTGCGCTCTTGAGTCCCTGTCTTCTCTATCAGGGGCTCTCGAACCAGAGGCACACGAGAGGCTACTCCTTGCATTCTGGGCTCCACCACCAGGTACGTGACAGTACCGGACAGCCATGTCTGAGCCCACGCAGGGAGCCTCTCCCATGGATGAACTCTGCCGCCATCTTGCTGGACTTACCCAGGCAGTAAAAAGTCTACAAGAAGGCTACACCCAGCTGGAAGGCCGAGTCCAGGCCCTAGCAGCTTCTACACCTCCAGTATCCGGGACTTCTGCTTCACCATTAGTGGTCATGTTGCCGCCTGAACCCAGGGTCCCCACGCCTGAAAGATTTTCGGGTAACCGGAGCAAATTCAGGTCCTTCCGCAACTCGTGTGAGCTCTTTTTTGCCCTTCAACCAAGGACTTTCTCCCTGGAAGCCACCAAGGTGGGATTCGTGATCTCGCTGCTGACCGGCGAGCCCCAGTCCTGGGCCCATCGTTTATTAGAAAAGAAAGATACCTCACTTGATACCCTGGATACCTTCTTTCAGGCTATGTCAGCACTATATGAAGACCCACAGCTGACCGCCACGGCAGAGGCAGCCTTGCACTCCCTACAGCAAGGTCGCAGACCTGTTGAAGACTATGTGTCAGAATTCAGACGCTGGAATTCCGACACAAACTGGAATAATTCCGCCCTACGGTATCAGTTCCGTATGGGCCTTTCAGAATCCTTGAAGGATGAACTAGCCCGAGTGGGCATTCCTGAGACTTTAGAGGACCTCATAGACCTTTCCATCCAAATAAACAGACGCCTGAGAGAACGACGTACGGAGCGATCTTCTGGTCCTGCTCGCCCTGTCTGGATGCTGCCCCGGGTGCCTAGTTCTCCCCACTCCGCTCCTCCAGCTTCTACTACCATGACCTCAGATACACCGGAACCAATGCAGCTGGGACTCTTACGGCCATCCCTCACTCCTGAAGAGCGTCAACGCCGTCGGGCTGGTAACCTGTGCATATATTGTGGGGAACCCGGACACTTTGTACAAACATGCCCGGCCAAGCTTCGTAAGTGCCTCTCTGTCTCTCCTGCTCTTACCCCAGCTGCACTGAATAATGTGTCTCACCTGGCTGTTCCGCTTCTTTTACAGCTCCCAAGAGGGAATATACCAACCAGCGCTATCATTGATTCCGGGGCCTGCAGTGGCTTTATAGACTTGTCCTTCGCCTCCAGACATCACATTCCCATCCGGCCCAGGGCGAAAGGACTTTCAGTATATCTGGCCGATGGTTCTACCCTCAGATCGGGACCAGTAGCCCAGGAAACAGTACCTATGCTCACTACCATTGCTGGCACTCACCAAGAGCTACTTTGTCTGGATGTCATTGAATCTCCTCTATTCCCCATCATATTGGGCATGCCATGGCTCAAGGCCCATAACCCACAAATTGACTGGGCCTCAGGGAAAATTGAGTTTCCCTCCTCTTATTGCCACCAACACTGTCTACCAGAGCAGGAGAGTATTCAGTTCCTTGGTCTTATTATCTCAGTGGAAGGCATCAAAATGGACCCTCAGAAGGTCTCCGCCATTCTGGACTGGCCTGCTCCTACTGACAAAAAAGGGATTCAACGTTTCGTGGGATTTGCGAATTTTTATAGAAAATTCATTAAGGGATTCTCCACCATCATATCTCCCATTACAAGATTAACCCAACAGGGCCTCAAGTTCCACTGGTCTACGGAAGCTCAGATAGCCTTTACTACACTGAAGGATCTGTTTGTCTCAGCCTCAGTTTTAAAACATCCTGATTCCACGTTACCTTACATCCTGGAGGTGGATGCCTCGGAGATAGCGGTCGGCACAGTACTCTCCCAAAGACAGGGGCCTAGGGCTCTTCTGCACCCAGTCGCTTTTTTTTCCCGTAAATTATCGGAAGCAGAAACGAACTATGACGTGGGTGATCGAGAATTGTTAGCGATCAAGGCTGCGCTGGAGGAGTGGCGATACCTGTTAGAGGGAGCAGCCCACCCGATTCTTGTTTATACAGATCACAAGAATCTAGAATATTTAAAGACTGCCAAGAGGTTGAAACCACGACAGGCCAGATGGGCACTGTTCTTTACGAGATTTTCTTTCCATATTACCTACCGTCCCGGGTCAAAGAATATCAAGCCTGACGCTCTGTCACGGATGTACAGTGGTTCAGAAGCACCTTCTCCGCCAGATACCATCTTGTCCTCAGGGAACTTTCTGTTACTCCAAGGGGATCTACTGTCACAGATCAAGCAAGCCTCCAGGAACGTTTCCACTCCACCTGATACAACCCTACAGGCCAGAGATGATCTTCTGTGGTTTAAGGATAGGATCTTTGTACCTCAGGAGGCGCGAACGGCGGCTCTTAGTTCTTGCCATGACCATATGTTAGCCGGCCATTTCGGAGTACATAAAACATCTGAACTTCTTCAGCGCACGTTCTGGTGGCCATCATTAAGAAAGGATTGCAAGGACTACGTGGAAGCATGTGTCACCTGTATCCGAAATAAAGGTAGCAAGTCTAAAGCCTGGGGCCTGTTAAAACCATTATCTGTCCCGGAGAAGCCATGGAGGATGATCTCCATGGATTTTATTGTCGAGTTGCCACCTTCTGAAAGCTACACTACGATCTTCGTAATAATGGATAGATTATCCAAAATGGCACATTTCCTACCAATGAAAGGTACCCCTACTGCTGCTGAAACTGCCAGGACATTCATTAAGGAGGTGGTGAGGCTTCATGGCATCCCTGCCAATATTACTTCTGATCGGGGGTACAATTCACCTCTAGGTTTTGGAGAGCTCTTTGTGAATCCCTGAAAATTGATCTTGCCTTCTCTTCTGCCTATCACCCCCAAACAAATGGCCAGACAGAGAGAACGAATCAGACGCTGGAGCAGTATCTGCGCTGTTTTTCCTCGTTTTCCCAGGATGATTGGGCTCCGCTTCTTCCCCTTGCCGAATTTGCATACAACAACTCTGTTCATTCCGCTACAAAACAAACACCATTTTTTGCAAATTATGGGTTTCATCCTCTGTTCTTGTCCACTAACATTCCGTAGTGTCTAGTACCAGCTGTTCAAGAAAGCCTAAACTTCTTTGAATCAAATAATAAGCTTCTGCAAGAGACTATGGCAAGGACCCAGAACTACAACAAAGAGGTGTTTGACAAGAAGAGAAGGGGGGAGCTTGATCTTAAACCTGGAGATTTGGTTTGGCTATCCACTTTGAATCTAAGATTGGCTTGTCCTTCCAAAAAATTGGGTCCCAAGTTCGTGGGTCCTTTTCCAGTGACAAGAAAAATTAATAATGTGGCCTACGAACTAAAGCTACCAGAATCATTCCGGATTCACCCGGTCTTTCATGTTGCCCTACTCAAACCTGCAGTTCCTGATCCTTTTGTCAACCGGATGGTCAATCCCCCTGAACCCTTGATCATCGATGGAGAAACCGAATATGAGGTTGAGTCCATTCTGGATTGTAGGAAGAGACGTAATCAAGTCCAGTTCTTGGTAAAATGGAAGGGGTATGGGCCTGAGGAAAACTCCTGGGAGCCGGAGTCCAACATCCATGCTAGGAGGTTGATTCTTGCCTTTAAAAGATCTCATCCAAGTAAGATGGCACAGTTGGGCATCCGGAGGCTGCCCCTTGGGGGGGGCAATGTCATGAAAGACGTCCTGCTAGTTCAGCCGTCGGCAGAAGATCGGTTAACAGAACTACTGTCAGTAGAGCAAGAGGACGCGTTCGGAGGCGCGTTGACGCGAACGGACGTATGCGCGCTAATACGAGCGGGTGTACGCGGGTACGCGATGAGACGAACGGACACGTACGATCGGTACTCGGGCGTGCACGTGTGCACGCGGCGGCACGCAGACGTGCAGTGTGACAGCCTTTGGCACCATTAGGCCTATTTAAGGGTGCCTGTCAGCATGCTTCCTTGCTGTCCGGTCTACAGCGTTTCCTGTGACCCTAAGCTTCCAGTATACCTGTTTACCTGATTCCTGTTACCCAGCTTGTTCCTGACTTCTCCTGTTTGCTGCCTGTCCCCAACCTCGGCTTGTCTGACGATTCTCCTGCCTCATCCTTCAAGTTATTACCTGCCTGTCTGTTGCCGACCCGGTCCGTGCCCTGACTACTCTCCTGATTCCGTTTTGTACCTGCTCTGCTTGCCTGTGTTTGACCCGGCCTGTCTGACTTTGCTAGTGCTTCAGTTGTACTACAGAACACCTCCCTGCTGCCTGCTTGTTCGTGGGTTCCTGCTAGCTACAGTGCTTCTCTGTCCAGTCAACAGTTCCAGTGTTCCTGCCAAGAGTTCCGGTTCTTCTACCAGTTGTTCCAGTGCTTCAAGTTGTACTACAGAACACCTCCCTGTTGCCTGTTGTTCCTGAGTTCCTGCCAGCGGATCCAGTGTTCCTGTCAGTCCTCCTGCTGCTGCACCAGAGGTCCGGATCAACTCTACACCTGCCACTTACCAAGCACTTGTGGCCCCCTGCGCTCTTGAGTTCCTGTCTTCTCTATCAGGGGCTCTCGAACCAGAGGCACACGAGAGGCTACTCCTTGCATTCTGGGTTCCACCACCAGGTACGTGACAATAAAAGATTTAGAGAAAGGGGTTACCCGCATAGATCTTTAAAGAACTCAAGAAAACGAGCATCCGCAATTGACCGGAAAGAACTGCTCATACCAAAGAATGACCAAGATGCCAACAAGAGCCTTTCTGATCAAATGAAAATCATCACCACGTTTGGTACACAGTGAGAAGATGTGGGAACGATCTTGACTAAACATTGGCACATACTGACTCGAGCTCCCCAGATGGCTTCTATAGTTGGCCCTAAACCCTTCATGGTAGCAAGAAGAGCCAAAAATCTGACTGATGAACTTGTCAGATCTGAATATACCAGACCCAATCCACGCAATTGGCTCACGGACCTGCCTCCATTGCGAGGGATGTATGCTTGTGGAAAATGCCATATTTATAGATTTAAAGATAGATCTGACTCATTTACAGATGCAACAGGAAGAAAGGTGTATCAAATTAAACATTTCATTAATGCAATACTACACGAGTAATGTATATGCTGGAATGTCCCTGTCATAAACTGTATATAGGCAAAACAAAGCGTCCTTTAAAGATCCGTATAGGGGAACATCTCTCGAGTATTCGTTCCCCAGATGACGATACCCCCATAGGAGAACACTTTTCAAAATATCACAATAGGGAAACAAACTGACTCAAAATTAAGGGGTTCTATGCCTTAAAACTCCCAGTAAGAAGAGGTGACTTCGACCTGATACTTCTTCAAAAAGTAAAGGAGTGGATTTTTCGGCTGGGAACGCTCGCGCCTAATGGATTAAACACTGAGCTGAATTTACAGGTATTCCTGACTCCGTAAGTTGATCTCCACTGAATTGATCGATTGTCAAAATATCATACTAAGCCTCAGTTTGTACAAATGTATCTATCTGTATTTAGCTTTACATTCATATCTTAATATAACTACTATTGAATTTAATAGATGTGATTAAAAGCATATAATGTCAACTTGTGAATGGCTATTTTACCTTATACATCAATGATTATATACTATGAACTGCAATAGTCATATACTGCCACAAGATGGCAGCGGTGTAAAAACACTTTTTCCTTACAGCAGTCTGAATTCCCCTATGGGGTTAACATGACCATGTCTAGGCAGGAAGTGATGTAACAGGAAGTGTCACTCTGCCTACAAAAGGATTCTGTCCATGCAAACACTTCACCCTGAAGAAACCCATGTCACAAGTGGGTGAAACATGTCAGTGTGTGTGCCTACACATGCCCTCTGTCGATAGCCAACTTGGGCTTTTCATCACTCTTTAGCCCTCATCCTATCTCTGCCAACTGGAAATCCACAAACAACCGGAAACTGGAAGTAAATGGCCAGGCGGCCCCATGCTGGTTTTGAGTGGATAACATCCTGTGCGTATCACCAGGACTAGCAATACAGAGATTTGCATCCTGCACACCTGTGGACCACTGCAAATGACTCTGGATTTACCACCTTGTCGCTGCAATTGAGGACCAATCTAATATCATCTAAACAGTGAGTCTCTTTTCAACTGGTATATCCAGCAAGCAATCACAGCCTGAACATTTTTTTTTTTTAAATTTTCGGAGGCTCTGTGTTTTGACTCAGCTGACTATATTTTCCAATCCAAACTATATGCAGTGCTATCTTTAATGTTTCATGGAAACATGGTGCTGAATGACTAACAGGCTTGTTGTGGATCTATTGTTTCTCCTTGACTCAAGTCGCATGCTTGCATCACAGCGTGCTGCATTTTTTTTTTTTATATATTATCTCTATGATTGACAGTGCTACATCCAGAAATCAAACCTGTCCTGTTCACTAACTATCAGGAATACTTTCTAGCCAGAATTGCATTTTTTTGTCTGAGATAACCAATGCTTTTGTCAACATTGTAAAGACTTAATGCAGCAACTCTATAGGCATATAGGGAGTCTGGAGGTCCATGGTTAAGCACAATACGGGTACCGACTTGTGCTACCAAGGTTTCCCGGAACACACCTCACCTAAACACATGTAAGCATTATATATTAAGTCACACTTAATGACTTGAGATGATTGACACGTGTGGATGACTGGGATATGGCTGAGCTCATGGGCATGCGTTTTTAAGTGACAACGTTGTCCGTTTTTACCTTATGTAATCTCCTATTGTTTATGCTTTCCTTTTAATGATTAAAATGTTTTTCTACTAATTGTCCTAATAAAGTTATATCAGGTTAAACCGCAGTTTGTTCCTTTTCCTTCACTGAAGGTAAGGACACCCAAGGGTCCTATTCCCACTCCCCTTTTTATTTTTGTAACAAGCCCCTGCTGGCTTGGTTCCACTCTCCCGACACTCCTCTGTGGCTATAGAATCAGATTGCAGATCGCAACATCTGATGGTTCGGTCATCCGATGCTCCGGGACTAGAAATACAGCTATGTGCCGTTCTAATCCAGTTGTGTAGCTCAGAACAAACACCAGGCAGGCTGTATGTAAGTTCAAACAGGAATCTCTTTTATTAAAAAATACAGGCTCTTTTATACAATAAAAGAGGAGGTGTGTACCTCCGGCTCATATTACTCTGAACATACACCTGTGACCAGAAACCTAATTAACATGGGCTAATTAACTAATCCCTTTAGACAGCCTAGATGACTCAGACATGACTTTTAGGCCAGACTGGCCATCTTGTAGCTCAGAAAACCCAATCAACATTATCATAATAGCAGAGTTAATTAACACAAACAACAATGGGGATCTGATGACTCTTAGATCCCATACTAGAGACTTATTTACAATACACATTCTAGCAGGCAACAGACAGACTGGTGGCTGAAATTGACATCAGCATCTCCTAACAGTATTTGTCCCAGCATTATGAATCAGCCACTATTTCTAATATGGCAAATCCAGGGTCCCCAGAGTCTGTGTGTCCTGGGGGACCAGGACCCGAATCCACAGTAATACCACCTCAAGGATCCCCAGGCATACAGCTCACAAAGAGCACCGTTCCCCCATATGCCAGGGCCCACGATCGATCATCAAGAGGCTAGCATTCAGTCCCCTCCAAAAGTCTCTCTCCCGGCTAGGTCTGTCTATTTTGACTACTTCTCCTGCTCTGACAAGGAACACCACCCATATTCCTTAGTGTCTGGCAATCTTTCATGAGGACAACATCACCAGGTTAAAGATTAGGGTTTTCAGTGTGCGACTTTCTCCTTACTTGTAGAGTAGATATATATTGTTCCCTCCACTGGTTCCAGAAGGTATTGGCAAGGGTTTGTACTTGTCTCCATTGACGTTTGTAAAGATCCTTCTCACAAAACTCTCGAGCTGGAGCACCGACAAGACTAGTCTTTTGCGTGAGTAACATGGCAGGTGTGAGGACCACTGGATGTTCAGAGTCACTTGAAATGGATGTCAAAGGTCTGGCGTTTAATGATAGCTATAACCTCTGCCATAAATGTCACTAAACATTCGTGAGTAAGCCTTGCAGTTCCTACTTGTAGGAAGATAGAGTCAAGAATTCTGCGGGCTATGCCTATCATCCTCTCCCAAACACCTCCCATGTGAGAAGAGTGAGGTGGGTTGAAGATCCACGTGCGGTCTTGTTCACTCCAAGTATCTTTTTACTCTGAGAACATCCAAGTTAGAAGGAATTTGAAGTTCTTTTACTGCTCCTACATAGTTAGACCTTCTGTCAGAGCGAATGAGTTTCATTGGGCCTCTGATTGAAATTAATTCAGCTAGCTCTGTGACTAATACTGCAGCACAACGTTCCAGCCTGGGTATGCTGTGTTAAGGGAGTGGTGCAAGTTTTGCTTTTCCAATTACAAACCCTAGGTGACCTTGTCCTTTAGTGTCTATGGTTTTCAGGTAAGCTACAGCAGCAATTGCTTTAACAGAAGCATCCAAAAACACACACAGTCTTTACCTGTGAATGTCAGCAGATGACAGAGGAGCATATGGTCGTGGAATTTTAAGGTTGGATAGAGCTGTTGATGAGTCCTTCCACTCTAGCCATAGGTTCTTCTTGTCGGTGGGTAGAGGGTGGTCCCAATCTAGCGACTCAAAGGTTAAGTCTCTTAGTAGTGCTTTACCCTGGATGGTGACAGGTGCTGCAAAGCCTAATGGATCATACAGGCTGTTTATGGTAGACAGGACACCTATACGGGTAAATGCAAATGTAAGTTATTCCTGCGCTACCCTGGAAGAAAGGTGTACACGTGGACAGCTGCAGACATCGAATGGGATCAAACAAGGCCCATGAGCGGTACAAAGCATAAAAAGTGGGTGCTGCGCTAACCTGATATAATGAGGGGATATGATACCCTATGGCAGTATAAATTAAATGTAATGGAGCTGTGGGATCATATGTAAATAAATAATAGTGGAAAATCATACGACGTATCTAATTGGAAAGGTGCAAACAGTGTGTAATTAATAAATCACTAGCCCGTGCTGTAATCATCATGTGTAAAATGTGGCAACACTATGCATGCAGGGAGCAAGAAGTAAATAATCCTCATACATGCATAGTGTTATAGCGGCATGTGCAAAAAAAAAAAAAAAAATACTAATGTGCTAATGTGCAACCCGTAAGCACATATAGAATCTTCTATGTATTTATCTACATGTGCAAACAAAAAACTGCATAATTGCAGGGACCAACAAACAATTCCTTATGCATATAATACCACAAATGACGTGTATATTACATACAAAGTGCAAATGGGCAAAATTGTGCAAAGCAAACAAAATATATATTGTAATTTGTGCAAACAACACATAAAGTGCAGATAGGTGTGTGGCGTATATGTAGATCACATCGAAGACAATAACGCCACAATAACATAAAATACAAGAAATGTCCTTAAACACACAGGTAACTTGTGTGTGTTTTATGCACGAAGAGGACATACACACCCTCTCTCTTTCGGCATCCCACTGGCTGTTTTTTTTTTTTTTTGCACATTGAACTTTTTAAAGGAGTGAAATCACTGTATGGTCTATTTTTGTGTTTTCACTGGCACACACGTCTGGTGTGTTTAAGGACATTTCTTGTATTTTATGTTATTGTGGCGTTATTGTCTTCTATGTGATCTACATATACGGATTATGAGGATTATTTACTTCTTGCTCCCTGCATGCATAGTGTTGCCACATTTTACACATGTTGATAATTACAGCACGGGCTAGTGATTTATTTATTACACACTGTTTGCACCTTTCCAATTAGATACGTCGTATGAGTTTCCACTATTATTTATTTACATATGATTCCACAGCTCCATTACATTTAATATATACTGCCATAGGGTATCATATCCCCTCATTATATCAGGTTAGCGCAGCACCCACTTTTTATGCTTTATACGGGTAAATGGTTTTTCTTTTGTGTTTACATGGAAAGTGAACGTGTCAGATCTTAAGTCCCAAAGCAAACCAAGGCTGCGTTGCATGGGAAGTGAGTCTGTGCCTAGATCTAAGTCCTTTAACTCTTTAGAATGATCTTGGACAGGAAAGGCTTCAAAAACTTCTCTACTGTTGAAAGTAATCTTGTGGAGTCTCAAGTTGGAACAAGCAAGCATTGCTTGAGTTCTTTTGAGGAGACTGATTGCAGCTTCATTTGTGGGTAGTGATTTCAAGCAATCGTCTACATAGAAATTCTTGTCCACAAACTGTCTGACATCTGACCCATACTCTGACTCTCCCACTCTAGCAGAATGGCTGAGGCCATATATAGTAACTGCAGGGGAAGGACTGTTGCCAAATATGTGCACCCTCATGCGGTATTCTGTGATGTCTCCAGAGGGGTTTTTGTTCCTGAACGAAAGAAACCTCAAAAAGTTATGGTGTTATTCTTTAACAAGAAAGCAATAGAACATTTGTTGTATGTCTGCCATGAATGCGATTGAATCTTTGCAAAAGCGAAGAAGTACTCCTAATAGTCTGCTGCTAAGGTCAGGGCCATAGAGGAGGTCATCATTTAGAGAGACACCCTCATGCTTGGCGCTAGAATCGAACACCACTCTAATATGCCCTGGTTTCTTAGGGTGATAGACCCCAAATATAGGTAAGTACCAGCATTCCTCTGAGTCTTTGAGGTTTGGGGCTTTCTCAGCATGACCATTCTGGAATATTTTCTCCATGAAGAAAAATTAAATGTTCTTTCATTCCTGGTTTCCTTTGAAGATTGTGTCTTAGGGAAGTGAGACGTTTATATGCTAGTTCTCTGTTGTTAGGCAAATATCGTCTTTGTGGTCTAAAGGGAAGAGGTGCAACCCAGCTATTAGTCCCATCTTTCTCCATACTCCTTTCCATAACTTTTAAGAGCCTACCCTCAATGGACATTGTTACCTGGTTATCTTCCTTTGTTCTCTGGAACACTGTGCTTCCTAAGTCGCTTTGGTCGTTGTCATAGGTATTGCTGTCACAGAGGGGACTTAGGAAGGGAAGAGGTACAGGGTTGTTATGTGGTAGCTCCTTTTATGAGGATGTGATTTTGACAGGGTTGGAAAAGAGTAGGACAACCTTTCTCGAGGGTACTAGTGAGCAGGTTATTAACAGATGCCGGTTTGTGTGCACCTCCCAGGCAAACATCACCTATAATGACCCACCCGAGATCCAGTTTTTGGGCATATGGGGCATTTTTAGGACCGTTGATCAGTTTTCTTTCTTTGTGGACTTGCAAGATTTCCCTTCCTAGGAGTAATATTATCTGAGCCTGATCATCTAGTTCTGGTTTGAGATGTGCTATGTGGTTCAAGTGAGTCTGGTGAGCTGCTGCATCTGGTGTGGGAATCTCTGATCTGTTGTCTGGCATCTGGTTGCACTCTATTATGGTCGGTAAGGGTAGGCATGTCTTACCATCCATAGATTCAATTTGTAGGCCGCCAGCTCTTCTCCCTGCCGTTTCCACTGTACCTGCAAAAGTCCTAAGAGAGTAAGGGCTGCTGGGGCTTTAAGGTTTAGAATGTCAAAAAACATTCATCTAGCTAGTGACTTATTACTTTGAACATCCAAGATGACGTAGAGCTTGATTGCTTTGTCCCTGCGTCCTTTTGGGTAAACTCTCACTAGACAGATTTTAGAGCAGGACCTGCCACCTGTACTTCCTTTGCAAACTTCATCACACTGTGAAGTGATTGCTATGGCGTCTGTGCTAGAGTCTTTGGTCTCCCCGCCTTGCTCCTTGCCCCTATGAACAGATGGGAAAGTTCTTGGAGTAGGCCTTGGGTGTAGACCTGTGTTGTGCTCTGTGCTGTCACATTCTGTACATTTGACACTGACCTTACAGTCCTTGGCGAAATGTGTGGATGAAGAGCAGCACTTGTAACAGATGTTGTTCTCTTTGAGGAAAGCTTTGTGATCTTGGATGGTCTTTGTCCTGAAGGCTCTGCATTCAAGAAGAGGATGTGGCATCTTATGTAGAGGGCAGAACTTAGCAGGGTCACTGTCTTGATCCTCTGGCTGAAACTCTGCAAATCTGTGGTTCATGTTAGTTTTGTGCACTGCTACTGGAGCTCTGTGTTGTTTAGGGCCAGAAGAAGTGCTATAAGACACTGGAAAATGAAGCTGGGGTCATCTTTCATTCCTGCTTGTCTGACTACAAAGTCCACAAACCACTAAAGGGTGGAAAAGGCACATTGTGTTCTCGTTTGTAGTTACAGCCATGAGTCAAGATAAGAAAGGCCAGGTAAGCCTCCTTCTGCTTCTTTAGTAACCTCTGCTAGGTATTTTTGGGAAGTCTTCTATCCTTTTACACAGTGTACTCTCTATAGCCTCTGGTGAGCCATAACATCTATCGAGTCTGTTCCAGGTGTTTGTAAGGCCTATCTCAGGGTGGTTTATATTAATGTCTTTGATCCTTTTGGCAAGTTCAGCAGAATCATTGCCAAGCCACTTTACGAGGAGTTCTATCTTTTCTCTGCAGGATAGATCTAGACCTTGAATGACACTCTGGAAAGCGGATTGCCATGCCCTGTAGTGTTGAGGGCGATCACTAAATTTGACAAGTCCTTGGGTAACTAACTCTCTTTTACCAGGAACCTGGCAAAGTCTACAGTAGGCTGCTGGTGTATTGTGGTACGATGTAAAGGCATACCTGGTAAAAGTCTCTTCTTTAGGCGCGCTGGGTTCAAACCTGCATAAAGTAGGCAGTTCGTACCGGCTCATTGCATACACCTTTGGAGTGAGGACTGGAAAGTCTGGAACTCTGTCAGATTTTTCTTGCTTGTAGCACTGGGGTCCAAGGTCGTCTTGTTGCTGCTTTATTTGAAGTGACTCACCGACATCATGTTTAATTTCTTGTTGTGGGATGCTGCTTGGGTCACAGTGCTGGTAGACATAATCTGACATGCATTGCGAAGAATCTTGTTGGTCCTCTTCTAGACCTGGTATGCTGCTGCCTAGTCTTGGTTCATCATAGACGGCTACTTCTAAAACTTCTGCTTCTGCAATGGTGGCAGCAGCATCTCTTTCTACTACCAGCTTCTCCATGTTAGCTTCTAAGATAGCTTGCTGCAATTTCAGAGATGCTTCCTGCTGAGCTAGCTCTTCTTCCTGGCGTACTCTTTCTTGCTCCAAGTGTACTCTTTCTTTCTCTCTCTTGCTCCCATCTCACCTTTTCTGCATCAAGGCGGGCCTTGTCTTTTTTCATCTGCAACTCTTGGTCTGCGAATGCGGCCATGGCTTTTGCTGCTTCGGCTTTTGAACGGGCGATAGCTGCTGCATTTGCGACAGATGACTTAGATGAGCTTGCTTGTGAACGTGTTTTGTAAAAAGATGTCCCACTGTGAGACATGGCTGCAGGGAAGAAGCTGTCTTGCTGTATAGAGACCGTTCTAGTGTCGATGCTGCTTGACAGAGCGCATCTCTGTGTAGCGTGGCTGCTTGCTTCACCTGCCACAGGCCTGTTTCTTTAAGGCTTCTGACTATATGGATACTGTGTAGCCCCGGGCTGTACAGACTTCCGAAGTCGGCTTATCTTCCCTTCAGAGGTCAGCTTAAAAATTTCACTGTTCTGTCTCTGGGACAGCTAGCTAAACCTCCTTATCCCAATAACTGTAGATGCCATATTTCTTTGATGTCAGTTTTATTAGAACAAGCCAGGTGAAACTACAAATGACAGAAATAGACTTCAATAAGTATAATATTGCATACAATACAGCATACATTGCATAAACAACAATATACAGTACAAGATGAGATAATAAAAACTTACTTTTTAAGTTCTCTAAGCAGTGATGTTGATAGATTGCGAAAGACATGACTTGCTTCCTGCAAAGTGTTTAAAAGAATGGTGGATGGTTCACTTCCTGCCAAGATTCTACCCAGAATTCCCTGCTTGCTGACAACTTCCTTATTTACACATACAATAAACAATTTAACAGAACTGCAGCAATACCAAAAAGGTACGCTAGATGGAGCCTGCACACCACATATGATTGTCTTAAGTAAATTACACATTTTTCATGTAAATTTAACACCGGTACAAATAACCAATATAAAACATCTGGTGGACAGAACAACAATCCTCCCATGAAACTGTTAACCAGACCAAAGCAGTTTCATCTACTGGGATCCAATCCTCGTGCTTTCTAACCACATCCGTGAACCTATTGCAGGATTCAAATACATCCACATTCATTCTTACACTTTCTTTTACATTTTCTACAACATTTCTTCTTTTTAGTTCTCTTTAAATTCTTATTGTCGAGAAACTGTAGCAGCAGCGTCTGCCTGCATTGTTCTTTCACTCACTGACACAGAGCCTGTTGACCCCTCCTTTTTGGAAAATCATAAGCACGTCTGCAATTTGCTAGCTGTCCCCGTGCACACAGATAGGGAGAGATTAACCCATTAGCTAACTCATCACTTCTCTCTATAACATTTCTTGTTCATAAGCACCCTTATTTTTGGCAAACACATTCCAGACATCTACGTACCCAACATTTGGTAAATCTGCTACAATTGCTCTAATCCCATAAGGCTTCCAGAAAATATAAACTTTGCTTATATATGCTGCGTATCTACCATTACCATCTGTCACTCCTGGAAGAGCAACCTCCCACTGCTTTTTGCTTGGTTCCTGATACGAACTGGTGAAGGTCCCTGAGCCAATAGGCTTGTAAGTTTATCTAATCTTCTGAACTTGGCTAAGGCGTCCCAGCTTTGTGAGGTATATTGCACTTCTTACTCCTCAAATTGCAAATAAACTTTTTTTTTTTTTTTTTTTTTTTACATTCAATACCACCGCAATCAGACATTTTAAAAAGTAAGCGGAATAAATCATCTGGTTGTAATTTAGCAATACTTAACCCTGTGGCTTTTGCTATTTTTAAAAGGCATTTAGCATTTTCCCTAGTTAACCCATAGCTTGCCATTACGGGTAAGACACTTTTATTGTACAAATTTCCCATTTCTATTTAGGTATACCTTATATTAAATGAAGAATTTTAAATTTCTTGATACCTTTCTTTAGAAATTTTTTGTTACCTCTTGAGCAAATGACAACATTTGGAATCCCGGGACCGAAGAATTCCTTCTCTTATAACTCAATGACTGTGTACCAGCAGTCAAATATATCTCGATATCTCACTTGTTCTATTCTCAGAGGGGCGTTCCTCTCTGAGTGGCAATAAGCTACTCCCTGACTAGACTCCTTACTCCAAAGAACATACACAGCAGGTTCACTGCAGCTATTCCGCTGAGGGCACCGCTGCCCTAGCGCCACAGGTGTACAAAAAAATCATACAAAAATTCAGCAACTTCTATTCACTCTTAGAAATTGTGGTACCTGCTTTAGTACACATCCCTTAATTAAAATATGTTATATTGTCATTTCAAGGGACAAGGAAAAATGAGTACTCGTAGTATTCTAGCACATTAACACATGTACTTAATTACTTTACAATTTTAATTTAACCATATATTCGAAAAACAATTACTCTCAATGAACATGCACAAGCAGAATGCATTATTAGACTTGAGAAACTTAACATTAATAAATCACCGGGACCAGATGGCTTGCATCCGAGGGTACTTAGGGAACTCAGTCAGGTGATTGCCAGACCGTTGTTCCTAATTTTTACAGACAGTCTATTGACTGGAATGGTACCAGCTGATTGGAGAAAAGCCAATGTAGCACCAATATTTAAAAAGGGCCCAAAAAACATCCCTGGGAATTACAGACAGTTAGCCTAACATCAATAGTATGTAAACTCTTGGAGGGGATGATAAGGGACTATATACAAGATTTTAGTAATAAGAATGATATCATTAGCAGTAATCAGCATGGATTCATGAAGAATCGTTCTTGCCAAACCAATCTATTCACCTTCTATGAGGAGGTGAGTTGCCATCTAGATAAAGGAAGGCCCGTAGACGTGGTGTATCTGGATTTTGCAAAAGCATTTGACACAGTTCCCCATAAACGTTTACTGTACAAAATAAGGTGCGTTGGCATGGACCATAGGGTGAGTACATGGATTGAAAACTGGCTACAAGGGCGTGTTCAGAGGGTGGTGATAAATGGGGAGTACTCAGAATGGTCAGGGGTGGGTAGTGGGGTCCCCCAGGGTTCTGTGCTGGGACCAATCCTATTTAATTTGTTCATAAACGACCTGGAGGATGGGATAAACAGTTCCATCTCTGTATTTGCAGACGATACTAAGCTAAGCAGGGCAATAACTTCTCCGCAGGATGTGGAAATCTTGCAAAAAGACCTGAACAAATTAATGGGGTGGGCGACTACATGGCAAATGAGGTTCAATGTAGAAAAATGTAAAATAATGCATTTGGGTGGCAAAAATATGAATGCAATCTATACACTGGGGGGAGAACCTCTGGGGGAATCTAGGATGGAAAAGGACTTGGGGGTCCTAGTGGATGATAGGCTCAGCAATGGCATGCAATGCCAAGCTGCTGCTAATAAAGCAAACAGAATATTGGCATGCATTAAAAGGGGGATCAACTGCAGAGATAAAACGATAATTCTCCCGCTCTACAAGACTCTGGTCTGGCCGCACCTGGAGTATGCTGTCCAGTTCTGGGCACCAGTCCTCAGGAGGGACGTACTGGAAATGGAGCGAGTACAAAGAAGGGCAACAAAGCTAATAAAGGGTCTGGAGGATCTTAGTTATGAGGAAAGGTTGCGAGCACTGAACTTATTCTCTCTGGAGAAGAGACGCTTGAGAGGGGATATGATTTCAATTTACAAATACTGTACTGGTGACCCCACAATAGGGATAAAACTTTTTCGCAGAAGAGAGTTTAATAAGACTCGTGGCCACTCATTACAATTAGAAGAAAAGAGGTTTAACCTTAAACTACGTAGAGGGGTTCTTTACTGTAAGAGCGGCAAGGATGTGGAATTCCCTTCCACAGGCGGTGGTCTCAGAGGGGAGCATTGATAGCTTCAAGAAACTATTAGATAATCACCTGAATGACCGCAATATACAGGGATATGTAATGTAATACTGACACATAATCACACACATAGGTTGGACTTGATGGACTTGTGTCTTTTTTCAACCTCACCTACTATGTAACAATTTATAGCAAGTAACTCAATGTCCTCTTATGCCCATCCCTACGAGTGAAGAGCCCTAACAGTGGAGGAGTTTAAAAATTTTTTGGGCCTCACATTCTGTATGGGACTAAACAGAAAAAATGAATTACGTTAATATTGGTCTACCCCCATCTACCACATGCCCATCTTTTCCTCAGTAATGCCCAGGACCAGATATTTCATGATTATGAGATTCCTACACTATAACTACAATACCCAGTGCCCTCTACGAAATCACGCAAATTTTGACAAGCTTTATAAAATTCGGCCGCTAATAAATTATTTTTCTGAAATCTTTCCCCAGTTGTTTACCCCAGACCAACACATATGTATGGATGAGTCCCTTATCCCTTAATTTTCTGGCAGGCTGGGCTTAAAACAATTTATTCCCACCAAAAGGGCCCGCTATGGGGTGAAGATGTACAAATTGTGCGATCGAGCTACAGGGTATACCTATGCCTTTATGGTATATGAAGGGAAGGACACCCAGCTACATTCTCCTAATTGCCCAGAGTACATTGTATCAAGCGGGAAAGTCATTTGGGAACTCATAAACCCACTCCTGGAGAAAGGCTACCATTTGTATGTGAACAATTTTTATTCTAGTTTGCCCCTGTTCTGAAACCTTCACAGAGAACACTCCAGCATGCGGCACTGTAAGGACGAACCGGAAGGGCTTTCCTCAAAGCCTCATCAACAAGAAGTTAAGAAGAGGGGAGGCGGCGAGCTTACGGAATGAGGAAATTCTGGTTGTAAAGTGGAGGGACAGAAGGGATGTCTACATGCTTTCTTCGATCCACAACAATACATTCATTGAGATCACCAGGAGAAATGGCCCAATCCAAAAGCCAACATGTATCCACTAATACAACATGTTCATGGGGGGGTGTCACGGAACGTCCCTCACTCCGCTTGAATGCTTCCGTCAGTATACCGCTTCTGGAACACGAGTCCAATGGATCTGGCTATAGGAACCCCCAAGAACTAGACAACACCAGTCTTGGAGTACATCAGGACTAACTCTTTATTTGAGATCTCACACAAATTTATACACCAGTATGACTCAAAGCTAACCTAATTAACATGAGCTAATTTACTACAAAATTTACCCAGACCAGATGACTCAGACATGACCTGTAGGACAGACTTGTGGGCACCGAGCTTCACACAGTAGTATAAACACAATAGCAGGAGCTAATTACAATCAACAATACAAACAACAATCTCCCCCCTCCTCAGCCTAGACTGTTCGTCTCCTAGCCAGTGCTGGTGGCACTGTGATCAGTGTGATCAGCTCATTCAATTAACACACATTACCATAAACATCAACACAGGGTTAATTAGAACAAACAACAATGAGTTGAATACCCTTAGAACCTAGACTAAACTCATTTACATTAAACACATTATAGCTGACATCAGACAGGTGAGTGGAGTTGATGACATTAGCATCTTCTCACAGTATGAGTCCCAACAGTATGACTCAGTCACTATTGCTACTATGGCAAATACAGGGTCCCCAGAGTCTGTGTGTTTTGGGGGGACATGGAGCTGAATCCAAAGTAACACCAACCCCAGGGTCCCCAGGCATACAGCTCACAGAGAGTACCATTCCCCAAATGCCAGGGCCCATAATCTGTTGGCAAGAGGCTAGCGTTCAGTCCCCTCCAATAGCCTCTGTCTCGGGTGAGTCTGTCACAGGGGCTGTTGACTTCAACGACCAGATGCTCGAACCCTACCTTTCCACTAGAAGAACATACCAGTGGTATAAAAAAGTTTCAATTTATTTGTTTAATTTGGCCATATACAACACCTATAATCTATCGCAACTCCACTGAAAGACCCAAACCCTTCCTTGGCTACCAGGAGGTAATCACCATTGCCCTTATATACCCGAACGGCCCACCAGAAAACATTAGACCCGATGTAATTAGCAGACTCTCTGAACGCCACTTTCCCGATAAAATCCCTCCCAAACCAACAGGCCAAAAATGTCAGAAAAAATGCCGGGTGTGCTCCAAACAAGGAGTTAGAAGAGATACCACTTATCATTGTCCCCAATGTCCTTCCCAACCAGGCCTCTGCATAGTTGACTGTTTGAAGTATGGTAAACATAACCCCCACTTCCTACCATTTACCTTCAGACCCCTTATGCCTCTGCTTGCTCTGTAACTGACCCTGGCTTGTTATTTGACCATGCTTCTGCCTACCGATTCTGTTTATACCTCTGTCTGATCTGGAACTGACCCTGGACTGTTTTACCATGCCTCTTGCCTGCCTCTTGGACTGATCCTATACCCTGCCAGTGGACTAGTGGGATTCAGAACACAGGGGTCTCACATATGTGAGGGGCTCCAGAATTGTTTTTCTGGATGAAGAAAACAATTTTATTTGTTTTTTCATTCCTAGATTAGGGTCTGAAGACTCAGAGGCTTCAAAGAGATTTGGGTGGGAGAAGCCTCTACCCCTGTCCCCATTCTGTCCTGAACGAGGCCCTACTTCTGCCTTCTGCCTGTAGGACCTATGCCATCATGCCTCTGCCTGTCGCATGAACTGACCGCACCACATGGACCTGCCTACTACCAGGACCAATATATTGGCACTGTTGACAATCTGTGCCTGCACTGACCCTGGACTGTATATGGACAGTATCCCTGCCTGCTGCCTGTACTGACTATGGACAGTATTCCTGCCTGTTGCCTGGCAAATTGCATTCACTTTTGTTGGCCAAGTCCCTGCCTGCTGCCTGGACCAGTGCTATCCTCCTGTGTACAACTGTGCTACTACAAACACAGGTAATCTTGTTTACTCTTTGCTCAGCATAATGTATTTTGCGGTGTAATTCTTGGTATGTGCATGCTATGTGTCCCTAGAACACCTGATGGTGTTCTTTCCATGTTGGGCCTCTGTATGCGGCCAGGCTGTGTAAAAGTCTCACACATGTGGTATCACTATACTCAGGAGGAGTAGCAGAATTTTGGGGTGTCATTTTTGCTATGTGTTGGAAATATCTTATAAATGCACAACTTTGCGTAAAAAAAAAAAAAAAAATAAATAAAAAAAAAAAAGCGTTTCCATTTTTTTTTCCACATTTTCCAAAAACTTCTGAAAAAAAATGAACCATTCAAAAGACTCATTATGCCTCATAGATTATACCTTGGGGTGTTAGCTTTCCAAAATGGGGTATAATCTATGAGGCATAATGAGTCTTTTGAATGGTTCATTTTTTTTCAGAAGTTTTTGGAAAATGTGGAAAAAAAAATGGAAACGCATTTTTTTTTTTTTTTTTTTTTTTTTTTACGCAAAGTTGTGCATTTATAAGATATTTCCAACACATAGCAAAAATGACACCCCAAAATTCCATTGTCTTGGTGCTCCAGGGCCTTCAAAAGTGTAATAGGTGGTTGAGAAATGAGATGTGTAATTTATGCTCCTAGAATGCGTGGAGGTGCTATTTCAATATTGGCCCTCTGTATGTGGCCAAGCTGTGTAAGTCTCATACATTAGATATCGCCATACTCAGAAGGAGTACCAGAATGTATTTTGGGGCATCATTTGTGGTATACACATGCCATGTGAGAGAAATAACCTATTACAATGACAATTTTGTGGAAAAAAAAAAAAAAATCTTCATTTTGCAAAGAATTGTGGGAAAAAAATTACAACATCAAAAACCTCACCATGCATCTTACTAAATACCTTGGATTGTCTACTTTCAAAAAAGGGTAATTTGGGGGGTTTTTGTACTTTCCTGGCTTGTTCGGGTTGCAATAAATGAGATAGGCCGTCAGTACATCAGGTGTGGTTTAATTTTTTATGATTTGCACCACAGCTTGTAGACTCTCTAACTTTCACACAGACCAAATTATATCCACTAATTTGGGTTATTTTTACCAAAGATATGTAGCAGTATAAATTGTGGCCAAAATTTCTGAAGAAAAATTAATAATTTGCTAAATTTTATCACAAATTTTCGGTCTTTTTTCATTTATAGCGCAAAAAATAAAAAACCCAGAGGTGATCAAATACCACCAAAAGAAAGTTTATTTGTATGAAAAAAAGGACAAAAAATTCATTTGGGTACAGTATTACCTGACTGAGTAATTGTCATTCAAAGTGTGACAGCGCTGAAAGCTGAAAATTGGTCTGGGCAGGAGTGGGGTTTAAGTGCCCAATAAGCAAGTGGTTAATATACACACAGCACCCCATATTGACAGAAAAATTGTTGACATTTTTGCAGATGTATTAAAAAAGAAACTGAAATATCACATGGTCCTAAGTATTCAGACCCTTTGCTCAGTTTTAAGTAGAAGCACCCTTTTGATCTAATACAGCCATGAGTCTTTTGGGGAAAGATGCAACAAGTTTTTTTCACACCTGGATTTGGGGATCCTCTGCCATTCCTCCTTGCAGATCCTCTCCAGTTCTGTCAGGTTGGATGGTAAACATTGGTGGACGGCCATTTTTAGGTCTCTCCAGAGATGCTCAATTGGGTTTAAGTCAGGGCTCTATCTGGGCCATTCAAGAACAGTCACAGAGTTGTTGTGAAGCCACTTCTTCGTTATTTTAGCTGTGCGCTTAGGGTCATTGTCTTGTTGGAAGGTAAACCTTCGGCCCAGTCTGAGGTCCTGAGCACTCTGGAGAAGGTTTTCGTCCAGGATATCCCTGTACTTGGCCGCATTCATCTTTCCCTCAATTGCAACCAGTTGTCCTGTCCCTGCAGCTGAAAAACACCCCCACAGCATGATGCTGCCACCACCATGCTTCATTGTTGGGACTTTATTGGACAGGTGATGAGCAGTGCCTGGTTTTCTCCACACATACCGCTTAGAATTAAGGCCAAAAAGTTCTATTTTGGTCTCATCAGAACAGAGAATCTTATTTCTCACCATCTTGGAGTCCTTCAGGTGTTTTTTAGCAAACTCCATGTGGGCTTTCATGTGTGCTTTCATGTGTGTTGCACTGAGGAGAGGCTTCCGTCGGGCCACTCTGCCATAAAGCCCCGACTGGTGGAGGGCTGCAGTGATAGTTGACTTTCTATTATTATTTTTATTATTATTACATCTTTCTCCCATCTCCCGACTGCATCTCTGGAGCACAGCCACAGTGATCTTTGGGTTCTTCTTTACCTCTCTCACCAAGGCTCTTCTCCCCTGGTAGCTCAATTTGGCCGGACGGACAGCTCTAGGAAGGGTTCTGGTCGTCCCAAACGTCTTCCATTTAAGGATTATGGAGGCCACTGTGCTCTTAGGAACCTTAAGTGCAACAGAAATTTTTTTGTAACCTTGGCCAGGTCTGTGCCTTGCCACAATTCTGTCTCTGAGCTCCTCAGGCAGTTCCTTTTGACCTCATGATTCTCATTTGCTCTGACATGCACTGTGAGCTGTAAGGTCTTATATAGACAGGTGTGTGGCTTTCCTAATCAAGTCCAATCAGAATAATCAAACACAGCTGTACACAGTATGTACATTACTGAGGAAAAAAAATGAGCTTAAATGATTTTAGCAAATGGCTGCAATATAACAAAGAGTGAAAAAAATTTAAGTGGGTCTGAATACTTTCCGTCCCCACTGTATGTACTATGTACCTTGGCTTTTGCATTGTTGCCTACAGCGAATGGTGAACTGAAGTCATTGTATGCCATACTGGACTAGATGTCACTAGCAGATGGCGTTGAATGTAAGCTCTGAAATTACAGCTCCCAGTTTTGGTAAAACGGAGGAAATTGTGAGTGCACTTGGGGAGGGAGATTTTCTGAGCAGCATATGGATTAAAAATAATTTTGAACCCTGGTGCCAAACATGTGGCCCTTTGGTATATATTGTGCAGCCCTTGGACCCCAACAGTCTGCTGTGAAGGTGGGAACATTTGTAGGCAGGTGCAGTTTGCCTTTGCCCCTGTAGGTGGAATAGTGCCATAGTTCCATTGGTAGGGGTGCCTTATAAGGGAATGGTCCCTTAGAGATTCCACACAATGCCTTTAGAAAGAAAAGCAGTCTGATTGGACACAAAACTCTACAGTGACTTCAGCAGCCGTCTTGGTTAAGGGAACCTTTTAAAACAGGGACCCCATGTAATCTTCGCACACTTCTGGTGAGTGAACAGTCAGGGACAGGAACCCACTTATAAGAGACAGTACTTAACCAGGGAGAGATTCCAGTTGAGAAGGAATAGCTCAGGGCAGGCTTCTTCTCATTCCATGAAGGGACACTACCCCTGCTAACTGAATCTGTCCTCTAATAATATTTTTGGTTAAATACTTAATGCCCTGTACACACGGTCGGACATTGATCGGACATTCCGACAACAAAATCCATCGTTTTTTTTCCAACGGATGTTGGCTCAAACTTGTTTTGCATACACAGTCGCACAAAGTTGTCGGAAAATCCGATTGTTCTGAACAGGGTGATGTAAAATACGTATGTCGGGCTTATAAACGGGGCAGTAGCCAATAGTTTTTGTCTCTTAATTTATTCTGAGCATGCGTGGCACTTTGTGCGTCAGAATTGTCCACACACGGTCAGAATTTACGCAAACGGATTTTGTTGTCGGAAAATTTTATAGCCTGCTCTCAAACTTTGTGTGTCAGAAATTCCAATGGAAAAAGTCCAATGGAGCCCACACAGTCGGAATTTCCGACAAGCTCCGATCGCACATATTCCATCGGAAAGTCCGACTGTGTGGACAGGGCATAAGACTGTGTTACTTGGTGTATATTAGTGCCAAAGACAGGTTTATCTGTGTGTTTCTCAAGACTTATATAAAGGGCATTGGTGCATTATACACATTGTGAGTGATTCCTCCCAAAAAGGTACCCAATATTTGTAAAGGGGTAAAAAGTAAAAAAGGTAAAAAGTGACCTCTACTAGCTTCTTGCAACACGTCTTAGGTCATTCATTGTCTTCTGCAATATCCAATCTAATCTGTGGCATGTCAGCCATCTGTGACCATCTAGAATGTCTGCAGTCTCTGACAGTCTTCTCTACCATTACATATACTGAACATACTTAGCCCTTTGATAATGTCAAGGGCTGTGGTTGAGGCCCCCATACCTTGTAAGTTGAAAACCACTGATCAAGAGACTGGGTTTTCATTTGTCAAGCCATTTTATGTAAAGCTGGTGTGAGGGTAACATGGGGACTACTACAGACCACCATCTAAGTTATTCTGACAGTGAGGCTTCAGAATTTTATGAATCATTATGAAATAAAAAGATCAGGAATGTTGGAGTGAAGTCGAAAGCCAGATGATTGTTTTGTGTCAGTCTAAGTAAGAAAAGACAGTGCAAAGTTTCAGAGCTGCGCAGGACCCCTTCATCAGGCATACCAGACAAATGGGTCCTGCGTTGCTCCGAAACGTTGTACTATGTCTTCTGTGAAGTGATCATTCTTCAGTAATGATTTTGAATGCGATTTTACAGTGTGCTGCCGAATATACAGTATATGCATATGATCTGTGATGTCTCCAGTTCCAGCTGGTTGTCGCTTCAGCACTTGTGCACACTATGCTTTTCTTTTGTGCCTATAGCCTCATTTTTCAAATGCGTTTAGACTCGTTCAGGCATGTCAAGCATTTGGGCGTTCAGTCATTCCATTGGCCAGAACAGTAACTTTTTATGGCCATTGAAATGAATGAACACTGAAGCGCGAAACATGCCTTGCATTTAGGTGCGTTTAGAAGCGCTTACACACATTTAGATGTGTGTAAGGTGTTTTTGTTTAGGTGTTTTTTCTGCCCAAAAGTTCCTCTCCTGAACGTGAATGTATCTCCCTAAATGTATCTAAATGTCTGTAAAGTCCTATGTGTGAATGGACACCTAGGCTTACATACAGGGGCATTTGGGGGCAGAAAAAACAATGTCAAACGTCTGTAAAACAGGCTTTTGACAGCTGCAGTGTGCATGAGGCCTTTGGTGTGAAATGTTATCAATTTCTTAAAACATGACTGTGCTAAATGTGTGCTATTGTTCTGCGCTAACTATTTACTCTGCTGTGTGTTTTCCCCTCGAAAGACAAGACACATTGGAATGAACCAGGAGCTCGAATCGTTTCTTTGGAGGGCACAGCTTATGCTCTGCTCGCTCTATTGCAATTGAAAGAATATGAAGGCACAGGAGATATTGTACGCTGGTTGACCGAACAAAGATACTTTGGAGCAGTGTATGGATCTGCACAAGTAAGCAGCATGAATGGATCTTCTGCTCTTAGAAAATAATTTGAGCCCAACTCATCTTTCAGCCTAAATCAAATAAAAGCATTCCAGGTGCATGACCAGTGTAGTTCAGAGGTACCCAACCTGCTTCTTACCGCTATACCACTTGTACTCCAACACCCTCATTTCTTATCCTTCTAAAATGACGAGACCACACCTTAATGTTGGAGTATAAATGGCCATAGCAGCCTCATTATAATATTCACACCATAAATAACTCCAATATAAAATATATATACCAAAATATCACATCCGTAACAACTTGTTTAACTCCAGTCTGTTGGTCTTTGACGGCACCCCCGAACTCCAACACATATTCCACCAATACACTGCGGGACCTTTTTCTACATGATAGGCCTCCAGTGGATAATCAGCTCGGAGACAACCCCCTTCCTGCAGTGCAACCATTACAGTATTCCAGCTAACCTTTCGCTGGAATACACCGGAGGGGCACATACTACCGATGAGCCCCCCACCCCTTTCCATCACATATGTTTACTGGCACCGTCAAAGACCAACAAAACACCGCCAATCCACAGCTGCCATGATGACTATCTGCCATGTTCCTGAAAGTAAGAAACACATAAACCAACAAACACAGAAAACATATAGGGAGGGAGGGTGGGAAAAACTGCCTCCTCCTTTGCTTCTTCACAAGTTTCTGTTCCTCAGCCAAATCCCTCCTCCCCCTTATGTTACCACTCCCCCTTGGACTTTACTCACTGTCCCCTCCCCTCTAGCTCTTCAATATTAACCCATGCATTGTCTCCCCTTAACAAACTGTCATGCCCGGCCCTGCACTACTTTTTCTTTCTGTCTTTTCCGTTCCGGGCCTCACTTGACCAGTGTAGTTCAGAGGTACCCAACCTGCTTCTTACCACTATACCACTTGTACTCCAACACCCCCATTTCTTATCCTTCTAAAATGATGAGACCACACTTTAATTTTGGAGTATAAATGGCCATAGCAGCCTAATTTATTATTCACACCATAAATAACTTCAATATAAAATGCATATACCAAAATATCACATCCGTAACAACTTGTTTAATTCCAGTCTGATGGTATCTGACAGCACCCCCAAACTCAACACATATTCCACCAATACACTGCGGGACCTTTTTCCACATGATAGGCCTCCAGCGGATAATCAGCTCGGAGACAACCCCCTTCCCGCAGTGCAACCATTACAGTATTCCAGCTAACCTTTTGCTGGAATACACCGGAGGGGCATATACTACCGATGAGCCCCCCACCCCTTTCCATCACATATGTTTACTGTCACCGTAAAAGACCAACAATACACCGCCACAGCCCGCAAGGATGACACCTTATCCTTAAGGGCTCCCCACACCCACAGGGCCCCCTGGATCCCCTTGCAGCCCCAGCGCCCAGAAAACAATCCCCACTACCGAGAGGTGCATTTCATCGCCCTCAATTACAAGCCCCCATTAGTTTCCACCTCTCTTTGCCTGATCACCATGCCCCATTCTGAGCCACAAACCTCTCCACCACCTGAGGTTATGCAACCCTCCGAATTTGTAAAATATCTGACTTGATTACCCCTATCGGCTCCCTGATCATCCATACCCTAAAGCATTACCACCTGCTTGCAGAACCCAAACGACCGTCGGTCTTTCCCCCCATGCCTAACATTCCACTTCCGATATCACCTTGCTCCACCACAGCCCTTATACCCCTAGCAAGTGAACACATGCCTCTCACCTGTAGATAACCAACTGTCTGCCAACAGGTCTCGCATCTGCTCTCCTGGCCCGCCACCAAACATACAAATGACAAAGAAATCCAAACAAGGCATATAAGTCCTCCATGTGGATGAAAACCACCAACAAAGGCAGCCCCAACTTTATAGTAAACCAACGTACCCCACTCTACAAACAACACGGCTTGTACTGACTGTCCCCGCTCCCCCCTTGATGTGTGTGTGTGTATATGTATGTGTGTGTGTGTGTATGTGTATATATATATATATATATATATATATATATATATATATATATATATATATATATATATATATAAAAATTTATACCACCACCATATGAAGGCATACGTAAGTACGTAAGCTCCTCGCTTCCCACCTAATAATCCTCCTCACTGCCGCCTCATCCAACCCACATCCAGCAGCTTCCACAGCCGCCCCGATGCAGAAGGAGTGTGAAGCGTATGCTGCACCATCCAACCTTGCTTCCAGCAGCATTTTCAGAACACCCACATGACTGAATCTTGCCATACTTCCCAACCGTTTGCCACATGAACCGCCCCCCATGCCATCTGTTCTACATCCTAGAAACACCCTTACCTCTTTCCCAGTTTTTTTTTTTATTAACTTGAAGTCAGGTAACACAAACATCAGCACCTCCACCCTTCTAATCCTTTGACCATTTTTCTTTCTTTTTTTTTTTTTTATCCACCCTGTACAGCAATTTAAACAAAAACCAAAACCCCCGAGTTTACGCTCAACTGCAGACACCGACCACCGTTTTCCAAGTTCCTGGAAACACCATACCACCAACAACCTTATCCCCCCCCACAGCCATGTTTTGACCTCAAAATCTTTCACCGAATAACCCACACTTCCGTTCATACCTTCTTGCAAGCTGCCCATGTGGACTCACTGGCTGACTGCCCGGGTACCTCCCGTGGTGACTCTAATGCCATCTCTCCTATCCAGCCCGAGTATGGAACTCCTCCCCCTCTTTGGCTGGCTAACTCTCTGAACCTGTCCCCACTGAAAATCAATGAAAGGAGTAAGCCCCTCATGTTGCCGATGCCCTTAAGATGAATAGCATATAGAAAATGTTCAACTGCACCCAACGCAACAAAACTGCGTAGCCGCCATGTGACCCGTTGTGCCAACGCAGACATGTGGCCTGCTCATTGTGAAGCTGCTGGAACTCTGTACTAACAATTAAGGTGAGTGGTTAATTGCTCACAGGTGCTTGAGGGCTATATAACTCTGTGTAGGACTCCTAAGTGAGCCTGCTCATTGTGAGGCTGCTGGAACTCTGTGTAAGTGGAACTGGTCTAAGTGGTGAGTTAAAAAACAGAGGGAGAGTGAACAAGTCTTACTTTGGAGCTTTTCCTTTTAGCTTTCCAATCACCTTTTTCTGTCACTTTTTAAATGGCTTTTTTTCTTTTTTCTTCTTTGGTTTCAGACTAACAATTAAGGGGAGTGGTTAATTGCTCACAGGTGCTTGAGGGCTATATAACTCTGTGTAGGACTCCTAAGTGAGCCTGCTCATTGTGAGGCTGCTGGAACTCTGTGTAAGTGGAACTGGACTAAGTGGTGAGTTAAAAACCAGAGTTTAAAACAGGAGGTTATAACAGGGGTCATAGTACCTGTGTAGTGTAAGTACCTGAGTGTTGTCTGAGTAGTGTGTGTGGATCGTTAGTACTTGTGTACTGTATACTTGTGTATTGCGAGTGCACGTAGGTCTGTGAGTACCTGTGTATTTTGTTGTGTACTTGTGTATTGTCTTGAGTATTAGTGCCAGGAAGCTAGCTGTTAGGTAATTTGAACAGGGTAAAATCCCCAATCCTCACTAAATTTAATAGGTATGACGGGTGTGGAGAGGACGAATACTGCTGTGCAAAATGTAAGCACATTGTTTCCCTGAAAGCCCAGGTTCTGAATCTGGGGAAGCAACTGTCAGCACTGAGAAGTCCCTCCATACTAAAGGAGAGCCAGGAATGTACACGGCAGGTGCCGGCAGGGGCCAGCACAGAGGCGGGTGGAGACAAAGAGGTGCAGGCACTAGCAAAGAGTAGATGGGTGACAGTCAGGAGGGGTAGAGGGGGAAGTGCCAGGGAGGCCGATCCAGAACTGGAGCATCCCAATAAGTACGTTCTATTGAGTGACATTGGTGAAACCAGTCAGGGACCAGCACTGCTGGAGCTGAGGGACTCTCCTAGCTGCTGGGGGAAGAACTCCTCTAGTGAGAGTGGGGGGGCAGCAAAGGGAAAGGAAAGACAGATTCAGGTGGTAGGGGACTCAATTCTTAGAAGGACAGAGAGGGCAATCTGTAACCAAGACCTGAAGCGCCGAACAGAATGTTGTCTACCGGGCGTGTGGGTTCGGCACCTTATGGATCTTGTGGACAGATTACTGGGAGGGGCTGGGAAAGACCCGGCTGTCATGGTGCACGTTGGCAACAATGACAAAGTCAGAGGCAGATGGAGTGTCCTAAAGAATGATTTTAGGGACTTCGGAACTAAATTGAGGAAAAGGACCTCCAAGGTAGTATTCTCAGGAATACTACTGGTACATCGAGCCACACCAGAAAGGCAGAGGGAGATTAGGGAAGTAAACAAGTGGCTGAAGAGCTGGTGTAGTAAGGAGGGATTTGGGTTCCTGGAGGACTGGGCCGACTTCTCAGTCGGTAACCGGTACTATAGAAGGGACGGACTGCACCTAAATGAGGAGGGTGCAGATCTGCTGGGAATGAAGATGGCCAAAAAGTTAGAGGGGTTTTTAAACTAGGCGATGGGGGGGGAGGGTCCAGAGGCAGAGATGGCCAGCATGGAAGATATTCCAGAGGGTAGTATTGGGGACATTAGTGGTAGGTTAACCAAAGCACAAAAACACAAGGTGAGTATAGTAGCAAGTCCTAGTCGCAATCTCAAAACACCCAATACGAGGACAATATGCGACCGGTCTAAACTATGTGGCATGTTCACCAATGCCAGGAGCATGGCGGACAAGATGGGTGAACTAGAGATACTGTTGTACGACGAGGATTTGGATTTTGTGGGAATTTCAGAGACCTGGTTCAACAGCTCTCATGATTGGCTGGCAAACATTCAAGGGTATACCCTATATCGCCAGGATAGAGAGGGTAAAAAAGGGGGAGGGGTATGCCTATATATCAAGAATAATGTACAAGTGAATGTGAGAGATGACATCACTGAGGGAGCTAGAGAGGAGGTGGAATCCTTATGGGTAGAGCTCCAAAGGGATGAAGCTAAGGGGAAAATAATACTGGGAGTATGCTATAGGCCCCCTAACCTGAGAGAGGAAGTGGAGACGGATCACCTATCACAAATTGGATTAGCAGCAAGGATGGGAAGTGTTATCATAATGGGGGATTTTAATTATCCAGACATAGACTGGGCGGAGGGAACCTAATGTCTTGCAGGACAATTTTATGGGTCAGATGGTAGACGCACCAACTAGAAATAAAACATTACTGGATCTACTGATTACCAACAATACAGACCTGATCACGGATGTGGAAATACGGGGCAATTTAGGTAACAGCGATCACAGGAGGTGAGTTGCCATCTAGATAAATTAAGGCCCGTAGACGTGGTGTATCTGGATTTTGCAAAAGCATTTGACACAGTTCCCCATAAACGTTTACTGTACAAAATAGGGTCCGTTGGCATGGACCATAGGGTGAGTACATGGATTGAAAACTGGCGATAAGGGCGAGTTCAGAGGGTGGTGATAAATGGGGAGTACTCAGAATGGTCAGGGGTGGATAGTGGGGTTCCCCAGGGTTCTGTGCTGGGACCAATCCTATTTAATTTGTTCATAAACGATCTGGAGGATGGGATAAACAGTTCAATCTCTGTATTTGCAGATGATACTAAGCTAAGCAGGGCAATAACTTGCCGCAGGATGTGGAAACCTTGCAAAAATACCTGAACAAATTAATGGGGTGGGCGACTACATGGCAAATGAGGTTCAATGTCGAAAAAGTTAAAATAATGCATTTGGGTGGCAAAAATATGAATGCCATCTATACACTGGGGGGAGAACCTCTGGGGGGATCTAGGATGGAAAAGGACCTGGGGGTCCTAGTAGATAGGCTCAGCAATGGCATGCAGTGCCAAGCTGCTGCTAACAAAGCAAACAGAATATTGGCATGCATTAAAAAGGGGATCAACTCCAGAGATAAAATGATAATTCTCCCACTCTACAAGGCTCTGATCCGGCCGCACCTGGAGTATGCTGTCCAGTTCTGGGCACCAGTCCTCAGGAATGATGTACTGGAAATGGAGCGAGTACAAAGAAGGGCAACAAAGCTAATAAAGGGTCTGGCAGATCTTCGTTATGAAGAAAGGCTGTGAGCACTGAACTTATTCTCTCTGGAGAAGAGACGCTTGAGAGGGGATATGATTTCAATATACAAATACCGTACTGGTGACCCCACAATAGGGATAAAACTTTTTCGCAGAAGTGAGTTTAATAAGACTCGTGGCCACTCATTAAAATTAGAAGAAAAGAGGTTTAACCTTAAACTACATAGAGGGTTCTTTACTGTAAGAGCGGCAAGGATGTAGAATTCCCTTCCACAGGCAGTGGTCTCAGCGGGGAGCATTGATAGCTTCAAGAAACTATTAGATAAGCACCTGAATGACCGCAACATACAGGGATATATAATGTAATACTGACACATAATCACACACATAGGTTGGACTTGATGGACTTGTGTCTTTTTTCAACCTCACCTACTATGTAACTATGTAACTATATGTGGTTGACCATGTAAACCACACCCACATAATCACAATTCATCGCCATGTCAGGTTCCTGCCTGACCAGCTACTCCAGCGCCATAGCTAAAACCACCGGAAAAATTCCCATAGTACCCTTTTATGAATGAACACCCCACTTCCACCCAACAAAATTGGGGCCAAAGTTCTAGACTCCATTGCCCCTAAAAGAGAACCCCCCCACATCTGTTGACCCCGCCGCACTCATGACCCCATTTTGTCCATCGACTTTACTCACCGAGCCGGCATCTGCCCGATCGTTCGTTGTATGCGGCCAAGAACTCGTACCAAACCTTCCAACCCTCCCTATGTACTGCATTCAACCGTTGAAATTTGACCGGGGCCTGGAACCCTTACTGTAGCAGATGGCAGCCATCAGCCCAAACCCACTCATCGGAAATAAAACCGGCAGGCGAAATTGACTTACCCATCCCTAGGCCTCCTAAACCCCTTTCTACAGTGCCTTCACTTGGTCGCCGACAAACGACCCTCCGTAACCCCTGAAACCATCACAATGCCAAAACAAAATATTATAATACCCTCATCGGGCCCCCTTGTGTTTGTCAGCCAATGGCATTATGAACCTACCTGCAATGTGCTGCAACGCATAAAGTATAATTCTAACACATAGAAAACGTCCAAGTCATATATGATTGAATCAGGGACTGACATGTCACTAACCCCCCAACTCCAGTAAGGAACTAAACATCCAACCCTAGCCCACTAAATTGAGCAACCCAAGGGCAGGTATCGTACTAAATAAAAACTCCTCCTGCCAGCATTTATCCAGCAGCCGAAGCTCTCTGAATTAACCGTAAGCCATTGTAACATGGATTCTATGTCCTAGTTTGCCATAGGTGCCCCTCTTCCATCACACCTAACCCACCGTATAGCTGCGTACCTGAAGTATCGGACACATTGCCCTGCATCGGGTTATGACAAAATCCCTTTTTTGGACAGATAGGTGGGGATCGAAACTTGTTCTGTTCCTTCTCATGCGCCACCCCCGCTGGCGACCATGACAAACCCTTGAGGCAAGCAGCCTCGCTATTTCCTTATCTGGGAAGCTACTTAGGGAAGGCTGCAACCCTTTCCCCCTCCTTCCCAAAGTCATCCCATTTGTGACTAAGCTCACCTGTCCGTTGTCCCCACATGAAGGCACAATAGATGGATGGGTCCCCCTACCCCCTTAACACTCTAGTGTAACATCGAAAAAACCCCAAACTGACAGGCTCTCATGGCACTGACAAACCATCCCCTTTTTTTCATGGCTGACAGTACAGAGAGGGTATACCCCCCCACCCCCCGAAGGAACTGCATCGGAGGCCTCTACTACTCCAGAAGCCGCATCCAGAGGCCGCTATCTCTTTAGATCCCCATAAAGAGACAGCTGTACCGACCTGCACAGTCTAAACCGCTCATCATCCCGTAGCCGAACAGATCCCCCTTTCAAACTGTGCACCTACCAATGACCTACATATAACAGTACCACGTCGAACCACTGTCGGGTTCTTCCTCCCAATGACAATAGCATAATGGCGAACACCATCCGTAACCTCCATCCCTTTCCAAATCGTATCCCGGACCTCCCCTTTATTTGTGTTCCCCAGGGAACCTTCAAAGCATCTGTATCTCCCATGTTCTGTTTTTTTTGTCTGCAATCCTTACCATCTCCATCCTAACCATTACCTGACAATCCCTCCGCCCGCCACTTGTGGACCAGTGTACACCCCTCTGTTCCCGGCGGCGGTTTCACCTTTCCAACCCCCCAACAAAATCCCGCCCCGCAGCTTACAACAAAACATTAAACATTATTTTGACTTACCGGGCTGACTGGAACCCCAACAGCCGCCTCGCTAGCCTAAATCGCTGGCTCACATCCCTGAAGCTCCTCCTCCTCGCACACACAGCTAACTTTCCGACCTGTCGTCCTAGGCCAGGACCAGTGATGTCCTCAGCCCCCCAGGCAAAGAGGTCCTGGGGCCATGAAATCCCTCCGTTGCAGGGCCTCTCTCACCCCCAAAGCCATATTGCGCCGCCTGTATAGGCCGTGCCCACCCATGGGGCTCCACCTTCTCTGTTTTTTTTTTTTATATAGCATGAGCAGCCTGATGGCTATGCTCGTAAGTCTCCCTCGCCGAGTCTTCTTGCATAGTTCTGCGATTTGCGGGTGTGGAAGCGGCGCCATAACGGCCCGTAGCCCCTCCCGCCGAGCTGGGCTGCTGGCGTGTAGTCCGCCCGGGACCTGCTCAGGCCAACTGCAGGTATCTCTTCAGCTTGGGGGGCTGGATTGTACCCCCCAGAGGACTCCTCCAGTCCTGCGATTCTCAGGTGGGGAAGCGGTGCCATAACGATGCGTGGCCTCGCCCACTGAGCTGGCCGGCAGCGTGTAGTCCGCCTGGGCCCTGCTCCAGGCCAACTGCAGGCTTCACACCATCTGGGGGACCGGATTGTACCCCCCAGATGACTCCTCTATTCCCATGATTCTCTGGAGGGAAGTGTCGCCATAACGGCCCGTAGCCCCGCCCACCGAGCTGGCCAGCGGTGTGTAATCCACCCGGGCCCTGCTTCAGGCCAACTGCAGGCTTCACACCATCTGGGGGACCGGATTGTACCCCCCAGATGACTCCTCTATTCCCATGATTCTCTGGAGGGAAGTGTCGCCATAACGGCCCATAGCCCCGCCCACCAAGCTGGCCAGCGGTGTGTAATCCACCCGGGCCCTGCTTCAGGCCAACTGCAGGCTTCACACCATCTGGGGGACCGGATGGTATCCCCCAGAGGACTCCTCTAGTCCCATGATTCTCGGGTGGGAAATCGGCGCCATAACGGCCCGTGACCCCGCCCACCGAGCTGGGCCGGCGGCGTGTAGTCCACCTGGGCCCTGCTCAGTCAGCTGCTGGCTTCTTCCTTGCTGGGAGAGATGATTGTACCCCCAGAGGGCCCCACGCCTGGCACACTGCCCTGCATGAGGGCAGAGGCGTTGCTAGGGGGATGCGGTCCGCACCCGGGTGACACCCGCTAGAGGGGTGACACCCTCCCGACGGTATGGAAAGCCCTGGTATATATTTTTTTTTTTTAATCAGCTAAGCCGTTCACCCCACACTCTGCAGCCTGCCGGGTTGAAACAACACACACCTCCAGCGCCGTGGCGGCGCTTGGTATGTCAGTGTGTGAGCATGCTGCGTGTCCTCCTTCTTCCTCCTCCTACTGAGCCAGCCTGTCACATCTCATCTCTCACACTGCACTGCAGAGTGAGATTACGTCACTGTTTACACACACTACTATCTCCGCCCGGGCGGCGCGGAGGCTGTACGCTGTGAAGCTGCCCTCCACTCTTCTCTCCACTGGCACTGAACACTCGATCCGGGCACACAGCCAACACATGCCATTCCCACAGATAAAGCCTCAAGCTCTGCTGTCTGTGCCTCCAGTGAGGATGGCAGAGCCGGCTGTGTGCCTGGACAGGATGTGCAGGAAACGGACGAAGGTTAGCGATCCAGGGTAAGGTGGGGGGGTCTCGCCCCTCTCTGTGTCTCTCCCTCACCCCCACCCCCTCTCTCAACCACCCTCTCTGTCAACCCCACTTTCCTCTCTCACCCTTCCACTCCCTCTCTCATCCCCTCTGTCACTCTCCACCCCCCTCACTTTCTCATTCACTCCCCCCTCTCTCTCTCTCTCTCTCTCTCATCCCCCTCTCTGGCACCCCCTCCTCTCTCTCTATCTCTCAACCCCATCCCCCTTACCCCCTCTCTGTCACCTCTGCCCTCCTCTCTTTCAATCTCTCACCCCCCACCCTCTCTCTCTCTTTCACCCCTCACTCACCCCATCTCCTTCTCTCACCCCATCTCCTTCTCTCACCCCATCTCCCTCTCTCACCCCTTCTCTCTCTCTCTCACCCCTTCTCTCACCCCTTCTCTCTCCCCCTCTCTCTCTCTCCCCCTCTCTCTCTCACCCATTCTCTCACCCCTTCTCTCTCCCCCTCTCTCTCTCTCTCTCTCTCTCTCTCTCTCTCTCTCTCTCTCTCTCTCTCTCTCTCTCTCTCTCTCTCTCTCTCTCTCTCTCTCTCTCTCTCTCTCTCTCTCTCTCTCTCTCTCTCTCTCTCTCTCTCTCTCTCTCTCTCTCTCTCTCTCTCTCTCTCTCTCTCTCTCTCTCTCTCTCTCTCTCTCTCTCTCTCTCTCTCTCTCTCTCTCTCTCTTCTCTCTCCCCCTCTCTCTCTCCCTCTCTCTCTCTCTCTCTCTCTCCACTCTGTTCCTATCTCTCCTACCACTCCCCCCTTCTGTCTCTATCCCTCCAACCCTTCTTTCCCTCTTAGGGCTAATTCACACTGAAACAGCATGAAATCGCAGAGCAAATTGGCACTTCAGCCGCTCTGTATTGCAGGCTGCTAGGGGGCAGTGTGATGCACAATTCAGTGCGTCGTACTGCCCCCCCTTTTTTTTGTACAACCTTTGTTTGAAGTATACAAAATGTACATTTCATTCTCCACAATATCGGGCAGCACGCTGTCATCTCAGCTTCTCAGGAAAAAAAGCATTCTGTCAGTAGATTTTCAATGTGTATAATAAAATTATGGGGGGTTGGCAACGCTGTTGGGGGGGCTTCAGAGTCCAGTGCCTATAGGCTCCTGTGATGTAAATCTGGCCCTGGGGAGAGAGGCGGGTAGGGGAACAGGGACAAAGTAAAGGGAGAGGAAGAAGAAGAGATAGAAAGGACAAGAAAGATGGATAGAGAGAAAAGGGAGAGATAGAAAGACAAATAGAGAGAGAGAGAGAAAAGGGGAAGAAGGGAGAACAGAGAGAAAACAGTAGGGTAAAAATATATTGAGAAGAGGTTTTTGTGGGGGGTGACACCATGTTTTCTCGCACCAGGTGACACCAACCCTAGTGACGCCACTGCATGAGGGCCCTGGTAAATCAAGTGCCTGAGGCCACGACCTCAACCTGGGCAGCGACCCTCGCCTCCCAGCCATGATCCACTCACCTGTTTTTTCATTGAGACAGCGACCCTTCTGTGCCTTCACCACTGATCCTCTGTTCTCCGCTGCTGCCGCAAATTCGCCCGATTGTCACATGTTGGAGGAGCAGAAAAATAAGTGCTTCCTCCTTTCCTTCTTCACAATTTTCTGTTCCCCAGCCCAGTCCCTCCTCCTCCTTATATGTTACCACTCCCCCTTGGACTTTACTCACTGTCCCCTCCAATCTAGCTCTTCAATATTAACCCATGCATTGTCTCCCCTTAACACATTGTCATGTCCGGCCCTGCACTACTTTTTCTTTCTGTCTTTTTCCGTTCTGGGCCTCACTTTAAACCAAAATGTGCAAAGTCTTACAGTTAATTTTCTTTAGAAAGCAGCCACAGTCTGTAGAGTTCCCTTTCCCCTGCAAGCCCACTGTAGAGGAGAACACTTCTCTGAGTGGAAACAGTGTTCTCTTTTCAGAGGTCCAGCACTCACTCTGCTGAGGTAGAACTAGAGTACTGCAAACAACAAAACTCATTCTTCCTGCTGATTGGAAATTTCTAGCTTGGTAGTGACAGATCTCTGCATAGGACCACTGCTTCCACACAGAGAGTAAAGGGCCTCCTTTATAGCATACTAGCTTATGACAGAACTTTGGCCTCTTTCTTTTTACTGTTTGTGTCCTAGAAAGGGAAACAAAATAAAAGAGGTTTTAGCCATTCCCTACTCATAAAAATAGATGCACTTTAATGTATCCTATCTACCACTTCTTCAGCGTTGTATTTTTAAGCATGGTGCAATTACATTAATGGGGTGTACAACAGTTTTGGGACCAGGTACACTACACAAAAAAATAAGGCATCTATCAATTAAAAAGTGCAGCTTTCTATATCTGGATGCCAGACCTTATTTTCCAACAAAACTCCAACACTTTCTGGTGGCATCAGTACTGTGTGTCAATCACTGTGAATCAAGCATATGTTGTTTTCTAAACTTTTTTTTTTTTTTTTTCTTCATTGTCTTATAGGCCACCATCGTTATGTTCCAAGCTTTGGCTCAGTACCAGATAGATATACCAAATGCCGTCATTTTAGATATGGATGTGTCTATCCATCTTCCTAAAAGAGGACCCTTAAACTTCCACTTTAATGTTGACAACGCAGGACTTGCACACTCTGCTGAGGTAAGAGTTACAGGGTTCAGAACACTAGTCTTGAATGGACCAGAACTTCCTGCTTAAAGAATAAGGCAATACTACTAGGAACATCCTCACATTTCAGTCAGGTGTCTTCCAGTTGTCCATAAGCTAGTTGTCCATCAGGCAGTTGGCAATAGCTCACTTGTTGGTCTAGCAATCCTTGGCAGCATATATTTATGCTAGGTTATCTGAGTCTAACACTGGCCATGCACTGGTAGATTTTCCAAATGAACATTTGTACAAACATATATACAAAAAATTGTACAGAATTCTCAATACGTTTTGAAGACATGTCAATCCATACTACTTTGCTTGTTTGCTTGTAATATTCGATTTTTGAAAGAATGGACTTTACCAAAGAAAAACCACATACACGTTTGAGAACAAATTTATATTCTGCTCATCACTGCGGTCAATTCAACCCCAATAACGATTACAAAATCTAACAAACAATCATGAAAAAAAAGAATTTCAAACTAATATATTCTACTAGTGTATGGCCAGCTTAAAGAGGAGTTCCAGTCTCCCCCCAAAAAAAATTTAAAAGCAGCTACAAATACTGTAGCTAATAATGTTTATGATAAGGACACTTACCTTTCCAAGGATCCAGCGCTGTCTTAAGCTGATTCTTCAATCTGTTTTGGGTCCTAGCGCCAGTATCTTAACTAAGGGAAACCGGCAGGGAGCTGATTCCTCACTGTGCATGCACGAGCCACACTGCGGTTTGTGAATGGTCCTGCAAGTCTTCTGGGACCTGTGGTGTGTCTCAGAAGGTTGTGGGGGAAGGAGAGGGGGGAGAGAACTTCCTCTCAGATCAAAACCAGGTTGGTCAAAACTAGATAATCGCCCCCCTCCCTTTCTCAGAGGTCCCTTTTGGGTGAAGTTCTGCTCTAATTCTGCCTTCTCTGTTGGTTCTGGAGCCTCCCCTTGTTCCTCTGATCGCCTGCTATCACTTGCCTGTCTGTAACCTATTTATACCCTATGTTGAGGCCATTTGGAGTGTAGCACCGGACCCGATGGATCCATGCCATTTCGAGTTTTGATAGTTCCCTGACTAAGGAGCTACCCCTCCAATGAGCACTGTACCTATCAATCCCCCAAAAAAGCGTGTTTGCAGGATTGCAATTGTGATGTGTAGCATAATGCTTGGACACAGAATGAAATTTGAAGCCATTTTTAATGTTGACGATGTGTTTCCCCAAGCGGACTTGCATAGGCCTATATATTGAAGCCCGCACGGGCATTGTAATAAATATACAACACCCGTCGAGCTACATGTAATGAATGGCTCTATTTTATGCTCCCTGGATGTACTGTGAGAGATAAAAGACTCAGTTTTTCTCTGTTTACTTTTATTCAGTGCGCAGATCTGGCACCTGCGACACTGGTGGTAACCTGAGAGGTTCTGAAAAAAAGACACTTTTTGAGTGGGTGGATCTACCACATTGGGGGCAATCCTATTACTCCCCTGAAAACAATCTGTGGTTTATCAGGTATAAAAGTTTTGATAACTCTGTAATTTTCCAGCAGATGCCAGTGTCTGCGTAGAATGTTCTTAATTTGACGATGTTGTGTGGAAAAGGTAGTGATAAATGGTAAAGTTGGTCCCTTATTGCCCTCCCTAGGGGCCTCATTCAGCAAAGTAGCTCTATCCATAGTTTCTACTTGTTCCATTACCCTCACCAAGGAGTCCTTACCCCAAATTGTTCGCTGTTCGGCAAACTGGCGAACAGCCGATGTTCGAGTTGAACATGAGTTCGACTCGAACTCAAAGCTCATCCCTAGTTCGTAACTATCCTCAATATGTTGATACTTTGTATTTTATAAGTCAATGTGCTATTATGCTTTTATATGGGTTGATCCATGCCCTATCTTTGGTCTAATAAAGAATACAATTTTTTACATACGTATATGGTTTTGTCTGGCTCTACCCCACACACCTCATCTAAAGTCCCCCCCTCCCCCCTCTTTTTTGCAAAAGCAACCAGGGATGGAGGTGCAATATTCCTTGTTTCCTCTCATTAAAAGTCCCAAATATTCCCTTTTTTCTTTGACCAGAGCATCCCTGGACAGATGAACTGTGATGCCGCTGGGAAGGCTGTACATCCTGCCCGCTCTCTCACCTCTTCCACCGCCCTACATACATCAACTGACTCTCCGATGACTAACGCTGCTCTAACCTGTTCATCTGACACCTCCAATTATACTTTCATTATTAGTCTGGTCCTTACTCCTCACCCTCGCCTGACTCTTTCTCCTCATAACAAGACAGTCGTGTACCTGAAATGGCTGACATGTGCGCCTCCTGAACAATGCTTATTCAATGCTTACTCACCTTGCTATGATGTTTAATGCTCTCTTCTTCATCACAAGTAAATAAAGATGTACTAGAAGCCTACATTACACTCATACCTAAACCAGGCAAAGATGAGACGTTGGTATCCAACTACAGACCTACAGTGGGGACGACAAGTATTCAGACCCCCTTAAATTTTTCACTCTTTGTTATATTGCAGCCATTTGCTAAAATCATTTGAGTTAATTTTTTTTCCTCATTAATGTACACGCAGCACCCCATATTGACAGAAAAACACAGAATTGTTGACATTTTTGCAGATTTATTAAAAAAGAAAAACTGAAATATCACATGGTCCTAAGTATTCAGACCCTTTGCTCAGTATTTAGTAGAAGCACCCTTTTGATCTAATGCAGCCATGAGTCTTTTTGGGAAAGATGCAACAAGTTTTTCACACCTGGATTTGGGTATCCTCTGCCATTCCTCCTTGATCCTCTCCAGTTCTGTCAGGTTGGATGGTAACCATTGGTGGACAGTGATTTTTAGGTCTCTCTCGAGATGCTCAATTGGGTTTAAGTCAGGGCTCTGGCTGTGCCATTCAAGAACAGTCAAGGAGTTGTTGTGAAGCCACTCCTTCATTATTTTAGCTGTGTGCTTAGGGTCATTATCTTGTTGGAAGGTAAACCTTCGGCCCAGTCTGAGGTCCTGAGCACTCTGGAGAAGGTTTTCGTCCAGGATATCCCTGTACTTGGCCGCATGCATCTTTCCCTCAATTGCAACCAGTCGTCCTGTCCCTGCAGCTGAAAAACACCCCCACAGCATGATGCTGCCATCACCATGCTTCACTGTTGGGACTGTATTGGACAGGTGATGAGCAGTGCCTGGTTTTCTCCACACATACCGCTTAAAATTAAAGCGGAGCTCCGTCAACTTTTTTTTTTTTTTAAAAAGTCAGCAGCTACAAATACTGCAGCTGCTGACTTTTAAAACATGGACACTTACCTGTCCAGGGTGCCCGCGATGTCGGCACCCGAGGTCGAACCGTCTCTCGGTCCTCAGGTGCTGCCGCCTCCATCTTCGATAAGGGAATCAGGAAGTGAAGCCGTGCGGCTTCACTTCCCGGTTCCCTACTGCGCATGTGCGAGTCGCGCAGCGCAATACGGCTGGTCCCTGCTGTCTCTGGGACCCGTGTGTTTCCCAGCAGACAGCGGGGGGGAACAGGAAGTGGCGTAAATAACCGCAGATTCTGCGGCTATCTATGCCAGAAGTGGGTACAGATACCTGTAATATACTGGTAACTGCACCCCCCTCCCCCCTGAAAGGTGCCAACTGTGACACCGGAGGGGGGGGAGGAATCCAATGTGTGGAAGTTCCACTTTTGGGTGGAACTCCACTTTAAGGCCAAAAAGTTCTATCTTGGTCTCATCAGACCAGAGAATCTTATTTCTCACCATCTTGGAGTGTCTTGCACTGAGGAGAGGCTTCTGTCGGGCCACTCTGCCATGAAGCCCCGACTGGTGGAGGGCTGCAGTGATGGTTGACTTTCTACAACTTTCTCCCATCTCCCGACTGCATCTCTGGAGCACAGCCACAGTGATCTTTGGGTTCTTCTTTACCTCTCTCACAAAGGCTCTTCTCCCCCGATAGCTCAGTTTGGCTGGACGGCCAGCTCTAGGAAGGGTTCTGGTCGTCCCGAACGTCTTCCATTTAAGGATTATGGAGGCCACTGTGCTCTTAGGAACCTTAAGTGCAGCAGAAATTTTTTTGTAACCTTGGTCAGATCTGTGCCTTGCCACAATTCTGTCTCTGAGCTCTTCAGGCAGTTCATTTGACCTCATGATTCTCATTTGCTCTGACATGCACTGTGAGCTGTAAGGTCTTATATAGACAGGCGTGTGGCTTTCCTAATCAAGTCCAATCAGTATAATCAAACACAGCTGGACTCAAATGAAGGTGTAGAACCATATCAAGGATGATCAGAAGAAATGGACAGCACCTGAGTTAAATATATGCGTGTCACAGCAAAGGGTCTGAATACTTAGGACCATGTGATATTTCAGTTTTTCTTTTTTAATAAATCTGCAAAAATGTCAACAATTCTGTGTTTTTCTGTCAATATGGGGTGCTGTGTGTACATTAATGAGGAAAAAAAATGAACTTAAATGATTTTAGCAAATGGCTGCAATATAACAAAGTGAAAAATTTAAGGGGGTCTGAATACTTTCCGTCCCCACTGTATATCTCTCCTAAATGTCGACATGAAAATTGCAGCATCGCAGTACATTGCTGGCTGATGATTGGCCAAGCATGCACTATGACCCGCATAGTGCCAGGGAGGCTTTGGCCAATTATGGCTCAGGGAGTTTAGTACTTGCCCCACACTATATATATATATATATATATATATATATATATATATATATATATATATATATATATATATATATATATATATATATATATATATATATATATATATATATATATATATTCACTGTATTCAGTTTAGCTAGATCCGTTACTGTTATTCTCTTCCTAATATACTGACAGGCAGGCAGGTGTTTCTACAGTATTTCCAGTTAGTGTACTGTGTACCCTGCACAGTTGCAGCTACAGTATAGCTACCTGAAGACAAGTGCAGGTGTTCTCATACTAATAATACTACAGGCAGGCAGTTGTTTCTGCTAGCTGCAGTATAATTATTACATATATACATCCCAGTTTTGTGCAGCTACATCTCACTGCAGGCCATTAGTATATCTGGAAGGCCAACAAGGAGAGGCAGACAGTCACAAGCCAATAAAAGAGGGCAAGCAGGCTCTGTGTCTAGAGGCAACAGTGCTGGTCATGGACACGGTGCATCTTCATCAGCACGTGGCCGTGGGACATGCTTGGCCTTTTTTTCGGCAGCTGGCCATGTTGAGCCACAACATGCGGAAGACTTGGTCGAGTGGATGACCAAGCTGTCCTCATCCTCCTCATCCTCTCTCACCCAGGCTCAGGGTACTTTGTCTGGCAAAACAGCTGTCAATGCGGCCTCTTCCCTCAGCTCAATGGCATCAGTCACTCCTTCCCTAGCCCCACCATGTCCTCCTGAGGAGTCCCCCAAACTGTTTGACCACAGTGTTGGATACATGCTCCAGGAGGATGCCCAGTATTTTGAAGGCTCCGATGATGGTACTCGGCTAGAGGAAGGCAGTAACGTGAGCCCAGACAGAGGGGGTGCCCAAGAAGGACAGCAATCTGGCAGTCATGTTCCCCCTGCTGCAGTATACTGCCAGGTTTGCTCCAGCGCGTGCATGTTCGCACGCCAACGAATCACGGTGCGAGGCGCCCTATTTAAATGATCAGCAGACTAGCATCAGCTTGTTCCTGAACCCCTGCTGTTGCCTTGTTTACTTGACCCTGATCTTGAACCTCTGCCTTCCTCGACCACCCTCTCGGATCATCCCTACATCTCTGCCTGCCTTGCTTCCTGTACTGAACACGGCTTGACTCCTGACTACGGCTCTGTCTCTCGATTCTGTACCTCGCTGCCAGTTTGTTGCCAACCTCCGCCAGTCCCTGACTACGAATCTGCCTGCCGATTGTGTACCTCGCTGTCAGCACATTGCCAACCCCTGCCTGCCTTTGACCCTGCAAGTTCCTCTGCTGGACCCTTTCTGAATCCATCCAGTGATCAGCATCCCAGCTTCCTTCCGAAGACTTCCTGATCCTGCCAGCAGGCACCTGCACCCTTCCGCCGCCCTAGCAACCCTGTCTCAACCTCCAGGGGCGCTAGGACCGGGACCGTGCAAGAGGCCGCCCACATCATTTCAGACTCCGCTGTAAGGTACGTGACAGTACAATCCAGCCACATGGAGTCTGAAAGGGGGGCCTCAGCTATGGACGCTCTGTATCAACAAATTGCAAATCTCACTCAAGCAGTCCAGGGCCTGCAAGATGGCTACCAGCGACTCGAACAATGAGCGGAGTCTCTCTCTCCAAGCACCTCAGCACCTCAGACCACAGCACCTGCACCATCAGTTCCAGTTTCTACACCCACAGTAGTGGTGCCACCCCCAGAACCACGAGTTCCTGCTCCGGAGAAATTTATGGGTGACCGCAGCAAATTCCGTGCTTTCAGGAATGCCTGCCATTTGTACTTCTTGCTTCAGCCCCGCACCTTTTCTTTGGAAAGTACCAAGGTGGGGTTCATAATTTCGTCACTGCAGGGAGAACCTCAGACCTGGGCTCATCATTTACTGGAACAGGCCAGTCCCTTGCTGGGTACCATGGACTCTTTTTTTGGATGAGATGGCCAAACTATATGATGATCCCCAGCGTACCACCACAGCCGAAGCCAGCCTCCACACCCTCCAGCAGGGTCGTAGGCCTGTGGAGGATTATGTTACTGACTTTAAACGGTGGAGTTCTGACACACATTGGAATGATGCAACTCTCCGTTTTCAGTTCCGTTTAGGGCTTTCGGAGGCACTAAAGGATTAACTAGCTCGTGTGGGGATCCCCGGTTCCCTCGAAGAACTGATTCAACTGTCCATTCAGATTGATCGCCGGCTGAGGGAGCGAAGATCTGAAAGGACCAGCCGGTACCGGCCCATGTGGATGCTACCCAGGGTACCCAGTCGCCTACCTACCTCCGCACCCCCACTATCTGCTCCTACCACTGAAACTCCAGAACCAATGCAGTTGGGCTTGCTTCGTGCACCCTTGACACCGGAAGAAAAACAACGCTGTCGTATGAATAATCTCTGCCTCTACTGTGGGGGAGCCGGTCATTACGCCAAAATGTGTCCCAATAAGACCCGTAAGTGTGACTCTCCTCCTCTTGATCGTTATGCATTAACTCCAGCAAGAATGACTCACATTGCTGTTCCTGTCTCTCTACAGTTTCCAGAAGGGGTGCTTCAGATCCAGGCCATAATTGACTCCGGTGCCTGCAGCTGCTTCATTGACCGTGCCTTTGCCCTGCAACACAACATTCCACTATGATCGAAGCAACATAAACTGTTCATCCAATTAGCTGATGGGTCCAACATCAAATCTGGGCCTATCATCCAAGAAACCCAACCTTTTCCTGCCGATATCTCACCCAATCACCAAGAACTGTTGTGCCTGGACATTATATCTTCACCACTTTTTCTGATCATTCTAGGAATGCCATGGTTGCAAGCACACAATCCACAGATAGACTGGACAACCGGCAAGGTAGTCTTTCAGTCCTCCTACTGTCTCCATAACTGTCTCCAGATCCTCCACCACACAGCTCCAGTTATTGGGTGTCTCAAACCAGTATCCGAATCCCAAGACCTTGTCCCATCCATGTATCATGATTTCCTAGATGTCTTCGACAAACAAAAAGCAGATACTCTTCCCACCCACCGGGCCTACGATTGCCCGATCAAACTTTTACCAGGGGCAGAAATCCCATTTGGGAGGATCTTTCCTCTGTCAGAGCCTGAACTCGCAGTCCTAAAAGACTATGTGAATGAGAACCTCAAGAAGGGGTTCATCCGACACTCAACGTCACCAACCGGGACAGGAATATTCTTTGTTGAAAAGAAAGACCATTTGCTCCGTCCATGTGTGGATTACAGAGAGTTAAACCGGAATTACCGTTAAAAATCGATACCCCTTGCCTCTGATTCCAGAATTGCTCCAGAGACTCCGTTCCGCAAGAGTATTTACCAAGTTGGATTTACGAGGTGCTTACAATCTGATCAGAATCAGGGAGGGAGACGAGTGGAAAACGGCCTTCCGGACTCGTTTTGGCCACTTTGAATACCTCGTTATGCCCTTCGGATTATGCAATGCTCCAGCAACCTTCCAGCATTTCGTAAATAATATTTTCAGAGACTTTCTAGACCTATTCATGATCGTCTACCTAGACGATATTCTAATTTTCTCAGCCTCCTTAGATCTACATCGTGTCCATGTGAAACAAGTCCTTCTGAGTTTAAGACAAAATGGACTCTATGCCAAGGCCGAGAAATGTGAATTTGAACGGCAGACCATCCACTTCCTCGCACTGGTGATTTCTACAGGAGGTATGGCAATGGATCCTCAAAAAGTCGCAGCTATAATGTCCTGGCCAACCCCCATTGATAATAAAGAGGACAATGGTTCATCGGCTTCTCTAATTTCTACAGAAAATTCATTAAAAACTTCTCCGGTATCATCATGCCCATCACTCAGCTCACCAAGAAACAGAACCGTTTTCAATGGACAGAGGCAGCCCAAGCTGCTTTTGATAAGTTAAAGGGACTTTTTACCTCGGCCCCGTTATTAAAGCACCCTGACCCTGCTCTTCCATACATCCTGGAGGTGGACACCTCAGAGAGCGCCATAGGGGCCATCCTGTCCCAGCGCCAAGGACCCAAGGCTCTAATGCACCCTGTGGGCTTCTTCTCAAAGAATCTGGGGCCTTCAGAAAGGAACTATGATGTGGGGGACCGAGAACTGTTGGCAATTGAATTGGCTCTAGAAGAGTGGCGGTGCCTCTTGGAAGGAGCAACACACCCAATACTGATCTTCACAGATCACTAAAATTTGGAATATCTCAGGACCGCCAAATGCCTCAGGCCCAGACAAGCAAGGTGGGCTCTTTTCTTTTCACGCTTTAATTTCCACATAACCTACCAGCCCGGCTCCAAGAATGTGAAACCTGATGCATTATCGCGTATGTTTACAGAAGTTGAAGTTCCACCTCAAACAGATACTATCCTACAGGCTGGAAATTTTCTACTTGCTCAAACCAACTTAATGTCACAGATCCGTCAAGCATCCAGGGAATTCTCTTTGTCTCCAGATACAGACCTTCAGGAAAACGATGGGCTCTATTGGCGGGGTAATAAGGTTTTCATACCGCAGAATTTACGTGCTACCATCCTACAGGTGTGTCATGATTACCCGCTGGCCGGCCATTTTGGGGGACACAAAACCATGGATTTGATCCGGAGGCATTTCTGGTGGCCTAGTGTAGCAAAGGACTGCAGGAAATATGTTGGATCATGTTCAATCTGTCTCAGGAACAAGAACAGCAAAAACAAAGCATGGGGACTATTAAGACCTCTACCCATTCCTGAGAGACCCTGGAATAAAATCGCAATGGACCTTATCGTAGAGCTCCCTCCATCGGAAGGGTTTTCATCTATCTTTGTAGTGGTAGACCACCTCTACTCCAGGATGTCAGTTTACTTCAAGATTTTGGAAAGCACTGTGCGAAGCGCTGGGCATCAAACTCAACTTCTCTTCGGCTTATCATCCCCAGTCCAACGGACAGACTGAGTGTACCAACCAAACGCTGAAGCAATACCTGTGTTGCTTCACCTCCTTTTCCCAAGAAGATTGGGCCTCACTTCTGCCGTTGGCAGAATTTGCATTTCATAACTCTGCTCATACCCCCACCAACCAATCGCCTTTCTTCTCCAATTACGGGTTTCATCCCTCCTTTTTGCCAACATTGATTCCGGACTCTCCTTTGCCTGCAGTTGAGGACAGATTAAATTTCTTTGCTACCAATAACCAGGTGTTTAAAGGATACCATTGCCAAAGCACAAGAGATTAATAAGAGGTTCTTTGACAGGAAGAGAAGAGAACTGGATTTGAAGGTTGGTGATCGTGTGTGGCTGTCAACTTTGAATCTAAAACTTACCTGTCCATCCAGGAAATTGGGACCTAAATACCTAGGACCTTTTCCGGTCAAGAGAAAAATTAATCCAGTGGCTTATGAGCTTGAACTTCCCGACTCATTTAAGATTCACCCTGTGTTTCATACCTCCTTGTTGAAGCCTGATGTGGTTAATCCCTTTCCAGGTCGTGAAAGAGGGCCCCCAGAGACCATAATGGTAGATGGAGAAGAGTTTGAAATTGAGACCATTGTAGATTGCAGGAGAAGGCGGGGACAGAATCAATATTTCATTAAATGGACGGGTTTTGGTCCAGAAGAAAACTCCTGGGAACCAGAAGCAAACCTCCATGCCCCAAGATTTATACAAGCCTTTCATCATTCTCATCCGGAAAGGAGGTCTCAGGTGGGCATCCGGAGGCTGCCTTTAAGGAGGGGGCAATGTCAGAGAACCATCACAAA
>JBBHAA010001084.1:1800000-1972500 GCA_037953035.1 Aquarana catesbeiana | reverse complement strand
TGACTTCATCTTTTCCAGATATAATGAATCCCCTATTTAAGGATCCAGAGTTCCTTACAGCTTTTATTTCGAAATATCGAGAGATGAGGAATTTGTGGGAGGTGAAACACCCTCAGTATTATGCAAAGCATGTGAGGAAGTCAACGCTGGAGAGACTTCTGTCCTTTGTCCAGGCGACCATCCCGGAAGCAACAATGGAGACATTGCTCAAGAAAATTGGGGTCTTGAGGAACATGTATAAGAGGGAGCATAAGAAGATCCAGGAATCAAGGAGATCAGGAGCATCAGCAGATGATGTTTATGTACCCAGGCTGTGGTACTACAATCAACTCCGTTTTCTGGATGACCAGAATGAAGCCAGGCCATCACTTTCAACCCTTCCCTCCACCCTTCCCTCCACCCTTCCCTCCACCCCAGCAGAGGCTGATGAGGAGCAAGCTGGGTCTTCCATCCTGGATGAACCAGATATGACCATCTGGAGTCAGGTAAATTATTTTAACAAATATTTACTGTACTAATATTAATGATGTTAACTGGATGTTATAATTGTCTAAAATAATTTGTCACTCAAAATTGTGTATACATATCAATTGACAGTAGTGGCTAAATATGTTTGGCACCTGCTTGAAATAATTAGGGTGTCTGATTAGACTCTTTTATTAAAGAGATGTATTCACATTGAATTTGCTATTCATGAGAAGCAAACTGTGTGTCATTGATGAACCCCAAAAAATATACTCAAACTATTGTCCTTTTTTTATACACAGGATGAGTCCATCCAGGAGGAATGTGGGGAAAGTGGCAGGCAGGAGGAGACCGGGCCCATGGACAGCCTGGAGGAGGCCGGATTCACCATCATCCTGGAGGAGGCTGGGCCCAGTGTCAGGCAGGAGGTGGCTGCTCCCAGTGAGGTGGCTGCTCCCAGTGAGGTGGCTGGGCCAAGTGAGGTGGCTGGGCCAAGTGAGGTGGCTGGGCCCAGTAGGAGCCTGACCGAATCCCAAGTGCCTCCCCTCCACCTTCCCAAAAAAAGGGCCAGGAAGGGGATGGTCACACAGGACGCATCCCTGCGCCTCATGCAAGAGGCCACCCGTTTTTTAAGGAGCCCCCCCGAAGCGGAAGAATCCTATGGCTGCTACTTAGCCAGCAGGCTTCTTCAGATGGATTGGGAGCAGCGCCTCATTTGTGAGCGCCTATTTGGGGAAACTATCCATAAGGGGCTGCAGGGCACGCTAACACAAAACACCCAACTACATGAGGCAGCCCCCCCTCCTCCTCCTCCTCCTCCTCCTCCTCCTCCTGCCACAACTGAAACACCAGAGCCACAGCCTCAAAAGAAGGCTACAGGGAAGGCTGCAGGGCAGCGTGGAGGAAAGGCTGCAGGGAAGAGAAGAAAGTGATGACCTGGGTTCAGTCTGGTCTGACAGAAGACGCAGGCTGTTGTAGGACCACAGTCTGGGGACATCTAGATCATCTGCTGGTGCTGTTGATCTCTGGGATTCTTGGACCAGATTGTGCTCCCTCTTATATGGACTCCGCAAGATCCCAATTTTCTGGTACACCGACTTTTTCCAGCGTTGACTTCCTCTTTATTTTATTTTGACCATGAATAAATGGATCTTTTTTTGAGTTTAGCAAAAGACTTTATGTGTTTTCTTTGAAATCATTGATTTTACACACAATGTTAAATTAACAAGGGACAACAATCTCATTGAGTTTGGAAAAAACACACCAAAAATACATTACTAATGTTAATAATGTTCAAGTGGTAAGTCTTGAAAATAAAAAAATTTACATAACCAAAAACGGTGCTTTGGGTTAACTTTATCTAAAAACTAAAAAATAATCACTATAAAAAAAAACAGAATAATGGGTTCTTTGTGGTAACTTTACAAACCTAAAAAAAAAAAAAAAAAAAGGGGAAAAAGTATTATTAGTATGGAAACATTGTTTTTAAAATGCATACTATATCATTCATGAGATCAAAGAGAAAAAGAATCCAGAAATCAGTTTGGGAGAACTCTGATTATGAACAGCAAAACACCTTCGTTCTTTAGAGCCTTCGTAAAGAAGAAATAAAATGCGCTGCATTCAACGATCACAGATTTTGCAGCGTGATGAATGTGCTACCTACAATACGAACACTAGTTTTACTAGACCGAGTGCTTCCGTTTAGTTTTTGCTTATGAGCATGCGTCGTTTTTTTGTCCGTCGGACTAGCATACAGACGAGCGGACTTCGGGGTCCGTCGTAGTTACGACGTAAAGATTTGAAGCATGCTTCAAATCTAAAGTCCGTCGGATTTGAGGCTAAAAAAGTCAGTTGAAAGTCCGGAGAAGCCCACACACGATCGGATTACCAGCCAGCTTTAGTCCGTCAGCGTCCGTTGGACTTTTGTAGACGAAAAGTCCGACCGTGTGTACGCGGCATTAGTGGGGTGCGTCCACCTCACAGTGTTCAGCTAAACCTACAAGCTAGTGGGGTGCGTCCTGCTCACAGAGTTCAGCTAGATCCGTTTCTGTTATCTTCTTACTGACAGGCAGGCTTGTCTTGTTACAGTAAATACAGCTACCTGAAGAAAATTGCTTGTGTTCTTTTGATCCTATTAGTACCACAGTCAGGCAGCTAGACTATTTACAGTTAGTGCAGTGCGTCCTGCTCACAGTGTTCTGCTAAACCTACAAGTTAGTGGGGTGCGTCCACCTCACAGAGTTCAGCTAAAGCTACCTGTAGAAGGTTGGTGGTGTTCTCATACTACAGGCAGGCAGTTGATTTTGCTAGCTGCAGTATCAGTATATATATATATATATATATATATATATATATCCCAGCTTAGTGCAGCTACAGGCCATTAGTATGTCTGGAAGGCCAAGAAGGAGAGGCAGACAGTCACAAGCCAATAAGAGAGGGCAAGCAGGCTCTGTGTCTAGTGCTGGTCGTGGAGACGGTGCATCCTCATCAGCACGTGGCCATGGAACACGCTTGGCCTTTTTTTCGGCAGCTGGCCATGTTGAGCTGCAACATGCGGAAGACTTGGTCGAGTGGATGACCAAGCCGTTCTCATCCTCCTCATCCTCTCTCACCCATGCCCAGGGTACTTTGTCTGGCAAAGCAGCGGCCGCTTCCCTCGGCTCAATGTCATCAGTGACTCCTTCCCTAGCCCCACCATGTCCTCCTGAGAAGTCCCTCGAACTGTTTGACCACAGTGTTGGGTACATGCTCCAGGAGGATGCCCAGCGTTTGGAAGGCTCTGATGATGATACTGAGCTCGATGAAGGCAGTAACACGAGCACGGACAGAGGGGGTGCCCAAGAAGGACAGCAATCTGGCAGTCATGCTCCCCCTGCTGCAGCATACTGCCAGGTTTGCTCCAGTGATGAGGAGGGAGGGGATGATGAGGTCACTGACTCAACGTGGGTGCCTGATAGGAGAGAGGAGGAGGAGGAGGAGGAGGAGGCGGCACATCACCAACGAGGCAGGATGCCCTCCAGGGGCCAGCCTAAGGGCAGCACATTGACTGCATCACACCCCAAAGCTCCACATGTGCAGGGCGCTGCAGTCTCTGCGCGTTATTCAAAAAGTTCTTTGGTGTGGGCCTTTTTTGAGACGAGTGCATCAGATCGCACCGCTGCTATTTGCAACATATGTCTCAAGTGTATCTCGTGTGGCCAAAACATCTCCCGCTTGGGTACCACATGCTTGACCAGACATATGTTGACCTGCCATGCAGTTCGTTGGCAAGCGTATCTAAAAGACCCACAACTAAGAACAAAGAGGACCTCTCCTTGCTCCTTATCAGCTGAGATTTCCAACCCCACTAGACCTTCAGTCCTCTCTGAGACCTGCACTGAGAGGAATGAAGGTGTAGAATTAGGTGTGTCACAGCCACGTACTTGTGGGCAATCTGATTTTGGTACACCGACGTCAGATTGTACCAGGCAAATTTCCCTGCCCCAGCTGCTGCACCGCCGAAAGAAGTTTGCTCCCAGCCATCCACATGCCCAGCAGTTGAATGCTATGGTTGGCAAAATTGCTAGCACTTTAACTGCTGCCTTTTCAGTTGGTAGACTCTGCCCCCTTCCGTGAGTTTGTGGAATGTGCGGTTCCTCAGTGGCAGGTACCCAAATGCTACTTTTTCTCACGGAAGGCGATTCCGGCTCTCTACCAGCATGTGGAAGGCAATGTCCATGCCTCGCTGGACAGGGCGGTCAGCGGTAAGGTGCATATTACCGCTGACTCATGGTCCAGCAGGCATGGACAGGGACGTTACCTAAGTTTCACGGCGCATTGGGTGACTCTGCTGGCAGCTGGGAAGGATGCAGGACAAGGTGCAGTAGTGTTGGAGGTTGTTCCGCCACCACGCCTCCAAAATGCTAATGATTGTGACACACCTCTCTCCTCCACCCCCTCCTCTTCTTCTTCCTCCATGGCCTCTTCCTCGGAACCAGCGGTGCTCCGTAGTCGTTCAAGGGGCTACGCAAGTACGCAGACCAAAAGATGCCATGCGGTGCTTGAGCTGGTGTGCTTGGGGGACAGGAGCCACACTGGGGCAGAGGTTCTGTCAGCTCTACAGGGGCAGGTTCAGAGGTGGTTGACGCCACGCCAACTTAAGGCAGGAATGGTGGTTTGCGACAATGGCACTAACCTCCTCTCTGCCCTCCGACAGGGATAAATGACCCATGTGCCCTGTTTGGCTCACGTCCTTAACTTGGTGGTGCAGCGGTTCTTGGGCAGGTACCCGGGCTTACAGGATGTCCTGAGGCAGGCCAGGAAAGTCTGTGTGCACTTCCGCCGGTCATATAATGCCAGTGCTCGGCTGACGGACCTCCAAAAGGAGTTTAACCTGCCCAGGAACCGCCTAATCTGTGACATGCCCACCAGGTGGAACTCAACGTTGGCCATGCTGCAGCGGCTGCACATGCAGCAGAGGGCCATCAATGAGTACCTGTGTGACTATGGCACCAGGACAGGGTCAGGGGAGCTTGTTTTTTTTTCCCCACGCCAGTGGGCCATGATCAGGGATGCATGCACTGTCCTGTCACCATTTGAGGAGGCCACGAGGATGGTGAGCAGTGACAGTGCATGCATCAGTGACACTGTCCCCCTTGTCCACCTGTTGGAGCACACGCTGCGTGGAATAATGGACAGGACACTTGAGGCAGAACAGAGGCAGGAAGAGGAGGACTTCCTTAGCTCTCAAGGCCCCCTTTATCCAGACAGTGTTCCTGCGTGCCCGCCGATCACACAGGAAGAGGACGAGGAGGAGGAGGAGGAGGAGGAGGAGGAGGAAGATTGTGTCAGTATGGAGGTGGAGCCTGGCACTCAGCATCAGCAGCAGTCTTTAAGGGATCAGTCCCAAGAAACACATGGACTTGTACGTGGCTGGGAGGAGGTGGCTGCGGACCATGTCGTCCTTAGTGACCCAGAGGACTCCGGACCGAATGCCTCAGCAAACCTACGCTGCATGGCCTCCCTGATCCTGCAAAGCCTGCGTAAGGATCCTCGTATTCGTGGTATCAAGGAGAAGGACCAATACTGGCTGGCAACCCTCCTTGATCCACGTTACAAGGGTAAGGTTGCGGACCTTATCTTGCCATCGCAGAGGGAGCAGAGGATGAAACATCTTCGGGAGGCCTTGCAGAAAGGTCTGTGCAACGCGTTCCCAGAGACTGGGAGGTTACAAACTCCTGTTTCTGGACAACGTGTTGCTGAGGCTTCGGTCAGTCAAAGAAGGAGCGGTGGAGAAGGCGGCCGTCTGACCGATGCGTTCAGACAATTTTTTGGTCCGCAGCCCCAAGGTATGATCGGTTCCAGCAACCATCGCCAGCGTCTGTTTTACATGGTGCAGGAATACCTAGGGGCAAGATCAGACTTGGACACCTTTCCCACCGAAAATCCTCTGGGTTACTGGGTCTTGAGGATGGATCACTGGCCAGAGCTTGCACAGTATGCAATTGAGCTACTGGCCTGTCCTGCATCCAGCGTTCTTTCGGAACGCACATTCAGTGCTGCTGGAGGCGTGGTAACCGATCACAGGGTGCGTCTGCCCACTGACTCGGTCGATCGACTGACCTTCATAAAAATGAATCAGTCTTGGATCACCACCAGCTACCAAGCACCTGATGCTGATGTAACCGAATAATTTTATTTCAAATCTCATATCCCTTCAAAGACTGCCTATGCTGATGCTGAGTGACTATCCCTGAGTAATTATCCTCTTCCTCCTCAATCATCACGCTGATAGCTTGTAAAAAAATTTTTGGTTCTGGGCGCCACCACCAGTGCCTAAGGCACAATTTTTCAGCCCCTGTTTAACAGGGGCGTGTAATTACAATTTTTGATGTAATACTTTGCAGCAGGGCTCGTTCCTGCATTCCAACTAGAGTGTCTGTGAGGGGTTGCAGTGTTGTGGCACCAGCACCAGTGCCTAAGGCCCATTTTTTTTGCCCCTGTTTAACAGGGGCGTGTAATTACAATTTTTGATGCAATACTTTGCAGCAGGGCTCGTTCCTGCATTCCAACTAGAGTGTCTGTGAGGGATTGCAGTGTTGTGGCACCAGCACCAGTGCCTAAGGCCCATTTTTTCTGCCCCTGTTTAACAGGGGCGTGTAATTACAATTTTTGATGCAATACTTTGCAGCAGGGCTTGTTCCTGCGTTCCAACTAGAGTGTCTGTGAGGGGTTGCAGTGTTGTGGCACCAGCACCAGTGCCTAAGGCCCATTTTTTCTGCCCCTGTTTAACAGGGGCGTGTAATTACAATTTTTGATGCAATACTTTGCAGCAGGGCTCGTTCCTGCGTTCCAACTAGAGTGTCTGTGAGGGGTTGCAGTGTTGTGGCACCAGCACCAGTGCCTAAGGCCCATTTTTTCTGCCCCTGTTTAACAGGGGCGTGTAATTACAATTTTTGATGCAATACTTTGCAGCAGGGCTCGTTCCTGCGTTCCAACTAGAGTGTCTGTGAGGGGTTGCAGTGTTGTGGCACCAGCACCAGTGCCTAAGGCCCATTTTTTCTGCCCCTGTTTAACAGGGGCGTGTAATTACAATTTTTGATGCAATACTTTGCAGCAGGGCTCGTTTCTGCGTTCCAACTAGAGTGTCTGTGAGGGGTTGCAGTGTTGTGGCACCAGCACCAGTGCCTAAGGCCCAATTTTTCAGCCCTTGTTTAACAGGGGCGTGTAATTACAAGTTTTGATGCAATACTTTGCAGCAGGGCTCGTTCCTGCATTCCAACTAGAGTGTCTGTGAGGGGTTGCAGTGTTGTGGCACCAGCACCAGTGCCTAAGGCCTAATTTTTCAGCTCCTGTTCAACAGGGGCATGTAATTACAATTCTTGATCTAATATTTCACAGCAGAGCCCTGTGAGGGCTTACAGTGTTGTGGCCACAGCAACACCTAAGGCCCAAATTTCTGCTGAGTATATAGGGCAGGACCCTACTTTCAAACAACTAACTTACAAACGACTCCTACTTGCAAACGGAAGGAGACAACAGGAAGTGAGAATAAATCTACCCCTAGGAAGGGAAATTCTCTCCTGTAAGAGTTAATATGGGAAAAACATTTCTCCTTTCCACTGATGCTTTCCAATCCATTGGGACAAAAAGTGAGGTGAAATCTTCTGAAGAGGAGGAAAGACAGCAAAACAAATGTCACAGGGGTGATAACCCTTCCCTATGTTTTCCAAAAAGCTTAAAAAAGATTTTTTGGCTGGAGCTAAACACGTTAAAAATGTACCCGTTCAAAATTACAAAGGGATTCTACTTAACAACAAACCTACAGCCTGTATACTGCTGTTCAGAGTATATAGGGCCTGGTGGCCCCACACCTTTCCTTATTTTAATTTGGGTGCGGGGTTCCCCTTAATATCCATACAAGACCCAAAGGGCCTGGTAATGGACTGGGGGGTACCCATGCCGTTTGTCTCACTGATTTTCATCCATATTGCCAGGACCCGACATTACATTAAACCCGCAAGCAGTTTTAAATGAGATTTTTTCCTTTAAAAATGACATTTGGTGCAGGGACTGTTCTAAACACGGGAAACACGCGTCACTTTACAGGCATACTATAGACACCCCTCAGGTACGATATTTAAAGGAATATTTCACTTTTTTTTTTTTTACTTTAAGCATCATTAAAATCACTGCTCCCGAAAAAACGGCCGTTTTTAAAAGTTTTTTTGCATTGATACATGTCCCCTGGGGTAGGACCCGGGTCCCCAAACCCTTTTTAGGACAATACCATGCAAATTAGCCTTTAAAATGAGCACTTTTGATTTTGAACGTTCGAGTCCCATAGATGTCAATGGGGTTCTAACGTTCGTGCGAACTTTCGGTCCGTTCGCAGGTTCTGGTGCGAACCGAACCGGGGGGTGTTCGGCTCATCCCTAATGTTCAGTATACTCATATGTTTCAGCAGCGGAGAGTGGTTATACATGTATATATTCACAGTGACATTACTGAAGTATTTTTATTATATAATGTGTTTGAGTTTTAGTTAATTTAACCTCACAGTGTAGTATTCATTTTAGTTAGATATTAATTAGAGATTTGTTATCTTATACAGCCAGACATGTTTTTCACTCTGCACAGCCAAATGGGTCACACACAGAGTTCCTGATTAAGCAAATCAACTTCCTGGTTTAACAAATTAGGTTCCCGTGTCAACTCTCTGCCTCCAGCCTTTTGACTTAACAGTGAATTAGCATCATCCCATCTGTCCTATAGAGAGCTTAGTTTGGGGGCAGAAATATTAAAGCAAAAAGTAGTAGAGTGATCTCTATGACCTACAGAGGTGTGTTTCTTAAGAACCTCTGGCTGAAATTACAAATGCTTTGGTGTTTAAAATGGTAAACATATACCAATTCCAACACTGTATTTAGCTGTCTGATTGGAGTTCTTCTTTAACTCAGGTATTACTTGTAAATGATGTCAACAGTATAGAAAGTAGGGCATCTAGGGTTAATGCATTATCTAGCTTTAGCTATAGGCAGTATCTAGCTATAGAACTATATGCCTGAAGATATTCATTGTATGGATTATACAGACCTTTTCCTTTTCTTTCTGGTTCAAGAGTCACAGACTTTAAGGCTCGGGTAAGACGCATTCCTTCTGGCTGAAAAAAGGTGCATGGGAATCATTTTTTGTGTTCTTTGTAGTAGTTTTGCAAATATTCTTAAAGTCATTGTAAATTGACAGGTACAGAAGAGCCCTGGGGCCATCCTAAAATTTATTAAACAAAATTCTGAAATTTAAAGTCACAATTCTGAAATTAAACATTACAATTCTGACTTTCAAAATCAGAATTCTGAGATTTAAAGTGAGAATTCTGAGATTAAAATGTCAGAATTCTGAAATTTAAAGTAAGAATTCTGAGATTAAAAGGTATAAAATGAGAATTAAAAGGAGATTTCTTAAGGGGTTTCTTGAGAGACTGTCAGTGAAGTTGATTAGTATGGCAATCAGAGAGATACTAAGAATTACTAAGAAGTTTTAATCTCAAAATTCTGATTTTGAAACACAAAATTAGGAGTTTTAATTTTAGAATTCTTTGAAACTCAGAATTCTAAAATTTGAAATTCAGAATTCTGAAAAACATTATGCACTCACAAGTCTAGTAAAGAATTATGCACATCACTGCGAGAGAGCAAGAGAGCGAGTGCTTGCAGTACACAGACAAGCAAGACTGGCCCAGCCGCTGTTGGATGGTAAGGTTCCACCACTGGGATAGGATGCTGATGCAGCTGGCTGAACAAGCTGTCTCCACACAGGATTGCCACTCAGGGCTCTTCCTCCTTTTGTGTCTTATCTAAAGAAGATAGGATGCGCGTTTCAGGAAGCAGATCGTCCACTTCGTCAGTCTAACTACTGGCTACCCTCTGGAATAAATATATACAGATTGTATATATAAGGCGTTGCTACATAGTAGTATTCTTGCCAATAAGTTTTCTTTGGTGTAATTTTATATACTCCCCATTGTCTACTATTAACAACTCAATAACCCATTATTGGGTTATGAATTTGTACCATGGGCAATTTTCTCTTTTAAACTCAGTATTCTGCCTTTCTCAGAATTCTGACTTTAAAAGTCAGCATTTTGATTTGTAAATAGTTTTTTTTTTAGGATGGTCCCAGGGCTCTTCCAAATATAGATTGTGGACTAGCAAGAAACCCTGCTAAAATGGGCAAGTAACAGATTCCCCTGCTATCCCACTCCCAAACAACTTATATTTACTCTCCTTAAACTCCCCACTTTCTGCTGCTTCATCAGAGCCATTGCATAGACAGTAAAACACCACAGAAAAACAAATGGCTACTTACCACAACCTTCAGCTTCTTCTTGACACCATCTGACACTGACTGCCCAGCAGCCTTCACTTCTATGTCATGAAGGCCAATGGAGAGTGGCACAATAATGAATGGAACGGCCACAGAAGAATAAGGGGAAATGTACACTTCCTGACGGTATTTTTTCTTTTGGGTGGAGAGACTACAGAACTCAGGGTTGTAAGAGAGTTCCACTCTAACCTGCAATAAAATCATACACACTGGTAGCATAGCCTGAAAATATTGAAAAAAAATATGAACTGAATACATAAATACAGTATACTAACAAAATTTCCCTAAATTTGTACTAAAGACTTAATTTTTTTCCTTAAATAAATCTGTATGAATGAATTCAGCACAACCAAATATATTTTTTCCTTAAAAAAAAAGTCCTAGAACAGTAATATCTTCCTATCATAGCTGCAACTCAGCTTACCAGAACTTCTAGACAGGGAGTGTACCAACCTTACTTCAGTTATAGCCAACTGGTCCCATATGAGACAACCAAGAATCTCAGAGATCAGCTGACGTTTTTTATAGTCTTTAAGTTATATGTACAGTGCATCCAGAAAGTATTCACAGCACTTCACTTTTTCATCATTTTGTTATATTACAGCATCCTTCCAAAATGGATTCAATTCATTATTTTCCTCAATATTCTACAAACAATACCCCATAATGACAACATAAAAGAAGTTTGTTTAAAATCTTTGCAAATTTATAAAAGAAAAAAAATCACATGTACACAAGTATTCACAGCCTTTGCCATGGCACTCCAAATTGAGCTCAGGCACATTCTGTTTCCACTGACCATGTTTGAGATGTTTCTACAACTTGATTGGAGTCCTCCTGTGGTAAATTCAGTTGATTGGACATGATTTGGAAAGGCACACACCTGTCTATATAAGGTCCCACAGTTAACAGTGCATGTCAGATCACAAACCAAGCCATGAAGACCAAGAAATTGCAGACCTCCGAGACAGAATTGTATTGAGGCTCAGATTAGAATTGTGTCGATTTCCCAATATTTATGGCCCTGACTGTATAGCACACTAACTGTCTAATAGCACTGAACAGAGCCCTGTTCTATCTCTCTCCACACCACTATCACACTACAAATGTCCGCTATGGAAAGAATACTTTTATATTGTGGTGTGGGAGTAAGAGCAATGAGCCATGATTGGATACAGTCATAATGACAGCATCCAATCATGGCTCTGACAGTGCTCTGTGCCCAAACTGGGCGAAGCTTTCATTGCTTCAGCCAATCAGAGCTTGCAATGCACTGTGCGATGGTGCAGTGCATTTTTAATCATTCGGCAGGCTGAACAAACGGTTAAACTCCCCTATAATTCCTTGAATAAAGGACTCACCGCTCCAGGGGAATTAGCTCTGCCTGATAGAAACTCCAATCAAGTGCTAGCCCCGGCCTGCCTCCCCGGGTGTATTGTAGTAAAGAAGAAATGGCTGCACCGTAATAGATTCCAAATGTCGTTTATTAGTCAGCAAAATGACACCAGGAGACACCAACAACAGTCTTGAAGACGCATTTCACACAGTACAATTGTGCTTAATCATTACCTGGCTGCAGAGCCCTGATTACCATGGTCAGTTTGCATGCCTCCGTCATCTGCAAATCTCCTTTGTCCTCCTCCACCTCCCCCCCCGCAACTATCAGTAGAAAATTCAACTTTCAATAATGTCACTACCAGCCCCTCTCGTGTATTCAGCCATAATGCACAGTGTAAGTATTTTTTAAATTGAAGCCTCTAAATACCTTTTTCAGATAGCTTTAGGCCCGTCACGTGAGTCCCGGCTGCTCTGCACCTCTGATTCAGGGCTAAGACAGGAGGGGCTGAGTGGACAGCATGGCAGTCACGTGACCTCCCTGGCTGATGTCGGAGGGAGATCTCAGCTCTTTCCGCTGTAGCCCTGGATTGGAGGAGGAGAGCGGCCTGGAGTCACATGACCAGCCTGAAGATCTCTGAAAAAAAGGCATTTAGAGGCATTGAGACAGAAAAGTCAGTGTACAAGCAGCAGTCATGCTGCAAAAGGTCAGCCAGGTGATGTGCTATTTATTTGTTGCTGTCATTATTTGTTGGACAAGAACTCCTGTGTGGGCAATCCATGTATGTTGGACATTTGCTTTATTTTGCCTTTTAAGGGCTACCAGGCCCTTAAATAAAGTATGAACTGACATGAACACATCTACTACTAGAGCTACACATCTCTCAGATGACACTACATAAATTATTATTTCCTGGACCCAACCAGCAGAAGGTAGCAATTAAGGATGAGCCGAACCCCCTGGTTCGGTTCACACCAGAACTTGCGAACAGGCAAAAAATTCATTTGAACATGCAAACACGGTTAAAGTCTATGGGACACGAACATAAAAAATCAAAAGTGCTAATTTTAAAGGCTTATATGCAAGTTATTGTCATAAAAAGTGTTTGGGGACCTGGGTCCTGCCCTAGGGGACATGTATCAATGCAAAAAAAAGTTTTAAAAACGGCCATTTTTTCGGGAGCAGTGATTTTAATAATGCTTAAAGTAAAACAATAAAAGTGAAATATTCCTTTAAATTTCGTACCTAGGGGGTGTCTATAGTATGCCTGTAAAGTGATGCATTTTTCCTGTGTTTAGAACAGTCCCTGCGCAAAATGACATTTCTAAAGGAAAAAAGTCATTTAAAACTACTTGCGGCTATAATGAATTATCGGGTCCCGCAATACAGATAAAAGTAATTGAAAATAACGGCATGGGTTCCCCCCCAGTCCATTACCAGGCCCTTTGGGTCTGGTATGAATATTAAGGGGAACCCTCAAACCAAAATTAAAAGGAAAAATTGTGTGGGGGTACCCCCAAATTCCATATCAGGCCCTTCAGGTCTGGTATGGATATTAAGGGGAACCCTGCACCAAATTAAAAAAAAAATTGTGTAGGGGTCCCCCTCAAAATCCATACTAGACCCTTATCCAAGCACGCAACCTGGCAGGCCGCAGGAAAAGAGGGGGGACGAAAGAGCGCTGCCCCCCTCCTGAACCGTACCAGGCCACATGTCCTCAACATGGGGAGGATGCTTTGGGGTCCAAAGCACCATGTGGCAAGGGCCTCTTCCCCACAACCCTTGCCCGGTGGTTGTGGGGGTCTGTGGGTGGGGGGCTTATCAGAATATGGAAGCCCCCTTAAAATCATTCTTCTGCAAACACCATGCTAGCTTCTGCACACAACAGCCAAAAGCAAGTAACTGGCTTACAACCTTTATACAACCTCTGGCAAAAATTATGCAATCACCAGTCCCTGAGGATGTTCCTTCTGTTTATTGTTGTAGAAAAAAAGCAGATCACAGACATGGCCAAAAACTAAAGGCATTTCAAATGGCAACTTTCTGGCTTTAAGAAACACTAAAAGAAATCAAGAAAAATAATTGTGGTGGCCAGTAACAGTTAGATTTATAGAACAAGCACAGGGAATAAATTATGGAATCACTCAATTCTGAGGAAAAAATTATGGAATCACCCTGTAAATTTTCATTACAAACACTAATGCCCCATACACACGGTCGGATTTTCTCACGAAAAATATGTGATAGGATCTTGTTGTCGGAAATTCCGACCATGTGTAGGCTCCATCACACATTTTCCATCGGATTTTCCGACACACAAAGTTTGAGAGCAGGCTATTTTTCGGAATTTGAGATCGTGTATACACAAATCCGACGCACAAAGTGCCACACATGCTCAGAATAAATAAAGAGATGAAAGCTATTGGCTACTGCCCCGTTTATAGTCCCGACGTACGTGTTTTATGTCACCGCGTTCAGACTGATCGGATTTTCCGACAACTTTGTGTGACCGTGTGTATGCAAGACAAGTTTGAGCCAACATCCGTCGGAAAAAATCCTAGGATTTTGTTGTCGGAATCTCCGATCAATGTCCGACCGTGTGTATGGGGCATAACACCTGCATCAGATTAAATCTGCTTGTTAGTATGTAGGTAAAAAGGAGTGCTCACACACAAATGGGAGGAAACTGGAGTCAACATCTGTGACCGAACTGTAAGAAACCACCTAAAGGAAATGGGATTTACATACAGAAAAGCTAAAAGAAAGCCATCTCTGACACCTAAACACAAAAAAAAACAAGGTTACAATGGGCTAAGGAAAGGCAATCGTGGACTGTGGATGATTGGATGAAAGTCATATTCAGTGATGAATATCGAATCTGCATTGGGCAAGGTGATGATGCTGGAACTTTTGTTTGGTGCCGTTCCAATGAGATTTATGCAGACGACTGTCTGAAGAAAACATGCAAATTTCCACAGTCAATTATGATATGGGGCTGCATGTCAGGTAAAGGCACTGGGGAGATGGCTGTCATTAAATCTTCAATAAATACACAGGTTTACATTTAAATTTTGGACACTTTTCTTATCCCATCTATTGAAAGGATGTTTGGGGATGATGAAATCATTTATCAAGATGATAATGCAAAAACTGTGAAAACATTCCTTGAAGAAAGACACATAAGGTCAATGTCATGGCCTTAGAGATAAGAGTTCCTGCTTACAAGGTGAGCACACACTTATGCAGAGTAGGTGGAGTACACTAAAGGCTGGTCACATTGAAGATTTATGTGAAGCACTATCTATGATAGTGGACTATTGGCACTATGTATAATATTTGCATAGATATTTGAAGACATTAAAAAATATTTACTGTGATTTTAGGGAGTTGTTAGCTCAGTGGTAGAATCATTTTTAGTGATTCCCACTCCATACTGTGTTTTTGGGCTGGTTGGCTCACTTTTTTTAAAAGAAATCAAAGTTCAGCAGAAAAACGGTTGCCCACTCAGGGGTTTTCACCATCAAAATATGCGCAGTAAAAATAATACTAAACCACCTGGCTTGCTCTTCTCAGTAGTGCCATTACATAAGCCAAAAAACTTGGCTTTTGGGCTTTTCGCTGGTCCCTCAGACTGTCTCACACAGTATCTCTATATTTCTATGCCTCTTTCTCAGCTCTTACAATTCTCCTGGCTCTAACAGTTCTGTATGCTCTCTCAGTTCTCCAGGTTCTCTCAGACCCATGAGACCTTTTGATTCCCTCATTCCACTGGACTCACCTACCCACCTCTACTCTCTCATTCCTTCAGACCCGCTTAGCCATCTTGACTCTCTCTCCCGAGAGAGAGACAAGGAATCTCCTGTCTCCAGCATGAAGCACATCTGTCTCCTAACAGGTGCCCTGAGCTATGCCCAAGCCCTGTCATTATAACAAATGTGCACACCTGCACACTCAGCCTGCTGGTCTTCTGCAACACCTGGACCCTGGGTTGGAATCTTCTGCCATCCCAAAACTGTTAGAAGTCTCCAAACTCTGGAACCCAATCCTGGAATAACAAAACCTAGAGAAAACCAAAAGATCAGTGTTCTCTGCTCTAAATAGATATTTCCCAGAGCCCCACACTCTGCATATATGTAAATCTTGTGTGATTTCTGTCACGGTACTACTTACAGTGAGCCCACAGGCGAGCAGGTGACACAGGATCCCCCAGGGCATGGAGTCTAAGGGCCAGCCAGTATTCTGTCAGGGATCCCCTCACGAGGGTTTGGGCTTAGCTGCGTGCTGACCCCAGGTCACGACCCCTGGGTTCACCCTGCTCGCTAGGGAAGTACCAGAAGACACTGTCAGATGAGGATGGATGGATGAAGCAAAAGGAGATCCGGATAGCGAGCCAAGGTCAGGGGGGGCTGCAGACAACGTAATCAGAACAAGCCGGGTCGGTACACAAGAGATCAGTTCACGAGAGGTCAGGTTTAAGGCAGGTTACACGAAGGGAGCTCAAAAACAAATGTTGCTCAAGCAACCAGTAGCTGGTTTGAAAGGGATTTTAATAGGGAAGCACATGAGGGGCTGGACAGGAAGTAGCAGGAAGGAATCATTTATTAGTCAATAGGTGTGACCAGTGACACCCATAGCTGCAGAGTGCACAGAGCTGAACACAAGCTAGTGGAACAACAGGTGCCAGCTGGCCTACAGCAGTAAAGGTGAGACACAGATCAGCTCCGCAGCTGATCTGTGACAGTACCCCCCCTCTTACGAGGTCCCCCACACGTCCGGGGGCTGGCTTGGAGGGAAATTTCCGATGGAATCTGGTCACCAAACGTGGGGCTGAGACATCAGTGGCAGGAACCCAAGACTTCTCCTCTGGACCATAGCCCTTCCAATCAATGAGCTAGAGTAGCCACCCCTGGGAGTACTTGGAGTCCAATATTTCTTTAATCTCATACCGATCCAAGGTATCAGCCACAGGAGCGGGGTGAGAAGAAGGGCGAGAGAAGCGATTGAGGACCAGTGACCTGAGCAGGGAGACATGGAAGGCATTGGGTATCCTGAGATGAGAGGGCAGACAGAGCTTGAAAGCAACTGGATTGATCTGACGGAGAATGGGAAATGGACCAATGAAGCGAGGGACAAATTTCATTGAGGGCACCCGGAGTCAGATGTGCTTGTTTGAGAGCCAGACTCTATCGCCAGGCACGAACTTAAGAGTCGGACGGCGATGGCAATCTGCTGACGTTTTATGCCTGGAAGCGGCTAAATGAAGATTCCCAGAGACTTCTTTCCAGATTGAGTTGAAGGACCTTTGAGTCTCAGCTGCTGCTGGTACAAGAGGAGAAATGGGAACAGGAAAGGGAACAGATGGATGCTGCCGTAAACAGTGAAGAAGGGAGATTTTCCACAACTGGCATTGGAGTGATTGGAGTTATGATTTAAGGCAAACTCTGCCCAGGGCAAAAGGTCCACCCAGTCATTTTGGTGGGCTGAGATGAAGGCACAGTGAAAAAGTTCTACATTTTGATTGACACGTTCCGTTTGCCAATTGGACTGGGGATGAAAGGCAGATGAAAAGTCCAATTTAATCCCAAAGGAGCTTGCCAAGCCTCTCCAAAACCGAGCAGTAAATTGAACTCCTCTGTCCTCTATGAGAAGGCATCCCATGAAGACGAAAAATCTCCTTAATGAAAGTTGTGGCAAGACTGGGAGAAGAAGGTAGACCTGGGAGAGGAATCAAGTGACAGATTTTGGAGAACCGATCCACCACTACTCAGATGACTGTAGAACCTGTTGAGGGAGGCAGATCTGAGATAATATCCATGGAAATACAACGCCAAGGTATATCGGGCACTGGTAAGGGCAACAGCAACCCAGCAGGGGCAGACATGGAAGATTTGGATACTACACAAACCGTAGAAGCTTGAACGTATTCCTTGACATCCTTACGAAGAAAAGGCCACCAGTAATGACGCTGAAGAAGATCACAAGTACGAGGTATGCCAGGATGTCCAGAGAACTTGAAGTCATGTGCCCAAGCAAGGAGTTTGGGACAAAGTGTGGGAACTACAAAAGTTTTACCTGGAGGAGGCTGCGTAGACTGGAGCTAAGTAGTGGCTAGAATACAATGCGGAGGGATGATGGGACCAGGATCTAGGTGATTCTCAGAATCATTGACATCAAACGACCTGGACAAGGCATCGGCTCGAAGGTTTTTGGCACCTGGATGAAAAGTAATGTTAAAATTGCAGCGGGCGAAAAAGAGGGCCCAGCGAGCTTGACGTGGGTTCAAGCGTTTCGTATCAGTATAGATGGTAATACAATGGGGAGAACCCTCTATAAGATGTCGCCCTAGCTAGTTTAATAGCGAGTAGCTCACTATCCCCAATGGTGTAGTTCTTCTCTGCATCAGAAAACTTCTTGGAAAAGAATCCACAAGGCTGAGACTTGCCCTTCTGAGCTTGGAGCAGGACGACACCGACTCCTACTGAAGAGGCATCTACCTCCAAAGAAAATGGTTTAGTAATGTCCAGATGTAGGAGAATTTGGGCGGAGAGGAAGGCTGCCTTGAGTTTGAGGAAAGCATCAATGGCTTCAGGGGACCAGAGCCGAGCATTGACACCCTTGCAGGTGAGAGATGTAATAGGGGCCACCAAGGTGGAGTAGTTACGAATAAATTGACGATAGTAATTGGTGAAGCCCAAAAAGCGCTTGATGGCTTTAAGACCAGAGGACTGGGGCCACTCGGAGATGGCCCGAAGTTTAGCTGGGTCCCTGAGGAGACCCTAAAACGAGATTGTGTAACCCAGAAATGGAACTTGTGTTTGTTCAAATAGACATTTCTCCAATTTTGCATATAGACAATTGTCCCGTAGACGCTGTAACACAGCTTTCACATGGAGATGATGGGTAAGTAAGTCTGATGAGAAAATAGGAATGTCATCCAGATATACAATAACACAGACATACAGAAGGTCATGGGAGATCTCATTAATCAAATTTTGGAAGACCGCTAGGGCATTGCATAAGCCAAAGGGCATCACAAGATACTCATAATGTCCGTCCCTGGTGTTAAAGGCAGTCATCCATTCGTCTCCTTCCCGGATTCTTATTAAATTGTAGGCCCCTCTAAGATCCAGTTTAGTAAAAACATGAGAACCTTGCAGTCTGTCAAAGAGTTCTGAAATGAAAGAAGAGGGTATTGGTTCTTCACGGTGATGGCGTTAAGACCCCTGTAGTCAATGCAAGGACGAAGTGAACCATCTTTTTTCGCTACAAAGAAGAACCCGGCTCTGGCAGGTGAGTTAGATTTCCTGATGAAACCCTTTTGCAGGTTTTCCCAAATGTATTCAGACATGGCTTGTGTCTCGGGGATAGATAGATCAATGGAGCAGTCAAAGTCTCTGTGAGGGGGGAGGCGACTTTTTGCAGAAAACATCTCGGAAAGACTGATATTGGGCAGGCAACATGGGATTTGTGGAGGTCTCAGCCAGAGGAATGGAAGGAGGAGGTAGCACCTTGGAAATGCATTGTTGATGACACAGAGAACCCCAAGCCAATACTTGTCCAGAACTCCGGTCAACATGCGGGGAGTGTTTCTGCAACCATGGAAGGCCCAGGATGATGAGACTGGAGGATTTAGGCAGAATTAGGAAAGAGATCTCCTCACCATGCAAAACCCCAATGCGTAACTCAATAGAAGGAGTTTTAAACCGGATGGGACTCATAGCCAAGAAGGAGCCATCTACTGTGGTCACGGAGAGGGGTATAGCCAAGGCAACAAAGGCAATGCCCAACTCGGAAGCTAAAGCTTGTTCAATGAAATTCCCGGCAGCACCAGAGTCCACGTATGCAGAGAGTTGATAGGCATTTTGAGCCCAGTGGAGAGCCACGGGAAGGGTGAAACGAGGGAAGCAAACAAACAAAATTAATGCATCGGTCTAGATCGCCTCCCTCCGAGTGAGCTAGACCCTGGAGTTTCCCCGGACGGAGTTCAAAAGATGTCCTTTATTGCAACAGTAAAGGCACAAGCCCAATCTCATGCGTCGGGCACATTCCTTGGGAGTGAGGTGGGTTCGCCCAAGCTGCATAGGTTCTTCCAACGTGTGAGAGGCTGAAGACGGAGAGGATTCCACAGGTCTTTTGACTACCTGTGCTGGACGGCCAGCAGGGGGATGACTGGTTCTGGATTCTCCAGGGCCAGCTCCTGGAAGCGAATGTCTATTTGAATGCTTAATGCGATTAAGTCATTCAATGTGATAGGAATGGTGTGTCCAGCAAGTTCATCCTTGACTCGCTCAGATAGGCCTTGCCAGAAGGTAGCAGTAAGGGCCTCATTATTCCATTTGAGTTCAGCAGCCAACTGTCATTCCTTGCTGATGAAGACGAAGGAGGGCCCCAGCAGCCGAAGACACTCTGCTGGGCTCATCAAAAGTTTTCCAGAATGCTTTCAAAAAGAGCTGGAAGTCGGAGGTGATAGAATCGTGTGATTTCCAGAGTGGGGAGGCCCAAGCTAGAGCATCATCGGAGAGGAGAGAGATGATATATGAGACTTTGGTGCGATCAGTTGGAACATTGTGGCTGGAAAGTTCAAAGTGGATGGAACACTGATTAATGAAGCCCTGACAAGCCTTAGGGTCACCAGAAAAACGAGGTGGCGACAGCAGATGCAGTCAGGGATTGCCAGGTGTAGCAGGTAACACAGGAGCAGCTGAAACAGAAGCAGGAATGGGAGGAGCTGAAGTTGCAGCGAGTTGCAGATGATCCAGACGGGAGGCAAGATCCTGAAGAACCAGCATTATTTGCTCTTGATTTGCTTGCTGGGAGTTAAGTCTCTGAACTAGATGTTGCATTTGATCCTCGGTCAGTGGCCAATTCTCAGAGGCGCTCATGGCTTGAGCAAACTGTCACGGTATTACTTACAGTGAGCCCACAGGCGAGCAGGTAACACAGGATCCCCAGGGCGTGGAGTCTAAGGGCCAGCTGGTATTCTACCAGGGACTCCCTCACGAGGGTTTGGGCTTAGCTGCATGCTGACTCCAGGTCACAACCCCAAGGTTCACCCTACCCGTTAGGGAAGTACCAGAAGACACTGTCAGACGAGGATGGATGGATGAAGCAAAAGGAGAGCCGGATAGCGAACCAAGGTCAGGGCGGGCTGCAGACAACGTAATCAGAACAAGCCGGGTCGGTACACAAGGGATCAGTTCACGAGAGGTCAGGTTTAAGGCAGGTTACACGAAGGGAGCTCAAAGACAAATGTTGCTCAAGCAACCAGTACCTGGTTTGAAAGGGATTTTAATAGGGAAGCACATGAGGGGCTGGACAGAAAGTAGCAGGAAGGAATCATATATTAGGCAACAGGTGTGACCGGCGACACCCATAGCTGCAGAGTGCACAGAGCTGAACACAAGCTAGTGGAACAACAGGTGCCAGCTGGCCTACAGCAGTAAAGGTGAGACACAGTTCAGCTCCGCAGCTGATCTGTGACAATTTCTACTTCCATTTTCACAGTGTCAGGGCCTCACACTGTCATAAATTTTTAGTTTACCAACTTTTTGCATTTAAGTACTTTCTGAGTTTTAGGGATATGTTGTATGCAGACATAACTTTTTATTGTTTGATTCATGTCATGGTTTAAATATTGCAGGATATAGAGTGCTGCAATCAGGGAATTTATAGTATTTCTTTGTTTGAATCACATTGCTGAAGGGTAGTGGATTGTAAATTGAAATTAGCAGTGCAGGGGGATTGGGATATTTATTTAGTTTTTTTTAACATGTTTTTCTTTATTGCACATTATTTTTAATTTTGTGTAAGATATCTTTATTTGCACCAATCTCTACACTATGTCTTTCCTAATGTTACTTTCCCCATGTGCCTGTGCCATATCACCATGTTTGAATTGGCAGCCAAGAGCCCACTCTGTCTTACCTTATATTTGCCACATGTTATGACCATTAGCACATTGGTAGCGATGTGCTGTGACATAACTTCCAGGTCCAGTGATGTGACTTCTGGTTCTGGATTCTTCATTTACACCAGAAACAGTGCACCTCACAGCTCAACCTGTTTTGGCAGGCACTTAGCAGGATCCCCTTTAAAAAAACAAGTCCTCCTTGAGAAAGAGGTCACAGGACCCTGAAACATTGGGGTTAGAGGGCCTAAACTTTCATGTTACCATTTTCCTGACTAAACCTTGTGCTGCTGCATTCTGCACTTTTGTATGAGGGATGAGTTCCAGGTTAGGTCCAAACTCATGTTCAGAACAGCTGAACTAAACTGGTGTTTGTCCAAGCTGAACCTCTAGCTTCAGTGAGAAGTTAAATATTTAGCAACAATAATAAATATTTAGCAGCAATATTACTACTGCTGCTAAATTTGACAGCCTACTGCTCAGGCTGGTAGAAATCCAATGACCGCCGACATCTAACAACCAGTCACGTTTCCTCACCTGGCTCATTCAGTTGTCAGCTAGGGATTCTGAAAGATTTAGTCTATAATGATTCCTTATGGTAGTCTGTGATGTCAGCCACAATCATGGCAGGTGGCAACACCTGCAGCTTTCTTAGCAACCATTGGCAGGAGGGATGCTGTCCCCCTTGCCCAACAAGTAAAAATGTGGGCGTTTTAATTAATTACCAAACAAATAAAGATCGGTCATAATTTGCTTTTGGAATGAACACTGAACTCATCTCTACTCCTTAGCAAACAGCTGAATGGTAAACAAAGAGCCGGGGTCTCCCATTAATGTCATTGACAAAATATGGACATTCGGTCAGTGACATCATGGAGAATCCTGGGTGTTAGTCCAAATATGGTGTTTTAGTGTCTCTAACATGATAGCAGTCAAAACCTTGTTATCATTGAATATTTACAATAATTACTGTACATAATAAGCCTAGTTGAAGGCAGACATGGTCATCATGTTCAACTATAACAAACAAGCGATCCAAAACCTTACATCATTATAACCCTAAATAACCCTAAATCCCAGGCAAGCAAAAGCTCAGTTTGCTCAAAGTGGGAAAAATGTACATCCTGTATCCAACCATTGGATCAAATTCCTACAACAAAGTAACTTTTTTAATAGCTGATCCCTGTGTTATGTCATTATTCTAGTAAAGACGAATTCAAGAATGTGCTATTGGGGTGGTAAGACGTCTGTTTCTTAGACAAAGCTACTTCTCATCTGTACAGATTACACAAAAAAAAAAAAAAAAAAAGATATATTTACGGTTTCATGTTTCCTAAACTGGACAGAGTTTTTTAACTGCTCTCAACTTGCCCTGGTCCACTTACCTCTCCTTCAAATAAAAATTACAACGTACAGTATATAGAAATTTTTACTTACCTTTATTTTATTTGACAAATAATTATAGAGAATGGCTCGAATTTCAACTTGCTCATTCATCACCACAGAATATGGCAGCTTCAGGTCAATGAAGAAACTTGCTATGACTTGGATGTTGAAGGGCTGAGAAACGCAGATACCTGGTAAAGAAAAGCAAGTCATTTTCTGCTATGTAAATTCTGAGAATGTTCTCTTGACCTAAATTGCACACATCCTACAATACTGGATTAAAGAACTGATCAAGAATATCACACATACAGTGAACAGTTATCAATGAAACCTAACCAGCTTAACTCTATACATCCACGAAAAGAAGTACACTCTTCAGAATGAAACAATCACCAATAAGGTTCGCAAGGTTCTTTATGTGTTTAGTTGTATATCCACTTCAGTTCATGTACCGGTGTAGTGCTAAACCTCCCCCCCCCCTCTGTGCGCAAGAGCTGCAAGATTGCTTGAGTTTCTTTGCCCTGAACCAGTGATGTTCCACCCTTTTACCTGTAGCCCATTGTCCTTAATCAGCAGATAGTCTCTCCTGCAGCACTGAATATCACAGCAGCACATGATCTTTGGGGTCTTTCAGCATACTGTACCCCAAAATTGCTATTTTGTCTCTCCCCTGTGTAGCATAGCTGCATAGGTCTTATTCCTTACTTGCAGGCTCACAAAGCCCCAGTCTTGAGCCCTCATCCTAGGCTCTCAGACCTGGAAAAACACAAAGGGACACTACCCCCTCACTACCTATTGGGTGAGTGGCAGTCAATCACTTATTTTATTGGCCCGCACAGTCAATCGGAATCCTCCTATTCTCTGTTGCTAGTGGTAGGCATTGTTTCTTCACTGCAGCAGCAACCAGTTAAAGTCCTCTTCTTAGTCTCCCTCTCCAAGCCCTGTCACTCAAGGGAAGACATTTACAATCTGCAGAAGGGGAAAAACAATTTGCCAGGTGGTAGTTAATTTAAACGTTAGGGAACTACTGCTTTACCCTGTATACCACATGTAGACCAGAGCAATTTTTACATTTCCACCATGGGCCTGTTTATTTAGTGATGACCTTGACAGCGCTGATATGCTGACAGCGTTAAGAGAGAAAAAGAGAGTTGGTAACTGGCTTGCGTTTAAGGGACAGGGTTCTAACAGTGCCCACCAGTGCTGCCAATCAGTGCCCCATCAGTGCCTGCCCCTTAAGTGTCACCTATCAGTACCGCCTATCGGTGCTCATTAGTGCCACCTAATAATGCCCATCAGTGCTGCCTATCAAGGCTGCTTATCAGTGCCCTTTAGTACTGCCTATCAGTGTCCAACAGTGCCGCCTCAATAGTGCCCATCAGTGCAGCCTAAGCAGAGCACATGAAGGAGAAAAATTACCTGTTTGCAAAATTTGCTAACAAACCATGAACAAATTTTTTTTTTCTTTCTCGAACATCACGGGACACAGAGCCACAGTAATTACTGATGGGTTATATAGGTATCACTGGTGATTGGACACTGGCACACCCTATCAGGAAGTTCAACCCCCTATATAATCCCTCCCCCTTGCAGGGATACCTCAGTTTTTACGCCAGTGTCTTAGGTGATGGACGTGTAAAGATGTCCTGTGCTGAGCTCCAAAGGGAATATCCTAAGATCCTATACTGGGGCAAGCCAGGCGAACCGGATCCATTCAAAGTGTCTTTTCATGGCCGAATTGAATGGTACCCGGGCCTCGTGTCCGAAGAAACGAGGTTTTACCCGTAATGCTTCTCTTTTTAGAGAGCTGGACCCCGCAGATCAGAAAATGGCTTTAAACTTCCTAATTTCTGGCGAGGTGCTTTACGGTCCCAGAACTGTTGGATCCCCCTACTGATGGGGGCCCCAGTCTCTGACGGTTTTTTCAAACGGAGCCCACCGTGAGAGGTGAAGATTGGGTCTGTGTAAACAGCACCCTGCGGCTGGATAAGGTAAGAGGAGATTCCACAGAATTTTTGAGTTCTAGTGGCTTTTCTCCTTTAAGGTAAATGCATGCTATGCCTATTGTGACCACCGGGGGCCGCCAAGAGCACAAACCTACACATGCTGAATGTCTGTCTCAGGTGTTGTAATCGCTGTGTATGTCCCAGCGTATCAAGCAGGCTGCAAGCAGGTAAGGTGGATTGGGGGATTTCTCATGTTTGAATGTTCCCCCCCAGGCTAGAGAGGGGCCACAGGGGTCTAGAAAGTGGTTATACCACCCGGGCTCTGTGGCCTAATGGCCACCATCTCTGAAGATAGCTGTTCAGGCAAATCTTGTTACCAGTCTCCCTCCTTCCCCCCCCCCCATCCCCAGCCTTTTCTCCAGAGCATGACAGGAGAGTCGGCAGTGCGGGAAGCGCTCGTTTTTTTCAAAACTCGAGGGGGGGGGGCGGTAGAGGAGGGGGCGGGATGTCAGCACAGAGTGTTTAGACTCCAACTCAGGCCAGCTGCAGGCTATTAAAGGCACTCTGTACAGGTGCACTCAGCCTTCTGAGAGACACAGAGCTGACGGTCGCATGTAAGGTGGGACACAGGCATTCTCCTAGGCAGCATTTACTGAAGTAACACCAGACTGAGCATTGGGTAGCAAGGCTTTTAGCCAGACTACATCGCTCAGCGGACAGTGTTCATTTGTATACCTCACACCTTGTTGCTTTGCACTATGGGTAGAAGAGGTTCAAGCACCCCAGGAACCAGAGACACTAGGGGATCTCGTTCAGGTTCTGAGGGCCCCCTGTCGGCAGCATCCTTCCCCCCTAAAGATGGGCCAGGGACGGCTAGCCAGGGAGAGCCATCGGGGTCAGGGGCTACACCTGCTTCTGGCACTTCAGCCCCTGTATATATTACACAAGAGGTTTTTTCCTCAACCATTAATGGTCTAGAGGAAAGATTAATGGCCGTGATTACGTCTTCACTCAGTGGAAGAAAACGCACTAGGCTTTCCTCTGTTCCCCAAGACCCTCAGACAGAGGAGCTCTGGGATAAAGGAGATGAATCCCTTTCAGAGGATCGGGATGGGATGGATGATTCCTCTTCGGAGGATTCAGGTGGAGAGGGACCCTCTGCGACTTCCCAAGAGGAGAAAGTCTTAGTGCAGATCCTCACTGGATTGGTCCGCTCCACATTTAAGTTGCCCATACCTGAAACTGCTAAAGAATCCTCTTCTGCTTTGGGGTCACTGAAACCTTTCCAAGCAGCACATGCTTTTCCTGTTCATACTTTACTTGAAAAGCTTATTTATTCTGAGTGGGATCACCCAGACAAACGTTTTTTTCCGCCGAGAAAGTTTTCAACACTTTATCCGATGGAAGAAAAGTTTATTAAAATGTGGGGAATTCCGGCTATTGATGCCGCCATTTCCTCAATAAATAATAGCCTGACTTGTCCTGTAGACAATGCTCAGATGCTCAGGGATCCTGTAGATAAAAGGATGGAATCCCTATTGAAGGATGTTTTCTCCTTAGCAGGATCAGTGGCCCAACCTGCAATAGCAGCGATTGGAGTCTGTCAATACTTAAGAGACCATGTTAAGCAGGTCATCAAAGTATTACCTGAACAGCAGGCCCAGGGGTTTGCTAACCTTCCAGCGGCCTTATGCTTTGTGGTTGACGCCATTAGAGATTCTATCGTGCAAACCTCCCGTCTTTTGGGGTTGGTGCATATACGTAGAATCCTATGGTTGAAAAATTGGTCAGCCGAAGCACCATGTAAGAAGCTACTGGCTGGGTTTCCATTTCGTGGTGCAAGGTTGTTTGGAGAGGACTTGGATAACTATATCAAGAGAATCTCTTGTGGGAAAAGCACTCTCTTACTGTCAAGAAGAAGAGTAAGCGTCCCTCTTTCAAACGGACTCTTTCCCCAGCGCCGGGGGCTTCAGCCTCCAGGCAGTCTCGACGGCCGCCTCCATCGGGGTCCAGAGACAAGAGTCAACCCCAGGGACAAAAGAAGTCCTGGGGAAAGAAGCCTACTAGGCAAAACACTAAGACCTCTGCATGAGGGGGCGCCCCCGCTCACTCGAGTGGGGGGAAGACTGCGACAATTCTCAGAGCTCTGGCAGGAGGACTTCCAGGACAGATGGGTAGTCTCCACGGTAACCTTAGGGTACAAGCTGGAGTTTCAGGAATTCCCTTCTCCTCGGTTCCTCAGATCAAATGTTCCCAGAGACCCAGAGAAGAAGCAGTCGCTCCTTCTAGCGTTAGAGCGACTTTTGTCGCAGGAGGTCATTATGATAGTTCCCGCAAAGGACCAGGGATTGGGCTTCTATTCCAACCTTTTTACGGTCCAAAAGCCAAATGGGGATGTCAGGCCCATTTTGGACTTAAGGGATCTGAACCGATTCCTAAGGATTCAATCCTTCCGCATGGAATCAATTCGAACAGTAGTTCCCACCCTGCAGGGAGGAGAATTTCTGGCATCAATAGACATCAGAGATGCATATCTGCATGTGCCCATTTTTCCTGCTCATCAGAAGTTTCTGCGCTTCGAGGTAGGAGGGCGCCATTTCCAGTTTATGGCTCTGCCCTTTGGGATAGCCACTGCACCTCGAGTGTTCACAAAGATCTTGGCTCCTCCTCTGGCCAGATTAAGGGCTCAGGGTATAGCTGTCATAGCATTACTAGACGACCTGCTCTTGATAGACCGGTCGGTAGCCTCTTTGAATGGAAACTTGAGGACCACGGTCAGGTATCTAGAACACCTGGGTTGGATCCTCAACTTAGAAAAGTCTTTCCTAAAACCAGTAAGAAGACTGGAATATTTAGGTCTGATTATACATACAAGCCAGGAGAAAATATTTCTACCCCAGGCAAAGATCACTGCTTTGAGAGAGCTGATTCTGACAGTAAGGACCAAGAAGGGTCCCTCAGTCCGCCTTTTGTATGAGGCTACTAGGGAAGATGGTGTCTTCATTCGAAGCAGTTCCCTATGCTCAGTTTCACTCAAGAATGCTGCAACACAGTATTCTGTTGACCTGGAACAAGAAGGTTCAGGCATTAGACTTTCCGATGCACCTGTCGCATGCGGTGCGTCAGAGCCTCAATTGGTGGCTCATACCCGAAAACCTGCAGAAGGGGAAATCCTTTCTACCGGTTACCTGGACGGTGGTAACAACAGATGCCAGTCTGTCAGGTTGGGGAGCAGTTCTGGAACAGGCTGCGGTCCAAGGAGTATGGTCCAAGACAGAGAGGACCTTACCCATCAACATTCTGGAGATCCGGGCGATACATCTAGCTCTAAAAGCCTGGACTGTCAGGCTACAGGGTTGTCCGGTCAGGATCCAGTCCGACAATGCCACAGCAGTGGCTTATGTCCATCATCAGGGAGGCACCCGGAGCCGAGCTGCTCAAAAAGAGGTGAACCAGATCTTAGTCTGGGCAGAGATGCATGTGCCATGCATATCGGCAGTTTTCATCCCGGGAATAGAGAATTGGCAGGCGGACTATCTAAGTCGCCAGCAGTTACTTCCAGGGGAATGGTCTCTGCATCCCAACGTCTTTTGGGCCATATGCCAAAGATGGGGGGTTCCAGATGTAGATCTCTTTGCATCCCGATTCAACAAAAAGATAGACAGATTTGTGGCAAGGACAAAAGATCCTCTTGCATGCGGGACGGATGCGTTGGTGATTCCGTGGCATCGGTTCTCACTGATTTACGCATTCCCGCCTATTCTGCTACTACCACGACTCCTTCGCAGGATCAGGCAGGAAAGGAAGTCGGTACTTCTGGTGGCCCCCGCTTGGCCCAGAAGGACTTGGTATGCAGAAATAGTAAGGATGACGGTAGGTTCCCCGTGGACACTACCGGAACGCCCAGACCTGTTATCTCAAGGTCCAGTGTTCCATCCTGCCTTACAAACGATAAATTTGACGGTTTGGCTATTGAGACCCACGTTCTGAAGAGTCGTGGGCTCTCAGGTCCTGTCATATCTACCTTGATTAATGCAAGGAAGCCAGCTTCCAGGATGATTTATCATAGAGTCTGGAAAGCTTATATAACCTGGTGTGAATCCAGAGGTTGGCATCCCAGGAAATATGTCATAGGTAGAATCCTTGATTTTCTACAGATGGGATTAGAGATGAAGCTGGCCTTGAGTACCATCAAGGGCCAGGTCTCTGCTTTATCAGTATTATTTCAGCGGCCACTTGCTTCGCATTCTTTGGTCCGAAACTTTATGCAGGGGGTGATGCGTCTTAATCCTCCGGTTAAAGCGCCCCTAAACCCCTGGGACTTGAATTTGGTCCTGGCTGTGTTACAGAAACGGCCTTTTGAACCAATAAGTCAGATTCCTTTGGTCTTGTTGACAAGGAAATTAATTTTTCTGGTGGCCATCTCTTCTGCTAGAAGAGTATCAGAATTAGCAGCTCTTTCCTGTAAGGAGCCTTATTTGATTATACACAAGGATAGAGTGGTACTACGCCCTCATCCTAGTTTTTTACCGAAGGTGGTTTCTGATTTTCATTTAAACCAAGACATTGTTCTACCTTCCTTTTTTCCAGATCCCTGTTCTCCGGAAGAGAGATCTCTACATTCGTTGGATGTAGTAAGAGCAGTTAAGGCCTATCTAGGGGCAACTACTCAGATCCGCAAGACGGATGTTTTGTTTGTGCTGCCAGAGGGTCCCAATAGAGGACAGGCAGCGTCAAAAGCTACCATTTCTAAATGGATTCGACAGTTGATCATTCAAGCTTACGGTTTGAAACAGAAGATTCCTCCGTTTCAGATCAGGGCACATTCCACAAGGGCTATTGGTGCTTCTTGGGCAGTGCATCACCGGGCCTCTATGGCTCAAATCTGCAAGGCCGCAACCTGGTCTTCAGTTCATACATTCACCAGATTCTATCAGGTGGATGTGAGAAGGCATGAGGATATCGCCTTTGGGCGTAGTGTGCTGCAGGCAGCAGTACAGGGTCCTCAGGTCTGATTGCACCCTACTTGGTCGTGGTTCCCCCCCCCTCAGGTAGCATTGCTCTGGGACATCCCATCAGTAATTACTGTGGCTCTGTGTCCCGTGATGTTCGAGAAAGAAAATAGGATTTTTTAAAACAGCTTACCTGTAAAATCCTTTTCTTTCGAAGGACATCACGGGACACAGAGGTCCCACCCCTCTTCTAATACACTATATTGCTTGGCTACAAAACTGAGGTATCCCTGCAAGGGGGAGGGATTATATAGGGGGTTGAACTTCCTGATAGGGTGTGCCAGTGTCCAATCACCAGTGATACCTATATAACCCATCAGTAATTACTGTGGCTCTGTGTCCCGTTATGTCCTTCGAAAGAAAAGGATTTTACAGGTAAGCTGTTTTAAAAAATCCTATTTTTTTCAAAATGTTGTTTGTTTAGCAAAAATTAAAAACCCCAGTGGTGAATAAATACCACCAAAAGAAAGCTTTATTTGTGTAAAAAAAATAACATTTTCATATGGGCACAGTGTTGAATGACCGTGCAATTGTCATTCAAAGTATGACAGCGCTGAAAGCTGAAAATTGGCCTGGGCAGGAAGGGAGTAAAAGTGCCCGGTAGGCAAGTGGTTAAAGAGGAGCTACAGGTTCCTTCAGAAAAAAAAGGTTAGCAGCTACAAATACTGTAGCTGCTGACATTTAAAAAGGACACTTACCTGTCCAGGGATCCCGCAATATCCTCATTCGAGCAACTTCTTCAATTGAATTCAAGTGCAGGTGCCAGCATCCATAGCAAGGGAAACAGGAAATCAAGCCTTGCAGCTTCACAGCCTGTTTCCTATTACCTCGCCCTGGTATCTGTAGCCCTATCACTAGCTCATGAGTGACTCCACAATGGAAGCACATGTATTCTGATGGATAGATGGAGGGCAGGTAGACTTAAGGGAGCCCACCCCTTCTTAAAGGTACAGAGACACACTGAGCACCTAGCAAACACAGAGCATGCCACTCACACCCAGCAACAGGCACCTGGCGTGCACAGTCAAGGGAGGCCATCATATTCTCAAGCCCCCAACATGTATTTTTTTTTGAGTGTAGCCACACAGCCCTAAGCAGGCACTGCTGCTTCTGGTAATAGCATGAGAACTAGTCAACCAGTAAGAGTTTCCTGGCCACTGGTGCATGCTGAGAGAGGGTGTAAATATTCAGGGAGTGACTTTGGGAAGTCAGTCTGCTCTCATGGGCCTCCTGCCCAGCGGAAGTGTGCGTTTTGCTGCTGAAACCTCTTAGGCCTATTGTCTGGTGCAGACCATGTGGCTGAACGAAAGTCTGAATTGGTGACCTAGCTTGTGGAGCCTGGGGTTGAGGAGCCTTTATGGACCTCCAGATATAACGAGGGGCTGGAAAAGTTTGTATATGGTGCTTGGATCTCACTGGAATATGGAGTCTTCTCCCGGGGGTGCTGGCAGCTGATCTTACAAGTGCTTTACAGTCAGAAGCTACAATTGCAAAAAGTTGGCATCAAGGTTCATTATCTGTGAAGACTGCAAGTCATTTTGTCCCCTTTTTGGAGTCTGTTAGTTCATGGATGTCCTGTGCACTTACCTTCTCTCACTGGAGCTTGGAATGTGAGCATAAAACTCTTTGTTGTTACGCTTTAAAGTGACTGGCGCCTATCTGTTTACTCCCCACTATTGCCTAAGTAATCTACACTCTGAAGTGAAATGTCAGCCCACCCGGTCTCTGGGGGTACCATCATGCCTCCTGGAGCTCAGGGGGGTGCTACATGATGTGAGGGGGGTAGTTTGTTGCTACATGATGTGACAATGTCAGTGTCATTCTCTGAATCATTGTACAGTGACTGCAGGGTGCACCCATGATGTGGGTTGAATGATGCTGGCCATCAGTCAATATGTAACAAGACCACCATCAGATCGGAGTTTGGTGAGTCTGAAGGGACCGCAGTATTAGTATTGCAGCCAGAGATGCATTTTTTTATATTTAATGTTTCAGAGCTAGTGAATTTTAAAACAAAATAAAAACTTGGAATTGGGCTTTAAATGTGTAAAAAAGTGTTTACCTTTATTTTCTGCGATGCTGATCGCCAGTACTTCCCATGTAGTGATGGAATCTTTCAACAAAACATTTATTTTCTTGGTAGAAATTCTGCAAGAAAAAAAAAATCATGTTGTAAAGGATCAATAACAATTTTTTTTTCTGCTTCCTATTTTGCATTGTGGGCTGAAGATAAGCCTATTGCTTTGCCTTTTTGCTGAAGTAAGTCCTTTGCATTTATTTTGTGGAGCAATAATAACACTGACTTCTGTTTTTACAAGATTTTTCCCCAATCCCCGCAAATCAACAGTGAAAGAAGGGGAAGAGTATTTGGTGCTTATCAATGCCCAACAAGAAACCCAACAATTATTTGCAGGTTGGACAGATTTCCCTCCAACAAAATGCAGTGAAGGCTCTGAGATGGCCCATGAAAAGCTGTGCAGTGGGCCCAACAATAACCCACTGTAACAGACAGTGTTGAAGCCAATCTGGAGATGCTTGAGATGACTGCCTCCAGTGTTGTCCATTGCTAATTGGGAGATGTGCTGGCCCCTTTTCTGATCATGGATCCTCAGCAGACATACTTTGAAAAGGCCCCAGAATCAGCACAAGACTATAAGCTATTGAAGTCTAAAATATTGACTAGGCTGGGAGTGGCCTTATTACAAACCATGTCTGTTCCTGGTGCTGTGATAAGGCTTAACCTACCAGTGCATAACTGTATGCACTTGCTCTAAGACTGGCTGCAACCTGTGGTGCTGACCGCACTAAGACGGTGAAATGAGTTACCCTGGACTGCTTTGCATGTGGTCCTTCCTAGAAATTGTAACTTTGGTTGACCCAGGCTGAACCCCAGTCCCTGGATAAGATAGCTGCTGTAGTAGATGGATACAACTAAATGGGGGGCTCTTTAAGGAACCCTTCATTAACAAGAGAGCTGCTCTGGAGCAAAGAGGCATACCCTAGCAGCAAGATGCCAGCGAATAACTGCAGTTTGTCCAACCAGGGGTACAATACTCCCACCAAAAGCACTTCACTACTGTGCATGTGTGGCATGTACTGCTAAAACAGTAAACCTGCTAGTGTGGTGTGGGTAATGGACCAGAGGTTATCGCATTTCTTGAGGACTTTAAGACTATCACTTTTCTCTGGAGAATGCATAAGTGTCATCTGTGTGCATAGTGATGTGAAAGACTATCACGTGGCCCCGTCTACACTAGTAGGAACTGCCGCACAGGCTTCATTTACGCCCATGCATTGCGGGAACATGCACTAAATCGTGTGCTTTTCTGCAGTGTGTTAAAACACACTGCCCTTTTGCAGGAAATTCTTAACGGCTCCCCCTAGTATCTTGCTAATATATGCTGTTTGGTGGGGCCTAACTGTTAAATTGTTTCAAGCACTTTTGTTTTCTGCATTTCTCACTCATAGGGCAGCTCATTGAAATTGGGCAGCTGCCTTACATGTGACATAACTCCAGAAGAAGTGAATACTTAGCTTGTTAAAATCCAAAAGCAAAATTTTATTCACAACATATTTCATTAAAAACATCTATAGTAGTTAGAGATCAAAACAATTGGTCCAATACAATAGCAGGTCAACTGTGAAAGTATCTAGCACTAATCCTGCTAGGCCATATTTCCTTGTAACTTCATTTATAACATACTTATTGTACATCCATTTCTGTAACATTATGCATATTAGGCCAGAACCTCAGGGAGATTGTTTTTTAGAATATGAAATAATAAAATATTTCATGTTTTTTATCCATTTTTGCAAAAGAAAGAAAAGCACAAGACTAGAGAAGGCCCATTATTTGGTGTATGTGGTAGGAAGAGGCATCATTAACCCCAGTAGCTAGCTACCATAACCTCGGTATATTCTCTTCAAGAGTGAGCGGTCCACTTCAAGATAAAAGTGGTCTCTGCGGCGGATTCGCCGCAAAATAACTTTTATCGGCGGCGGGAGAGGGCCCCCCTCCCGCCGCTCTCTGGTGCCCTTCGCCGCTTACCAGAGCCATCGACAGCGATCAGATCCTTCTCCTGGCCTGACATGGAGACAAGTGAGGGGAAGATTGCCCCCACCTGTCTCCATATAATTGCAGAGCATCAAAACATCACTTCTGCCCAATGCTCTTAAAGAGGGGGTAAACTCTCCCACTCTGATGCTTCTTTTCATTTAGTCCTTTATAATAAGTAATTATCAAACTATAGCCACTGTAATCCAGCCCAAATCGCATATTACTTACTGTTTAAAGAAACTTTAAAAAACTTGTTTCCAGGGGTAAAGCAGCACCATCTTAACTATTGTTTTCTGAGTCCACAGTAGAGTGTATTTCCATATGTATATAGGCAATAAAATCATAGAAAACCAAAAAACGATGCAAAGTCTCTAATGTCTTATTGCAGCAGCGCTATGTGTCAGAACTTCCCAGACACTTTTGGAAATAGGAAGAAAAACCGGTGAACAAGGAGATCTAGGAAAGCTCAAGCAGCTGTGTTCTGTAGGAGTGAGGAGCTTCTTCCACCAAAGATAATCACCGCGTGAAGGGGAATCAACCCCAATGGGATTGCACTCACCAGAAATTCAGCATACAAAAGCCTTTATGATGTTATCAATAGTAGATTTCCATCTCCTCTGCCCGGCCACCAGATGTCATTAACACTCTTGGTTAATGCAGCATAAAATATGGGAGGAATAAAATATCCACATAGCGTAATATTGCTAAAAATGATTTTATTTAAATCATCCAAATATATCCCCCCTTATTAAGATCTGCGTACCAAAGATACAATAAAATAGAGCATTTGTTATAAAGTGCACTGTGCCTGAAATCCTGACTCCTGGGAGGTCCTCCAGAGTGTTCCCTGTGTGCAGCAAACCACACACTTCCTGGTTCCTCTCCGGTGCATGGAACGCATGCGTCACTTCCGGTAGATTATGTTCCTGACGCGTTTCGTCACTTCTGGACGTTGTCTGAGGGCGTAATCTACCTCATGATGGGTCGGTATTTATACGAGTGACAGGCTCAGTAGCCAATGCGGTGAGTCCTGCTGGCAAATCCCCGCTGCGCATATATCAGTACCCGGGGAGCTGTTAGCAGTGGGGAATAATTACTAAAGTAGCCCTAATCTCTCAAAAAATCTCAAGTCTGCTCTAAGTCTGTCACCACCGGACTCTTAAAGGAAAATGACCTACATGCCTATTTACAAGAATATACCTTACATATATTTATAGTGATACAAATATCAACCATGCAGATATAATTCCATATATAACACTTCGGGGCATGTATAATTTTCTGATGGGATGTATATATCAACCTGCCAGCTAATTTATCCTGTTTCAACAATCTATAATACAACATATATTATTTCCATACTGGGTGACTGCCCTCAGCATTAGTATGAGCATCAGGACAAACATGCATGGAGGGTGCAATACAATGGCACTAAAACTAAAAATGATACATGCTCCACATAATACAAACAATATAAAAACGGTCCATATAAAATAAACAATATAAAATATTTGCAATCTAAAAAATGACTTTAAAATAATGTAAAATTATGACCTACATGAAATTCAGAAATTTAAAACCTACATTCTTTCTATACTATATATGGGATAGCTATTATGTATGACAGAGACTACACGGGGCTATATGAGTCAACCTGTGCAAATAAATAATGTGTTAGATAAAATACTATGTGTCACTGATAAAACAATTAATATCCAGCTCAATGTTAAGGCCTTTGGGGGAGAGTACATCTACAGAATAAATCCACCGAGTTTCACGTTTGGATAATTCTCGGATGCGATTTATACCTCTCCAATGAGTTTGGAGATGTTCCACACCCCAAAATTCCAACCCCGTGGGATCCATATTATGTTTTAACTCAAAATGTAATGAAACATTATGGTCCTTGTAACTTATTTTGATATTATGAATATGCTCAGCGATTCTAACTCGTAGCAGTCTTTTGGTACGGCCTATGTAGATCAGGCCGCAGGGGCATTTTAGAGCATAGACCACATAAGTACTATTGCACGTTATAAACTGTTTGATGTCAAAGGATCGATTATTAACAGGAGAGACAAAATTATCAATGCCCCTAAGGGGTCTAGCAACCTCCCTGCATGCTTTACATTTCCCGCATGCAAAAAAAAGTTTTGATCCCAAAATGTCTGAGGGCGTTTGGGGGGATCTATCACTTTTTTTATCACTTTGTCACCAAAATTCTTGTTTTTTCTGTAAATAAATTGAGGTGTGGGTGGTAGTACAGTAGTGAGTTTCTTGTCCATTAGAAGAATATGCCAATGCTTTTTAAGATGTCCTCAACTTCCTTATACTGAGAGTGGAATTGAGAGATGAAACCCCATTCTTTATTGCAATTATTTTCTTTCTTGGATGGCACATCGGAACTCTCCTGATCTACTTCTTGTTTCCGTGAGGATTTTGGATTGGAGAAAGAACTCAGCCTCTTCAGAGCAATTTCTTTTCACCCTCATGATTTGTCCTTTTGGAATATTTCTGAGCCATAGGGGGTGATGGCCACTGGTGATAAATAAATAACTGTTCCTATCAGTTTTTTTGAAGTATACCTTCGTTTCTAATTTATCATTCCGTCGATACACAGTAACATGAAGAAAATTAATTGTGTCACTATGCCAATTAGAGGTTAATCATATATTGTTATTATTACAGTTTAATGTTTGTAAAAACAATTACAATGAATCAGGTGACCAAGCCCAAATAAAAAAACAGATCATCAATGAAGCGTTTGTAGAAAATTAATTCTAGACGTTGTTCTCTAAAGATGGTTTTATCCTCCCACTCTGCCATGAAAAGATTTGCGACGCTAGGCGCAAACTTCGCGCCCATCGCAACTCCTCTCTGTTGTGTATAAAATGTGCCACCATACCAAATCTAATTGTGACTAAGACAGAAATCAAGAGCATTCCTCAAAAAAACTTTTTGATTGTGGGGAAGGTCATCTCTTTGGCATAGAGCCCAATTGAGCGCCAAAAGAGCATCATCGTGCTGTATAATGGAGTACAGAGATGCAACGTCTGCTGTGACCAAGAGGACCTGTGGTTTACCTGCCAAATCAACGTTCTGAAAACAGTTCAGAAAGTTTTTAGTGTCTCTAAGATACGACCGAGTACTCATGACGCTCTTTTGTAAAAAACAATCTAAGTACTGGCCCATTCTAGCAGAAACCGACTTAAAGCTATTTACAATGGGTCTCGCTGGAGGATTGGAGGGATCTTTATGGATCTTTGGCAGAGTATATAATGTAGCTATACGGCTGCTCGAAGGCAATAAAAACCGCTTCTCTTTCTCGGTTAAGACCCCACTTTTTGATCCCATGTCCACCAGAACTTTCAGTTGATCCCTATAGGATTGAGTTGGATCATTATCAAGAGGTTTATATGTCACCTGATCAGATAACATCTCCATGATCTGGCCATGATAGAAATCTTTTGGGAGTATCACCACACCTCCTCCCTTATCAGCTGGCCTTATGATGATTTATTTTCTTTCTTCTAACATGGTGATGCCCTCACTAATGTGTCTCATGTTCACCTCTTTATTTGGTTTGAGGTGTTCCAAGTCCTGTAGAATCAATCTTTTAAACACCTCTACTTGGTGGTTTGGGTTATTAAGAGGATTGAAAAGAGATTTATTCTTTAGGCCACTATTAATCACTTCATTGGGCTTCTGAACAGTGACAGTAGTAGAAGAAGAATTGCAACCTATAAAATATTTCTTGATGTTCAACTTTCTGATATATTTGTGGATGTCGATGAAGACATCAAATTTATTGATAGGTTTCTTTAAACCACATTTTAAACCTAAGTTCAAGATGTTCATTTCCTTATGTGATAATTTTGCATCAGAAAGGTTGAAAATACCTCCTACTCCGACCCCCTTCTTCTTTTTTTGGATTCTAGATCCTGCCCTACAGCCCCGATATTTCCTTTAATTGGAACATTAACTTTAACATTAATTTAAATTTAAATTAATTTAATTAATTTAATTTAAACATTAACTTTTTCCTGTTGTGGCTGTTGTTCCTTCCAATGGGGGATTTTTTGATGATTCCAGGGTTGTGGACCCCTGTGCTGAGTTGTTGTGGGGCCCTGTGTTGGATTGGAGTCTGGGAATACGGTGGGGGCCTTCCTCTGCGTGAGGGTTGTCCCCGTCCCCTTCTTTGAAACCCCCTCCCTTTCCCTAAAAAAGGACGGGATTGGGGTTGACTGGTGTAATTTTCTTGATTTGTCTAATATTCCTGTAATGGCTGAAATCTATTGTATACAGGGATATCAAATGTATTTGATTGACAATATCCCTTCTGGTTATATCCCTTTTGTTTGTCTCTCCTCATCCGCCCTCTTTTCCACCTTCTAGGTCCTCTTTTCCACCTTCTAGGTCCCTGTGATATTTCTTTATTTTCTTTTTTTGTGTTTCTCTGTCTACTTTTTCTAATTTCTTTTGAACTCTAACGTTAAAATCAATGATTTGCTGACTATCTTTAATAGGTTCTAATTGTTGCTGTAGGTCAGTAATTCTTAATTCTATATTTGCCATTTTACATTTTTTTCTTTGGAGTACTAGTTCTTGCAATTTGTAACTCACTCCATTGAAAAAATCTAGCCACTCCTGAGCCGAGCCCTGATCATCCAGACTGTCCTGTGGGCCAATGTCCCACCATAGACTTCTGATAATGATTTTCTCCTTAATGTATTGCTCAAGAGTGCAAATATCCCACCAGGTGCGTACTTGTTTTTCTAAAGTATGGCTCAATGCTGACAAAGCTACATTATAGTTAACCTCAATGGTGGTAGGTTCGTTATTAGTGAACAGAGCGTTCACATCAATGTGTCTACTACTCAAATATCGGAGGACATCCATGGCTGCAGAGAGACCTAAATATTGTATATGTACCAAGAAAGTGTGAAAATATAACCGACTCTACCTCACACTACTCCGCGCTAGGAACCAACTCAATATATGATATAGTATAAATAAAGCAGCTACTTAAATAATAAAACATATGTATATAGGCAATAAAATCATAGAAAACCAAAAAACAATGCAAAGTCTCTAATGTCTTATTGCAGCAGCGCTATGTGTCAGAACTTCCCAGACACTTTTGGAAATAGGAAGAAAAACCGGTGAACAAGGAGATCTAGGAAAGCTCAAGCAGCTGTGTTCTGTAGGAGTGAGGAGCTTCTTCCACCAAAGATAATCACTGCGTGAAGGGGAATCAACCCCAAAGGGATTGCACTCACCAGAAATTCAGCATACAAAAGCCTTTATGATGTTATCAATATCAATTGTAATCAATCAATTATGCATATTAGGCCAGAACTGCAGGGGGATTGTTTTTTAGAATATGAAATAATAAAATATTTCATGTTTTTTATCCATTTTTGCAAAAGAAAGAAAAGCACAAGACTAGAGAAGGCCCATTATTTGGTGTAGGCAAGTAAAGGCGCAAAATTGCTAGGCATTCCTATGTACCCATTATGTGAATAACAGGAGGTGATGATTGATAAAATCCGTAAAAAGTCTGTGTGGGAAAAAGAAGGGGACTAAATACAACGTTCTGAAAAGTTTTCAAAGTCCACACAAATGGCTGCCTTCCTGGAAGAGCTGAACCTAAGCCCCAACAATCTGCAGAAAGAACACAAGGAGAGGAGGCGCCTCTAAGTGCAGTATTAAAACCAGATTTATTAAAAAAACTTGCAAAACACTCACATTTTGTAGAATAACATTGGGCATGTAATGTGGCTAAAAGTCCAGGAGGAGAGGGGTCCGTCAGATCCGTCACAACTAGCGCTGGGTCCTGCTGTGCGTGCGGCTGTGCCTGAACACCGCTGAAGCCGGCCGCGGTGATGGAGTTCCAGAGCGAGGCCTGGGACGCTGATGGAAGGCAGGCGCGGAGCTGTGACGTCACTGGAATGCGACGCGTTTCGTGAGCGTGCGGGCTACGATGGCACGGTAGCCGCGCTCCTTCATCAAAGCTACAGATGAAACGAGGAAGTGGTTTAAGAAGAGAATGGGGGCGGGGACTGGAGAGAGAAGGGGAGGAAGGAAGAGCGGATTGACAAGAACACAGGGAGGGAGGGGAGGGAGAGGAGGACGGAGAATAATGGCTATGTGCCTGGTTTATCCAAAGAAATGACAAGGTGTGTGTTAATATATAGAGAAGTATATGTGTAAATAAAATAAAATAAAATAAAGATGGATATTAGTAAGGATGAATTTAATTAGAGATAAAAATGAAATTAAATAAATAGTAAGTATGAGAAATGGAAAAATGATGAAAAAAAAAAAAAAAAAAAAAAAATGAAAAATAATACTAATACTACAAAAATAAAAATGAAAGAGAGAGCAAAAAAGAAGAAAAATAGACGTGATACGTCAGAGTAATTATAGGAGAATGATGATGATAATAATGGATGCTAATAGGGATAAATAAGATTAAATGAGGGTATTATTGTATCATGAGATGATAATTTAGGAAGAAGATATACGATATATATAAAAAAGAGAGAAGAATAATTTCTCGAGGTCATAAAAAACTGCTGATTAGCCCTAGATCACATATGTGTGATAAATTAAATGGGATAATGAGCCTTACTGTAATAATTAAAAATTAGAAATTGAGATTATTAATACATCTATATACATATACACATATGTGCATATATGTGCACAGGTATGTATTCAGTCAGATGCATGCGCACGCATAAGCGGACCCACTACTGAGTGGCTCCCATGCATGCGCCGCTCATAACAATAACAACATTAAGATAAAAAGAGAGGGGCCTATCCTTTTAAAAACAGAGGGAGCCCATGTATATAAAGATATACATGGGTTTTTTTATGTTTCATTTTATAAAAAACACAATCAAAACACAAGAACAGAAGCAAAAACAAAAACAAAAAACAAGGACAAGGAACCCATCTGACCTTTAGAGTCAGTGTGTGGTTATCATTAGAACAGCTTTCTCATTTGATTGTTGATGGTAAACAAGAGAATAAATAAAATAAGTATATTGAGGTATATATATTGTTGTGTTTACAAAATAGTTGCAATCTCAATACTTTCATTGATTCCTCCCGGCGCGAGTACATCTAGGGTATAGATCCAAAAAGTCTCACGTGCACAGAGCTTTTTGAATCTTTCAGCCGCCGGGAGAAACCTCGGGATCTGTTCAATGACCCACACTTTCAGTCCCTCAGTAGAACCTTGGTGGGCCAAGGAAAAATGTCTTGGAACACTGTGAGGATCTGTTCCACCTTCTATGAGCCTTCTGTGTTCCCCAAATCTTTGTCTCAGGGGTCTAATTGTACGGCCCACATACATTAGGCCACACGGACACATGAGGCCATAGACGACGAAATCGGATGAACAATTGTAGAATTCCTTTAGCACAAAGGTCTTACCCTTAGTGGTAAAGGACTTCTGTCCATGCTGAATGAAGTTGCAAGTTTTGCATAAGGCCTTTCGGCACTGGTACATGCCTACTAGGGGGATCAACGTAGGTGCAGACAATACTGTTGGGATGGATTTGAACTTGCTGGGTGCAATCTTATTTTTAAGATTGGGAGCCCTGCGATAGATGACCTTGGGACGAGTTGGAAGTGATGTTTTTAGATGGGGGTCTTGATGTAGTATCCCCCAATGTTTTTCCAGAATCTTCTCCATACCTTTGTACTTATTATGAAAAGTGGTTATAAAATTGCTAGACCCATCATAAGTCGATGGATTGGTTTTGGGTTTTGATGGTTTACCTTGCAGGTAATAACTAAAGGCATCTTCCACCAGGGGTTTGGGGTATTTTTTGTCATGGAACTTTTTCTTGAGGGTTTCACTTAGTTCGATATAATCTGAATCCTTGGTGCAGTTCTGACGAAGCCGGCAGAACTGTCCTTTTGGAATATTTGTAACCCATTTGGGAAGATGACAACTGTTGAAGTGTAAATAGGAATTACCTGCTGTAGGCTTAGTATAGTTTTTAGAAGTAATGATGGAACCATCATGTCCTAATTCTAGGTCGAGAAAAGCAATGGTAGCCGGGTCAGTAACTGACGTAAAGGACAACCCATGAGGGTTGGTATTACAATGTTGAACAAAGGAGTTGATTAGGTCAATATCCCCGTCCCAGATGATGATTAGATCATCGATATATCTACCGAAGAATATGATGTTGGCCGCAAAGGGATTGTTTTTATAAATAAAATTATTTTCCCATAGACCCATCGCTAGGTTAGCGTAAGATGGTGCAAAGTTTGCCCCCATTGCTGTGCCCTGTATCTGTTGGTAATGCTCTCCATTAAAGGAGAAGTAGTTATGCGTCAAGCAAAACCTTGCTGCTTGCACAACAAACTCCGCTTGGCGCATGTTGATCAGGGGATCTGTGGATAGGAAATGCTCCAGTGCCATCAGTCCAAAGTCATGTGGAATGGAGGTATACAGTGAGCATACGTCTAGTGAGAGCCAGATGTAAGTAGGCTCCCACTTATATAGGGACAACATTTCCATAAGGTGAGTACCATCCCGAATGTACGATTGTAACTGGGCAACTATGGGTTGTAGAAATTGGTCAATATATAGACTAAAGCCCGTGGTGACACTCTCCATGGCTGCCACGATAGGTCTACCTGGGGGATCCTCTAAGCTTTTATGAATCTTAGGTAGGTGGTAAAAATAGGGTACCTGGTGGAAAGTCTTATGCAAGAAAGACTTCTCAGTTTTGGAGATAATACCTTTTTGCAGGGCAGTAGAAATCAGTTGGTCAGCTTCCATGGCATATTCGGTAGTGGGGTCTTTAGAAAGTTTGACGTATGTCCTGTTATCTGAAAGTAACCTGTATGATTCCTTAAGATAATCTGCTTTATTCTGTAATACAATACCCCCTCCCTTATCGGCAGATTTTATTACCAAATCCTCTCTATGGATGATTTGATCAAGAGCTTTAATTTCTGAGGGGGATAAGTTGTTGGACTTGGAAGCCGAGGATGATTCGCACAGTTTCTGTAAGTCTGAAAAAACAATTCTATAGAATGCTTCTATATAAGGGCCCTTAGATTGTGTAGGAAAAAATATTGACTTAGGTTTTAATGAGGTATGGATAATTGGAGGGGATGTTGCAAGATGCTGGGTCAGTATGTGAAGTAATGCGTCATCACTATCAAATACGTCAGAACTATCAGCATCTGAAGGGAGTTCAGGGCTGAGTTCAGGTGGTGCTATAGTGGAACTGATCTGGGAATCGGGGTTGCGTAGGGTGTTGGCTGATTTCTCGGATTGGATATGAAAGTGCCTTTTTAGAGTAAGATTACGTACATAAGCATTTAAATCTTTAAAAAGAACAAAAGGGTTTGGTTTGTTAGTTGGTGCAAAATTGAGTCCTCGACCGAGAAGGGATAAGTCTGCCTGAGATAGCGTATATGAGGATAGGTTGAATATTTTTATAGTTTGGGGTATTTCAGTATGTTTGTCTGATTTTCTCTTTTGTCCCCCTCTGCATCCTCTTCTATGAGTTTTCTTTTTCGGGAGGTTTGTGCAAGAGGAGGACTGGGCACTAAAAAAGGAACAATAGAAGATGGTGTGGTACTGGAGGAGGGTGCAGATGGGGGACCACAAGAGATTGGGTTGTTCGAGGTAGGTAATATCTCAATTTGGGAAGATTCTGGTTTAGTGGAGGTAGGTAAATTCACTGGGTTAGAGGTGGGAGAAGAACCACTAGACTTGTTTTGAACCTCAATGGGAGCAACTGGAACACTGGGGCCAGAGAAAGTGAATGGAGTCGGGATTTGCGGGTTAGGGGGCCTATTATAGAATTGGTGTAGAGCACGGATGAGTTCATCATTTTTGTTATTATCGCCATTGTGGGAATGACGAGGCAATGGGTTGGAAAGCTGTGGGTGACGACTATTCCGCTGCTGTATATAGGGAATTTTATCATTTGAAAAACGAATACTCATAAGAGGTATAGGAGGGTGACTGAGGGGTACGGGGTCCTGCCTAGTATGGCTTAGGGAATGAGAATTAGTGTGAGTGGGAGGTGTGTAAGGCATATTCTTTTTGTTCCATGAAAAGATCCTATTTAAGTTATAATCATCCAGGTCACGTTTCAATTTCCCCATTTTTTTGTGTATGAAATTATCCTCATCTTTTTGTGTTTTCTCTTTTAATATCTCTAACCATGACGAAGGAATCTCAGTTGAGGATCTAGATATCTCTTCAATGACGGAATTGATTAGTTGGTTAGCCGAGTTAAATTTGTCCGTACGGTGAGAGATGAGTGTTCCCATCCACTTCGTGGTGCAGAATTCTGCAATGCTAGCCCATTCCTTTTTTAACTCTTCACTCAGGTAGAGGGGACAATCCTTCATCACACGTAGGCCTCTAGGGGAAACTTTTAGGTCAATGTATTGTTGTAGAAAGAATTTGTCCCACCAATGAAAGTTGGTGGTGCAAATCAATCTCTCTAATTGTTTGAATTTGCCACAGAGGCTCTGACGTGTCCTACCCTGCAATTTGATCGTGTCAGAAAAATGAACTGCAGAGGATATTGTTGCAAATATTGCATTGATAGTCGCATATTTTTTTGCAGTTATATTGGAAATAATATCCATATGTACAGATGGTATTAGCGTGATAGGAATATGGAAATGGGGGACCAGTGTGTGGTACGATTTGAGTTTAGATAAACGATTAGTAATATACAATGTTCAAAGTGCATGAAATGAATTAAATTAGTACAAAGAAAAAATAATAAATAAAATAAAAAGAATAACAAGCATAAACCATTAGGACATCAGGTATTTTTTAACATCGGGTATTTTGACAGGATACTAGCATGCAGCACAATTGGTTTCAAGAAATTTCACTGTAGGCAAGTAAAGGCGCAAAATTGCTAGGCATTCCTATGTACCCATTATGTGAATAACAGGAGGTGATGATTGATAAAATCCGTAAAAAGTCTGTGTGGGAAAAAGAAGGGGACTAAATACAACGTTCTGAAAAGTTTTCAAAGTCCACACAAATGGCTGCCTTCCTGGAAGAGCTGAACCTAAGCCCCAACAATCTGCAGAAAGAACACAAGGAGAGGAGGCACCTCTAAGTGCAGTATTAAAACCAGATTTATTAAAAAAACTCTGTGCAAAACACTCACATTTTGTAGAATAGCATTGGGCATGTAATGTGGCTAAAAGTCCAGGAGGAGAGGGGTCCGTCAGATCCGTCACAACTAGCGCTGGGTCCTGCTGTGCGTGCGGCTGTGCCTGAACACCGCTGAAGCCGGCCGCGGTGATGGAGTTCCAGAGCGAGGCCTGGGACGCTGATGGAAGGCAGGCGCGGAGCTGTGACGTCACTGGAATGCGACGCGTTTCGTGAGCGTGCGGGCTACGATGGCACGGTAGCCGCGCTCCTTCATCAAAGCTACAGATGAAACGAGGAAGTGGTTTAAGAAGAGAATGGGGGCGGGGACTGGAGAGAGAAGGGGAGGAAGGAAGAGCGGATTGACAAGAACACAGGGAGGGAGGGGAGGGAGAGGAGGACGGAGAATAATGGCTATGTGCCTGGTTTATCCAAAGAAATGACAAGGTGTGTGTTAATATATAGAGAAGTATATGTGTAAATAAAATAAAATAAAATAAAGATGGATATTAGTAAGGATGAATTTAATTAGAGATAAAAATGAAATTAAATAAATAGTAAGTATGAGAAATGGAAAAATGATGAAAAAAAAAAAAAAAAAAAAAAAATGAAAAATAATACTAATACTACAAAAATAAAAATGAAAGAGAGAGCAAAAAAGAAGAAAAATAGACGTGATACGTCAGAGTAATTATAGGAGAATGATGATGATAATAATGGATGCTAATAGGGATAAATAAGATTAAATGAGGGTATTATTGTATCATGAGATGATAATTTAGGAAGAAGATATACGATATATATAAAAAAGAGAGAAGAATAATTTCTCGAGGTCATAAAAAACTGCTGATTAGCCCTAGATCACATATGTGTGATAAATTAAATGGGATAATGAGCCTTACTGTAATAATTAAAAATTAGAAATTGAGATTATTAATACATCTATATACATATACACATATGTGCATATATGTGCACAGGTATGTATTCAGTCAGATGCATGCGCACGCATAAGCGGACCCACTACTGAGTGGCTCCCATGCATGCGCCGCTCATAACAATAACAACATTAAGATAAAAAGAGAGGGGCCTATCCTTTTAAAAACAGAGGGAGCCCATGTATATAAAGATATACATGGGTTTTTTTATGTTTCATTTTATAAAAAACACAATCAAAACACAAGAACAGAAGCAAAAACAAAAACAAAAAACAAGGACAAGGAATTTTTAATTATTACAGTAAGGCTCATTATCCCATTTAATTTATCACACATATGTGATCTAGGGCTAATCAGCAGTTTTTTATGACCTCGAGAAATTATTCTTCTCTCTTTTTTATATATATCGTATATCTTCTTCCTAAATTATCATCTCATGATACAATAATACCCTCATTTAATCTTATTTATCCCTATTAGCATCCATTATTATCATCATCATTCTCCTATAATTACTCTGACGTATCACGTCTATTTTTCTTCTTTTTTGCTCTCTCTTTCATTTTTATTTTTGTAGTATTAGTATTATTTTTCATTTTTTTTTTTTTTTTTCATCATTTTTCCATTTCTCATACTTACTATTTATTTAATTTCATTTTTATCTCTAATTAAATTCATCCTTACTAATATCCATCTTTATTTTATTTTATTTTATTTACACATATACTTCTCTATATATTAACACACACCTTGTCATTTCTTTGGATAAACCAGGCACATAGCCATTATTCTCCGTCCTCCTCTCCCTCCCCTCCCTCCCTGTGTTCTTGTCAATCCGCTCTTCCTTCCTCCCCTTCTCTCTCCAGTCCCCGCCCCCATTCTCTTCTTAAACCACTTCCTCGTTTCATCTGTAGCTTTGATGAAGGAGCGCGGCTACCGTGCCATCGTAGCCCGCACGCTCACGAAACGCGTCGCATTCCAGTGACGTCACAGCTCCGCGCCTGCCTTCCATCAGCGTCCCAGGCCTCGCTCTGGAACTCCATCACCGCGGCCGGCTTCAGCGGTGTTCAGGCACAGCCGCACGCACAGCAGGACCCAGCGCTAGTTGTGACGGATCTGACGGACCCCTCTCCTCCTGGACTTTTAGCCACATTACATGCCCAATGTTATTCTACAAAATGTGAGTGTTTTGCAAGTTTTTTTAATAAATCTGGTTTTAATACTGCACTTAGAGGCGCCTCCTCTCCTTGTGTTCTTTCTGCAGATTGTTGGGGCTTAGGTTCAGCTCTTCCAGGAAGGCAGCCATTTGTGTGGACTTTGAAAACTTTTCAGAACGTTGTATTTAGTCCCCTTCTTTTTCCCACACAGACTTTTTACGGATTTTATCAATCATCACCTCCTGTTATTCACATAATGGGTACATAGGAATGCCTAGCAATTTTGCGCCTTTACTTGCCTACAGTGAAATTTCTTGAAACCAATTGTGCTGCATGCTAGTATCCTGTCAAAATACCCGATGTTAAAAAATACCTGATGTCCTAATGGTTTATGCTTGTTATTCTTTTTATTTTATTTATTATTTTTTCTTTGTACTAATTTAATTCATTTCATGCACTTTGAACATTGTATATTACTAATCGTTTATCTAAACTCAAATCGTACCACACACTGGTCCCCCATTTCCATATTCCTATCACGCTAATACCATCTGTACATATGGATATTATTTCCAATATAACTGCAAAAAAATATGCGACTATCAATGCAATATTTGCAACAATATCCTCTGCAGTTCATTTTTCTGACACGATCAAATTGCAGGGTAGGACACGTCAGAGCCTCTGTGGCAAATTCAAACAATTAGAGAGATTGATTTGCACCACCAACTTTCATTGGTGGGACAAATTCTTTCTACAACAATACATTGACCTAAAAGTTTCCCCTAGAGGCCTACGTGTGATGAAGGATTGTCCCCTCTACCTGAGTGAAGAGTTAAAAAAGGAATGGGCTAGCATTGCAGAATTCTGCACCACGAAGTGGATGGGAACACTCATCTCTCACCGTACGGACAAATTTAACTCGGCTAACCAACTAATCAATTCCGTCATTGAAGAGATATCTAGATCCTCAACTGAGATTCCTTCGTCATGGTTAGAGATATTAAAAGAGAAAACACAAAAAGATGAGGATAATTTCATACACAAAAAAATGGGGAAATTGAAACGTGACCTGGATGATTATAACTTAAATAGGATCTTTTCATGGAACAAAAAGAATATGCCTTACACACCTCCCACTCACACTAATTCTCATTCCCTAAGCCATACTAGGCAGGACCCCGTACCCCTCAGTCACCCTCCTATACCTCTTATGAGTATTCGTTTTTCAAATGATAAAATTCCCTATATACAGCAGCGAAATAGTCGTCACCCACAGCTTTCCAACCCATTGCCTCGTCATTCCCACAATGGCGATAATAACAAAAATGATGAACTCATCCGTGCTCTACACCAATTCTATAATAGGCCCCCTAACCCGCAAATCCCGACTCCATTCACTTTCTCTGGCCCCAGTGTTCCAGTTGCTCCCATTGAGGTTCAAAACAAGTCTAGTGGTTCTTCTCCCACCTCTAACCCAGTGAATTTACCTACCTCCACTAAACCAGAATCTTCCCAAATTGAGATATTACCTACCTCGAACAACCCAATCTCTTGTGGTCCCCCATCTGCACCCTCCTCCAGTACCACACCATCTTCTATTGTTCCTTTTTTAGTGCCCAGTCCTCCTCTTGCACAAACCTCCCGAAAAAGAAAACTCATAGAAGAGGATGCAGAGGGGGACAAAAGAGAAAATCAGACAAACATACTGAAATACCCCAAACTATAAAAATATTCAACCTATCCTCATATACGCTATCTCAGGCAGACTTATCCCTTCTCGGTCGAGGACTCAATTTTGCACCAACTAACAAACCAAACCCTTTTGTTCTTTTTAAAGATTTAAATGCTTATGTACGTAATCTTACTCTAAAAAGGCACTTTCATATCCAATCCGAGAAATCAGCCAACACCCTACGCAACCCCGATTCCCAGATCAGTTCCACTATAGCACCACCTGAACTCAGCCCTGAACTCCCTTCAGATGCTGATAGTTCTGACGTATTTGATAGTGATGACGCATTACTTCACATACTGACCCAGCATCTTGCAACATCCCCTCCAATTATCCATACCTCATTAAAACCTAAGTCAATATTTTTTCCTACACAATCTAAGGGCCCTTATATAGAAGCATTCTATAGAATTGTTTTTTCAGACTTACAGAAACTGTGCGAATCATCCTCGGCTTCCAAGTCCAACAACTTATCCCCCTCAGAAATTAAAGCTCTTGATCAAATCATCCATAGAGAGGATTTGGTAATAAAATCTGCCGATAAGGGAGGGGGTATTGTATTACAGAATAAAGCAGATTATCTTAAGGAATCATACAGGTTACTTTCAGATAACAGGACATACGTCAAACTTTCTAAAGACCCCACTACCGAATATGCCATGGAAGCTGACCAACTGATTTCTACTGCCCTGCAAAAAGGTATTATCTCCAAAACTGAGAAGTCTTTCTTGCATAAGACTTTCCACCAGGTACCCTATTTTTACCACCTACCTAAGATTCATAAAAGCTTAGAGGATCCCCCAGGTAGACCTATCGTGGCAGCCATGGAGAGTGTCACCACGGGCTTTAGTCTATATATTGACCAATTTCTACAACCCATAGTTGCCCAGTTACAATCGTACATTCGGGATGGTACTCACCTTATGGAAATGTTGTCCCTATATAAGTGGGAGCCTACTTACATCTGGCTCTCACTAGACGTATGCTCACTGTATACCTCCATTCCACATGACTTTGGACTGATGGCACTGGAGCATTTCCTATCCACAGATCCCCTGATCAACATGCGCCAAGCGGAGTTTGTTGTGCAAGCAGCAAGGTTTTGCTTGACGCATAACTACTTCTCCTTTAATGGAGAGCATTACCAACAGATACAGGGCACAGCAATGGGGGCAAACTTTGCACCATCTTACGCTAACCTAGCGATGGGTCTATGGGAAAATAATTTTATTTATAAAAACAATCCCTTTGCGGCCAACATCATATTCTTCGGTAGATATATCGATGATCTAATCATCATCTGGGACGGGGATATTGACCTAATCAACTCCTTTGTTCAACATTGTAATACCAACCCTCATGGGTTGTCCTTTACGTCAGTTACTGACCCGGCTACCATTGCTTTTCTCGACCTAGAATTAGGACATGATGGTTCCATCATTACTTCTAAAAACTATACTAAGCCTACAGCAGGTAATTCCTATTTACACTTCAACAGTTGTCATCTTCCCAAATGGGTTACAAATATTCCAAAAGGACAGTTCTGCCGGCTTCGTCAGAACTGCACCAAGGATTCAGATTATATCGAACTAAGTGAAACCCTCAAGAAAAAGTTCCATGACAAAAAATACCCCAAACCCCTGGTGGAAGATGCCTTTAGTTATTACCTGCAAGGTAAACCATCAAAACCCAAAACCAATCCATCGACTTATGATGGGTCTAGCAATTTTATAACCACTTTTCATAATAAGTACAAAGGTATGGAGAAGATTCTGGAAAAACATTGGGGGATACTACATCAAGACCCCCATCTAAAAACATCACTTCCAACTCGTCCCAAGGTCATCTATCGCAGGGCTCCCAATCTTAAAAATAAGATTGCACCCAGCAAGTTCAAATCCATCCCAACAGTATTGTCTGCACCTACGTTGATCCCCCTAGTAGGCATGTACCAGTGCCGAAAGGCCTTATGCAAAACTTGCAACTTCATTCAGCATGGACAGAAGTCCTTTACCACTAAGGGTAAGACCTTTGTGCTAAAGGAATTCTACAATTGTTCATCCGATTTCGTCGTCTATGGCCTCATGTGTCCGTGTGGCCTAATGTATGTGGGCCGTACAATTAGACCCCTGAGACAAAGATTTGGGGAACACAGAAGGCTCATAGAAGGTGGAACAGATCCTCACAGTGTTCCAAGACATTTTTCCTTGGCCCACCAAGGTTCTACTGAGGGACTGAAAGTGTGGGTCATTGAACAGATCCCGAGGTTTCTCCCGGCGGCTGAAAGATTCAAAAAGCTCTGTGCACGTGAGACTTTTTGGATCTATACCCTAGATGTACTCGCGCCGGGAGGAATCAATGAAAGTATTGAGATTGCAACTATTTTGTAAACACAACAATATATATACCTCAATATACTTATTTTATTTATTCTCTTGTTTACCATCAACAATCAAATGAGAAAGCTGTTCTAATGATAACCACACACTGACTCTAAAGGTCAGATGGGTTCCTTGTCCTTGTTTTTTGTTTTTGTTTTTGTTTTTGCTTCTGTTCTTGTGTTTTGATTGTGTTTTTTATAAAATGAAACATAAAAAAACCCATGTATATCTTTATATACATGGGCTCCCTCTGTTTTTAAAAGGATAGGCCCCTCTCTTTTTATCTTAATGTTGTTATTGTTATGAGCGGCGCATGCATGGGAGCCACTCAGTAGTGGGTCCGCTTATGCGTGCGCATGCATCTGACTGAATACATACCTGTGCACATATATGCACATATGTGTATATGTATATAGATGTATTAATAATCTCAATTTCTAATTTTTAATTATTACAGTAAGGCTCATTATCCCATTTAATTTATCACACATATGTGATCTAGGGCTAATCAGCAGTTTTTTATGACCTCGAGAAATTATTCTTCTCTCTTTTTTATATATATCGTATATCTTCTTCCTAAATTATCATCTCATGATACAATAATACCCTCATTTAATCTTATTTATCCCTATTAGCATCCATTATTATCATCATCATTCTCCTATAATTACTCTGACGTATCACGTCTATTTTTCTTCTTTTTTGCTCTCTCTTTCATTTTTATTTTTGTAGTATTAGTATTATTTTTCATTTTTTTTTTTTTTTTTTTTTTTTTTTTTTTTTTTTTTTTCATCATTTTTCCATTTCTCATACTTACTATTTATTTAATTTCATTTTTATCTCTAATTAAATTCATCCTTACTAATATCCATCTTTATTTTATTTTATTTTATTTACACATATACTTCTCTATATATTAACACACACCTTGTCATTTCTTTGGATAAACCAGGCACATAGCCATTATTCTCCGTCCTCCTCTCCCTCCCCTCCCTCCCTGTGTTCTTGTCAATCCGCTCTTCCTTCCTCCCCTTCTCTCTCCAGTCCCCGCCCCCATTCTCTTCTTAAACCACTTCCTCGTTTCATCTGTAGCTTTGATGAAGGAGCGCGGCTACCGTGCCATCGTAGCCCGCACGCTCACGAAACGCGTCGCATTCCAGTGACGTCACAGCTCCGCGCCTGCCTTCCATCAGCGTCCCAGGCCTCGCTCTGGAACTCCATCACCGCGGCCGGCTTCAGCGGTGTTCAGGCACAGCCGCACGCACAGCAGGACCCAGCGCTAGTTGTGACGGATCTGACGGACCCCTCTCCTCCTGGACTTTTAGCCACATTACATGCCCAATGTTATTCTACAAAATGTGAGTGTTTTGCACAGAGTTTTTTTAATAAATCTGGTTTTAATACTGCACTTAGAGGCGCCTCCTCTCCTTGTGTTCATTATTTGGTGTATGTGGTAGGCAGAGGCATCATTAACCCCAGTAGCTAGCTACCATAACCCTGGTATATTCTCTTCAAGAGTGAGCGGTCCACTTCAAGATAAAAGTGGTCTCTGTGGCGGATTCGCCGCAAGATAACTTTTATCGGCGGTGGGAGAGGGCCCCCCCTCCCACCGCTCTCTGGTGCCCTCCGCCGCTTACCGGAGCCATCGACAGCGATCAGATCCTTCTCCTGGCCTGACATGGAGACGAGTGAGGGGAAGATCGCCCCCACCTGTCTTCATATTATTGCAGAGCATCAAAACATCACTTCCATCCAATGCTCTTAAAGAGGGAATAAACTCTCCCACTCTGATGCTTCTTTTCATTTAGTCCATTATAATAAGTAATTATCAAACTATAGCCACTGTAATCCAGCCCAAATCGCATATTACTTACTGTTTAAAGAAACTTTAAAAAACTTGTTTCCGGGGGTAAAGCAGCGCCATCTTAAGTATTGTTTTCTGAGTCCACAGTAGAGTGTTTTTCCACCCTTACATTGAGCACTTCCTGTACTGTTAACCAAGCCTCCTTCTCAATCCAACGTTTCTATGGCAACCCTACTTCCCTGCTCATAGCTGACTTGTTTTATTTCATAGTATTTACTTGTGCCTATTATCTAGTGTTTGCCTATGTCAGTCTTATCAGCTTCAGGTTTACACTGCATGTGAGATCACATGGTCACATGGGGTGTAGTAGGAAGCTCTGAGTGATTATGCAGTCTCATGGGATTTCAGTGTTGTGCCGTAAGAAGTTCTGATAATAGACAGATAAGCACACAGAGTGTGCCGTAAATCAGGGGAGCATGGGCATGCTCAGTGATGTCATTCTACAGATCAAAAAGGATTACATTATGGTTTTTTATGTTGATTTACAAGGGACAAAGTTACGGGGGAGAGTTTACAACCACTTTAAAGGGACATTTTTTAATTATTATTTTTTTTTTAAATGACATAAAAAATAATTTTTCATTGCATTTTAGTGTAAATATGAGATCTGGGGTCTTTTTGACCCCAGATCTCATATTTAAGAGGTCCTGTCATGCATTTTTTCTATTACAAGGGATGTTGACATTCTTTGTAATAGAAATAAAAGTGACCTAATTATTTTTTTAAGAACTGTGTAAAAATTAAAAATAAAAGGTAAAATAAATAGAATTTTTTTTTTTCAAATATATTTTATTTATGCCATTCGAGAGTAAAGATTACAAACATTGTCATCCTATAAGATTTACAATCTCATCAAATGTATTGTAATAAGAGAGAGGTGGGGTGAGAAGGTATTGAAGGTAAGAGAAGGAAAAGGTTTAAAAGTGGGGAAAAGAGGGGACGTGAGAAGGAGAACTGGAAATAGAGGTTAAAATGGGAAGTGGAGGGGGGGGACCGATAGGAAACGTTTAGAGAATATCTCCCCTCGGCAACCCCCAACAATGCCCTGAAGACTAAGTGTCAATGATAACAACAACTCAGGAATATAATCTCACAGCGATAAGGGAATTATGCGAGTTACATCTATAAAAGTAATGTAAACATCCAGACAATAACCATAGGGTATAGGATAAAGAGTCATCTCCGAAGAGAAGCTTGAAAGGATGTACATGTAAAGTTAATTAAGGAGGTGACTTTTGCTAGGTAGAAGACCCTTTTCGGTGAATGAGAAAGGGGATGGTTCCAAGTAAGTCTTTTTTTCTGATGCTGTTAGGCAGTTAGCGATGAAGGAGGACCATCTCTTATCAAAAATGTTTTTGGACCTTGCAGGATGGGTTACAGTATTTACTTTTTCTTGGCATAACAGGACTTAGAGATTTTTTATTGTTTCGGATAAGGTCGGAGGATCAGTAGATATCCAGTGGTTGAAGATGTTTCTGCGGGCTATGAGTAGCGTGAGAAGTATCCATTGTGAATGATCCTGTGGCAGTACATTGGAGGTCACTGGGGAATCCTTTCTTTGTGGTGGGAAACTGAATAGCAAAAGCATAGGGTCCTTGTCTGGCATAAACATAGTCACTCTTTGTATGAATTGGAGGATTGCAGACCAGTAATTGTCTATCCGTGGACAGAGCCAGAGACGGTGAATTAAAGATGGTTTGGGAAGTGAGCACCATGGGCAGGTATTTCCCGAGGTGGAAGGATGATTTGTTGAAAATGGATAGTAGGCCCTATGCAACAATTTGAACTAAGTTTCCCTCCAGGATTCGCATGTTGTAATGTGTCTGGTTATCTTGTAGCCCGTTGTCTAAGTCTGCTTGACGCGGAAGGTCTGTTAACCAGGATGCAATAGAGGTGCTGTGCAGAGATTTTGTGAATTTCCCGTTCAGAGAGTGGTATATTCCGATATGGAGTGTCGGTTGTCTGCAAATAACTTATCTACGAATGAAGGTTGGAATCTTAGAATTCTCTTCGGGCAAGTTTTACTGATGAAATCCGCGTATTGAATAATATGTAGAAAATGGGCAGAAGGTAGATTGAATTCTTTTGCTAGAAGTTGGAATGGTTTGAGGGTATTGTTCACTCCATGGTAAAGAGCATATGCATTGGTTAGCCCTTTATCCCTCCATTTGGAGAATGGTTCGTATTGGAGTCCAGGTGAGAACATTGGGTTACCTTGGATAGGAAGAAACTTGGATACATAGCGTGACAAACCCAATTTTTTCCTCACTTCCTCACTTCCTGCCAAGCAATTATTGTGTCCCTGAAAAGAAAGTTTTGTTTGATATGTCTTGGAGTTTTCTGTAGCGAGCCATGCAAGAGAATGGCTAAGTTGAATGGACATACCATGTCTGATTCTAGACTATGGTTGGAGTATTTAGATGATTGTAAGATCCAGTCCATTCCTGTTCTGAGTAAGCAAGCTACTTAATGTTCGGGAGATTGGCTCCGCCCTCACTCTTCGGGAGAAAAAGTTTGGTCAAAGCTATTCTCGGTTTGCCTTTTTTCCATAAAAAGTTTGTAATTGCCTTGTTTAGAATCTGTATATCTTTATGTTTTAATAGCAAAGGTAAAGTTTTTAGGGGGTATAAGAGGCGGGCAAAGCTGACCATTTTGAATAGTTCACATCTCCCAAAGAGGGAAGGTCGGACCAAGCCTCCAACTCACCCACAATTTTTGAGATCAGGGGAGGATAGTTGACATAATAAAAAGAGGAAGGTTCCTTGCCTATTTTTATGCCCAAATAGGTAATGTGTTTCTCATTTATGTGGAAGGGTGAAGAGGATAACCAAGATCGTGGGGGTTTTGTACTGAGGGGGAGAATCTTGCTCTTGGCGAGGTTATGGCGTTTATTTTCAAGCCCGAGCATTCGCAAAAGTATTCAAATACTGTTTGGATGACGGGGATATCATTTTGGGGGGAGATAGTAAAAATCAGTATATCATCCGCGAAAAGAGCGACCCGCATGTTGACTTGCCCGAATGGGATTCCCTGAATGGAGGATGTGGTGCTGAGATATCTTGACAGAGGTTCAATGGCCAAATTAAAGAGTAAAGGGGAGAGGGGGCATCCCTGTCTCGTGCCCTTATGCAGCCGTATGGGGTTGGATTGTATGCCTGCAGCTATTACTGTGGCTGAGGGTGCACAGTAGAGGCTATGAATAAAGTGGTAGAATGGGCCAGAAATTCCTAATTTTTGCATCACCAAGGATAGCCACTGAAAACTTACATTATCAAAAGCCTTTTCGGAATCTAGGGTGATTATTGCTACATCTTCTAATGGGTGTTGTTTTGCGTATTCTAGTGCGGCTAGAACTTTTCTCAGATTGGAGGAGGCTGACCTGCCTTTGGTAAATCCTGATTGCACGTGGTGGATGAGAGAGGGCGTGATATTTGCTAAGTGAGAGGCCACTATCTTGGAAAAGATTTTGGAGTCGATGTTAAGTAGGAAAATGGGGCGATAGGATCCTGGATCCTTTGGGTCCTTTCCTTTTTTGGTAATAAGTTTAATGATGGCTTGTTGCCCCGTCAGGAGATAGGTTCCGCCGTCCCAGATTGAGTTGTAAACCACTAATAAGGATGGGGTAATTTCCTCTCTTAACAATTTGTAAAATTCGGGCGTATACCCATCCGGGCCTGGAGCTTTGCCGTTGGTTAGGCTGCTAATGGTAACCATAATTTCCTCTTCGGTGATTGGGGTGTTTAACATTTTCAATTGGTCTTGGGTGAAATGAGGAAGGGGTGTAGAGTCTAGCCAGGTAGTTCTACAGTAGGGTCTATTGACTCCTGGGCATATAGGTTAGTGTAGAACTTTTCTAGTGTTTTATTAATGTCTTTAGGAGATGTGGAGATAGTGCCATCCGGATTATGTAAGGCAGTGATATGCGTGGGATATGTGTCCTTAGTGAGTCTGGCCAACAATTTCCCTGCCTTATTCCCATAATTATGAAACTGTAATTGAGTGTAAGACAATTTCATAAGTTCTAAATTGTTCGCCCAGGTATCGAAAAGATCCTTAGCATCCAGCCAAAATTTATGGTTTTCTGCATTGTTCTGAACATTAAGCCGCTCTTGGGCCATTCCAAGTCTGTCGCTGGCTTCTAGATATTGTTTTTGTGAGTCTTTTTTATAAGCCGACGCAAAGGAAATAATCTTTCCTCGCAAAAAGGATTTGCCTGCCTCCCAGAGCAGATTAGGGTTATCTACGTGATATCTATTGTTGTGGGCATAGTCTGACCATGCTTCGGTTAGCATTTGTTTGAAGTTATCATTTTGGTTCAAATGCTTCGGGAATCTCCATTGTCTAAAATCTGGGCAGGTCCTTAGATTGTCTAGGGTGACTAAAATTGGTGAATGATCTGAGATCACCATGTCATGTATATATGATTCTCTGATATTGTGTAGCATGGAGTGAGTGCAGAGGAAATAGTCAAGTCTGGCGAATGAGTTATGAACTGGGGAGAAAAAGGTAAACTCTCTATCCAGGGGGTGGTGAAGCTTCCATACATCTATTGGGCATGAACCATGTGGTAGAGTTGGGTGTACTGGTCAAGTGTGGTTGGTCTCGGATGGTGGCGTGTACTGGATCTGTCTTCATTGTCGCTAATGGTCAAATTAAAGTCGCCCCCTATGAGGTGGAGGATATTACACTCATTTGCTAGTTTAGATGTAAGATTTGTGAAATAAGATTTGTCCGGAGAGTTCAGAGCATAGACGCTGGTTATTCTTATTTCGCTTGATGGGAATTTGATGTGAATTGACACTAACCTGCCGTCTTCGTCTATGTCAAGGGATTTTAAATCATAAGTTAAGTTTTTGTGCAGAAGAATGATTGTACCTGCCTTACGACCTTTGGAAGCTGAGCCTATCACCTTCCCAACCCATAACTTCCACATGCGGAAGAAATCGCTTTCCGCCAGGTGCAACTCCTGAAGCAAAGTGATGTCCATTTTCAGTCTTTTTAGGTGTCTGAGAATTTGCATTCGTTTTATAGGGGAATGTAGCCCTTTAACATTCCAAGATGTTATTTGAATGGATTGCAATGGTCAGGTATGGGGGATAGAGTGCAAGGGGTTGTATGTGGATTTTAGCTGTGAGGAATAGACCAGGGTCAAATTGTGTTGAAACGATTCTGGATTCCGTCTGTGTGGATGGAGGAACCTTCCCTTCTCAAGATAGGAGGGCATGAAAGGAAGAGAGGAAAAACAGAAAGAGGGAAGGTTAACCTTAAGGAATAGAACTTTTCGTGACTTCACTTTTTTCCGTATGCAATTACACCACCGGATGAACCGTTAACCCGCAGGGCAGAAGTGTCTTTGTAGAAGGCAGGCACTGATCTGTAGGTGGAGAGGGTGTGCAGGAGGTGGAACTACAGCATTCCTATGCAGGGTTCTGACTCAATGGGAGTATCCTGTGATGGAATTGCATATACCGTCTCCATTTGGAGAAAAGAACACATTAGAGACTCTAAAAACAAAATGAATAACCGAAACTGATAACTGAACAGACTTCAAAGAAAGTAGCATATATGTCCATATGTCCATCTGAAAGAACCACCTGTCATAAGGCCTGTTATTGTAGCCCAGCTTGTAGGCTGTAGGTTCTTGGGGGGTGATGCTTCCGAAGACATAGTTACCTGTACCCCACTGAGTGTGTCCCTGATTATGTTCAACGGTGCTCAGATTGGTCGAGTGGGGAGGTGGGTTTTAGACGTTTAGGAGGGTCTTTCCTCGGGCTCCTTTGCTCCCTTGGCCCACGTTTCACTTTATCCGCGTAGGTATCGGATGTGCTCAGGCGGGAGTGCTCGTAGAAATGCGTTTGCTTTTTCCAGAAACTGGAAGGTGAGTTGTTCCCCGTCGGGGCTTGTGAGCGTAGGATTGCAGGGTACGCTAACGTGAAGCGGATGCTCCTTTTGTAAAGCTCTGCACAAATCGGTTGGAATTCTTTGCGTTTGCGGGATACCTCCGCTGAATAATCCGCAAAAAGTTGAAGTTTGTGACCCTCTATCACCACAGACTATGCTGTTCAGAAGCTCTGCAGTATGTCCGTGCAGTCGGGTGCTTACGATCGTTTGCCGGGGCTCCGATCTGGTGAGCTCTTTCCACTGTGCAGCGGCGGTTTATGCCGAGGGCCTCTGGGAGGATGGAGGTACATAGGTCTAGTTGGTAGCCCAGTTTGTAAGATTCAGGGAGGCCAATTATCCTCAGATTGTTCCTCCTGGAACGATTCTCGAGATCTTCCATGCGTTTTTGCAGATGTTGCTGGTCTTGTATGAATTTTTCTATTTCTGTGCTCATGTTATAATGATCATCCTCCACTGAGGCTATTCCACAAGTGGGCGCAACTTTGAAGCGTGACATATTGACTATCAATTTTAAAAAATGGGCTAACTTTACTGTTGTCTTATTTTTTAATTCAAAAAAGTGATTTTTTTCCAAAAAATGCGCTTGTAAGACCGCTGCGCAAATACTTTGTGACAAAAAGTATTGCAACAACTGCCATTTTATTCTCTAGGGTGTTAGAAAAAAATATATATAATGTCTGGGGGTTCTAAGTAATTTTCTAGCAAAAAAAAGTTTTTAACACCAAATCTCAGAAAGAGGCTCAGTCCTTAAGTGGTTAAACCCCAGCTGAATTAAGGTGAAAGCCATGCAAAAAAAGGCTCTGTCCCATCACAAAAAAGGTATGATTCTTTCTCAGGCTTTGAAATAGGAGAGTTATCTCCAACTTTGCTAGTTGGGCTTGACAGATCTTACAAAGGGAAAAACCTCCACTTTCATACACTGGAATCCTAAGGCAAAACTTCCTGACAATTTAAGCAGGCTTTCTTCCTAGAAACCCATCATCATAATTCCAGACCTTCAGAAAGAATTTTTAGTGCAATTGATACTTTAAAACTTGGCCTTGGGTGGGTTTTGTCACCAGCTAGTTGGGTAAGAAGAGCACCCTGTTGTGTTCTTGAGCCAAAAGTTCACTCGGCCTAAAAAAAATTATTTTCCTTTTGGAAAATACAGATCCAAGTATCATCAAGCAGTTTGTATAATTTGCTACTGATAACAAGAAATGAAGTAAATTAAATTCCCTGTAGCCAGGAATAATAGACTCCCCCAGCAAAAATAGACTTACCCTCAGCAACAATAGACCCTACACCAGTGCTGTTTCTTGGCCTAGGCAGACAAGGCCCAGGCCTAGGGTGGCACTTTGCGGGGGCGGCAAAAAGCCGCCGCCCCCCGCATCAAAACAACCCCCCAGACCCGTCTTTCCGTGGCCGTCTCCCGCACAAATACAGCGGCCGGCTTGCTATAGCCGGGTACTTGTGGGCAGTATGACGTGCTTGGCCAAGGGGGGTGGGGGGGCGCAATCTGACTGGCGGAGGCGGAGCCTTACGCTCCGCCTACCCTCCTCTGTGCAGCTTTCTACACAGCATCGTCTCTCCGGTCCTGGGCGGGATCTATCGAAGAGGAGGTGGAATCTATCGAGGAGGAGGCGGCGGATATCGTGATTATCAACTCCCTAAGGAAGTTGATAATAGGAGGAGGAACCCAGCGCTGGATGTGGCTTGTGAATTCAGCAAAGCTAAAATAAATCTTTGGAGGAGATCCAGAGACAGCTCATCCCACTGCAGGCAGTACAAGACTCTCAGGATACCCCCTCTGATCGGGTAAATGGACATCCATCCTCCCCCATACATAAAATGCTCTCCAAGTAGTCAGGGTTCCCCCATACACTAACCCCCCCACACACACATATATATTTGAAGCTTTCATATACACTCCCCCCTCCATGCAGTCATACATTACCTCCCCCCTCCTCCATGCAGTCATACATTACCTCCCCCCTCCATGCAGTCATACATTACCTCCCCCTCCTCCATGCAGTCATACATTTCCTCCCTCCCCCCTCCATGCAGTCATACATTACCTCCCCCCTCCTCCATGGAGTCATACATTACCTCCCTCCCCCTCCATGCAGTCATACATTACCTCCCCCCCTCCATGCAGTCATACATTACCTCCCCCCTCCATGCAGTCATACATTACCTCCCCCCTCCATGCAGTCATGCATTACCTCCCCCTCCATGCAGTCATACATTACCTCCCTCCCCCCTCCATGCAGTCATATATTACCGCCCTTCCCCCTCCATGCAGTCATACATTACCGCCCTTCCCTCTCCATGCAGTCATACATTACCTCCCCCCTCCATGCAGTCATACATTACCGCCCTTCCCCCTCCATGCAGTCATACATTACCCCCCCTCCATGCAGTCATATATTACCTCCCCCTCCATGCAGTCATACATTACCTCCCTCCCCCTCCATGCAGTCATACATTACCTCCCTCCCCCTCCATGAAGTCATACATTACCTCCCCATTACCTGTCAAAAACAGGTACCCATTCCCCCCTCCCCCCTGATAGGTGCCAAATGAGCCTAAAGAGGAAGGGGTGTGGTTTACAGATGATAGGGTGGGTCTTAAACCGGAAGGGGTGTGGTTACGGCAGGAAGGGGTGGGTCGTATTTAAATTAGGGAGTGCATGAGTTTAGTCAGGCCTAGGGCAGCACAAGACCTAAATACACCACTGCCCTACACAACAAAATGGCCCCCCAGCAACAATAAATCTACCCCAGCAACAACAGACCTCTGCCAGCATTAGGTCTCCCAGCATCCAACATTAATAGACCTCCTCCCTCAATAGTAGATCCCTCCCAGCAGCAGTTGACCCCACAGCAACATAAGCACCCCCCCCCCACAACAATAGATCCCCTACTAGCCACAATAAACATATCAGGAAATCAAAAAATCCCCCCAACAATAGATCCTCCCCAGTGACAAAATATCTCCCAGCAGCCAGCCACATTAGACCCTTCAGCACACTCATCACCCGGAACTGTGCTCCACCCACGTTCCTGCTGAAAAAAAGCCCTGGCTATAGCAGTAGAGAGGCACCCACCAACCAGCTGGATAAGTACAAAAGCAGGTCACCCTGGCATGGCATGGGCATATCTAGGGTGTGGAGTCTAAGTACTAACCAGTGTTCACCAGAGCTCTTAATGGTGGAGATGGGATTTGATGCATGTTAGTACCAGGTTGTAGTCCTCAGGATCGCACCAGCAGGAGGTAAGTAAGCCATGGTCCAGTAGTTGGTATAGCAAGTAGGGATAAGCAGAGGCCTAGTCAGTAGACAAGCAAAAGGCCAGTAACGAAAGGTTGCAGGTTGGGATCAAGCAGAAGCATAGTTGAAGAATAAGTCAAAGGTCGGTAATGAGTAGTAGCAAAGATACGGAGGGCAGCAGGAGTGACAAGAGCAAGACGTTGGCTGGAGGGAGCACAATAATCTGGCAAACAGGAAGTGCAGATACATTTTTTAACCACTTGACATCCGGCCATAGCCGAATGACGGCTACAGCGCGGATGTCAATTCCCGGGACGGCCTCCCCTTTCCTCCCCTTTCCTCGCTCCCCGTGCGCGCTCACGAGCGCGCATCGGGGAAATTCTGTGCTGGCCGTGTCCCTTGGACACAGTCAATCACAGATCGCTGTAAATGGCCAATCACAGCGGCCATTTACAGCGCGATCGCGATGGCCAATGAGCGATGATCTCAAATGTAAACATTTGAGATCATCTCTCATTGCCAGCTCTCTCTCCTCACACAGAGACAGCGTGTGAGGAGAGAGAGAATCTGTGAGTTACAAAAAACCTTTTTACTGTGCCTACAGTGCCAATCAGTACAGTGCCAATCAGTACAGTGCCCCATCAGAACAGTGCCCATCAGTACAGTGCCCCATCAATACAGTGCCCACCTGTGCAAATCGGTGCCCACCTGTGCCAATCAGTGCCCACCTGTGCCAATCGGTGCCCACCTGTCTGCCATCGGTGATCAGTGTCCATTTGCACATCGTTACAATCAGTGCCCACCTGTTCCACCTCATCAGTGCCCACCTGTGCCACCTCATCAGTGCCCACCTGTGCCATCTCATCTGTTCCCACCTGTGCCAATCAGTGCCCATCTGTGCTGAATCAGTGCACATCTGTGCCACCGCATCAGTGCCCATCTGTGCCACCTCATCAGTGCCCATCTGTGCCGCTCCATCTGTGCCACCCTATCTGTGCCACCTCATCTGTGCCCAGCTGTGCCACCTCATCTGTGCCACCTCATCAGTGCACATCTGTGCCATCTCAGTGCACATCTGTTCCGCCTCAGTGCCCACCTGTGCCACCTCATCAGTGCCCACCTGTGCCACCTCATCGGTGAGCACCTGTGCGACCTCATCAGTGCCCACCTGTGCCAATCAGTGCCCCTCTGTTCCGCCTCATCAGTGCACATCTGTTCCACCTCATCAGTGCACATCTGTTCCACCTCATCAGTGCCCACCTGTGCCACCTCATCAGTGCCCACCTGTGCCAATCAGTGCCCACCTGTGCCAATCAGCGCCCACCTATGCCAATCTGTGCCCATCTGTGCCGCCTCATCAGTGCACATCTGTTCCACCTCATCAGTGCATATCTGTTCCACCTCATCAGTGCACCTCTGTTCCACCTAATCAGTGCACATCTGTTCCGCCTCATCAGTGCTCACCTGTGCCGCCTCATCAGTGCCCACCTGTGCCGCCTCATCAGTGCTCACCTGTGCCGCCTCATCAGTGCTCACCTGTGCCGCCTCATCAGTGCTCACCTGTGCCGCCTCATCAGTGCCCACCTGTGCCACCTCATCAGTGCACATCTGTTCCACCTCATCAGTGCACATCTGTTCCACCTCATCAGTGCACATCTGTTCCACCTCATCAGTGCCCCTCTGTGCTACCTCAGTGCCCATCTGTGTTCATCAGTGCTGCCTCATCAGTGCCCATCAGTGCAGGCTTAGCATACACCTGTGTAGTCGCATCACCACCAGCAACCATGTCCAAAAGATGCTTTTCCGCCGAGTAGGCGTTCCAAATACTTTCCCAGGCCGACGAGAGCAACGGGGAGCTCTCTTTTTCAGATTCCCTTTCAGGCTCCAATTCTGAGTCGGACATAAATTATGAGCCAGTCCTCAGTAGTGGAACACTGAGTGACTCAGAGGAGGAAGATATTCGGCCTGCCAAACGAAGGCGTTCTGGTTAGGAGGCAGTGGCATCCACCAGCACCGCAGTGCCATCCACCAGCACCGCAGTACCTCGGCAAGAAAGGCCAAGGACCTATGCCAGCCTTCCCTATGCCCTGCAGAACCCCTTGTGGCTTCCTCCTAATTCAGGAGAAGCCAACATTCCCCCTTTCACTGCCCAGCCAGGAGTTCTGGTGGACACTGAGAATTTTTCCCCAATTCATTTTTTTGATTTAATTTTTACCGAGGACATGCTATCAAATATTGTGGCCCAGTGCAACCTTTATGCACACCAATTTATTTTAAATAATCCAACGTCCTACTATGCCCGTCCCTACAAGTGGAGAGACCTAACGGTGGAGGAGTTGAAGGTTTTTTTAGGCCTCACATTTAATATGGGACTCACCAAAAAAAACACTTTGATGTCCTATTGGTCAACCCACCCCATCCAACACATGCCAGTATTCTCCAAGGTAATGCCCAGAAACAGATACCTCATGATAATGAGGTTCCTTCATTTCAATGACAATACCCAGTGCCCTCCCCGAAATGACCCAAATTATGACAGGCTTTTCAAAATTCTGCCGCTTCTAAATTATCTTTCTGAAGTATTCCCCCAGCTGTTTACCCCGTACCAAAACATATGTGTGGATGAGTCCCTTGTTAAATTTAGTGGCAGGCTTAAAATAAAACAATTTATTCCCAGTAAAAGGGCCCGCTTTGGGGTGAAGATATGCAAATTATGTGACCGAGTCACAGGGTACATATATGCCTTCAAAGTGTACGAAGGGAAGGACATCCAGCTGCAATCCCCTAATTGCCCAGACTACTTGGGATCAAGCGGGAAAATTGTTTGGAACCTCATATACCCCCTACTGGAAAAAGGCTACAATTTATACATAGACAACTTCTACACATCTCTGCCCCTGTTCCACAACCTTCACCAGAAGAAGACGCCAGCATGTGGCACCGTAAAAAAGAACTGGAAGGGCTTTCCTCAAAGTCTTGTCAATAAGAAATTGAGAAAAGGAGAAACGGCAAGTCTACGAAACAACGAGATTTTGGCAGTGAAGTGGAGGGACAAAAGAGATGTCTACATGTTGTCTTCAGTCCACAATGATACCTTCGTGGAAATCCCCAGAAGGAATGGCCCCATACTAAAACCTAAATGCATCTATGATTATAATTTGTTTATGGGGGGAGTCGACTTCAATGACCAAATGCTGGAACCATACCTTGCCACAAGACGGACATACCATTGGTATAAAAAAGTCGCAATTTATTTTTTTCAAATGGCCATACATAATTCATATGTAATTTATCGTAACTCCACCCAAAACCCAAAACGCTTCCTTGGCTACCAGGAGGAAGTTTTCACTGCCCTTATATTCCCAAACGGCCCACCAGAAAATATTCGATCAGATGTTCTAAGTGGACTCTCCAAACGCCACTCTAAAATCCCTCCCAAACCAACAGGCCAACAACGGCAAAAAAAATCTAAGGTGTGTACCAGAGCAGGATTCAGAAGAGACACATCTTTTTATTGTGCACAATGTCCTTCCGAACCAGGCCTCTGCATAGGTGAATGTTTTCGCCGTTACCATACTTCAGTAAATTATTAGTGAAGTATGGTAAACGTAAGCCTCAGTTCCTGCAATTTACCCTCACACCCCTTATGCCACTGCCTGCTCTGTAACTGACCCTGGCTTGTTATTGGACCACGCTTCTGTCTGCCGATTCTGTACATACCCCTGCCTGATCTGGAACTGACCCTGGACTGTTATTCTACCATGCTTCTGCCTAACGATTCTGCACATACCTCTGCCTGATCTGGAACTGACCCTGGACTGTTATTCGACCATGCTTCTCCCTAATGATTCTGTACATACCTCTGCCTAATCTGGAACTGACCTTGGACTGTTTGACCATGCCTCTTGCCTGACTCTTGGACTGATCTTGTACCCTGCAATTGGACTAGTGGGATTCAACACGGGGTCTCACATATGTGAGGGGCTCCAGAATAGTTTTTCTGGATGAAGAAAACAATTTTTTTTTGTTTTCTCAATCCTAGATTAGGGTCTGGAGACTCGGAGGCTTCAAAGAGATTTGGGTGGGAGAAGCCTCTACCCCTGTCCCCATTCTGTCCTGAACGAGGCACTACTTCTGCCTGTAGGACTTACTGCTGTCATGCTTCTGCCTGTCGCACTGACCACACCACATGGACCTGCCTACTACCAGGACCAATATTTTTGGCACTGCTGACAATATCTCTGCCTGCACTGACCCTGGACTTTATATGGACAGTAACCCTGCCTGCTGCCTGGACAATTGTGTTCGCCGTTGCTGACCAAGTCCCTGCCTGCTGCCTGGACCAGTGCTATCCTCCTGTGTACAACTGCGCTACTACAACTACAGGTAATCTTTTGTTTACGCTTTGCTCAGCATAATGTATTTTGAGGTGTAATTCTTGGTATGTACATGCTATGTGTCCCTGGAACACCTGACGGTGTTCCTTGCATGTTTCATTTTTTTTCCACATTTTCCAAAAACTTCTGGAAAAAAATGAACTATTCAAAAGACTCATTATGCCTTATAGATTATACGTTGGGGTGTTAGCTTTCAAAAATGGGGTCATTTTGTGGGTGTTTCCATTGTCCTGGTTCTCCAGGGCCTTCAAAAATGTAATAGGTGGGATGAAATAGGTTGAGAAATGTGATGTGTAATTTATGCTCCTAGAACACCTGATGGTGCTCCCTGCATGTTGGGCTTCTGTATGTGGCCAGGCAGTGAAAAAGTCCCACACATGTGGTATCGTAACACTCAGGAGGAGTAGCAGAGTGTATTTTGTGGTGTCTTTTTTGCTATCTAAATGCTATGTGTTGGAAATATCTTATAAACGGACAACTTTGTGTAAAAAAAAATGCGTTTTAATTTTTTTCCCACATTTTCCAAAAACTTCTGGAAAAAAATGAACAGTTCAGAAGACTCATTATGCCTCATAGATTATACGTTGGGGTATTAGCTTTCCAAAATGGGGTCATTTTGTGGGTGTTTCCATTGTCCTGGTGCTCCAGGGCCTTCAAAAGTGTAATAGGTGGTTGAGAAATGTGATGTGTAATTTATGCTCCTAGAACACCTGGTGGTGCTCCCTGCATGTTGGGCCTCTGTATGTGGCCAGGCAGTGAAAAAGTCCCACACATGTGGTATTGCTATACTCGGGATGAGTAGCAGAATGTATTTTGGGGTGTCATTTGTGGTATACACATGCCATGTGAGAGAAATAAGCTATTACAATGACAATTTTGTGGGGGGAAAAAATAAAAATAAAAAATCTCAATTTTGCAAAGAATTGTGGGAAAAAAATACAACTTCAAATAACTCACCATGCCTCTAACTAAATACCTTGAAATGTCTAAAAAGGGTTTTTTTGGGGGGCATTTGTACTTTCCTGGCTTGTTAGGGTCTCAAGGCCACCAGTACATCAGATGAGATAATTTTTTTATGATTTGTACCATAGCTTGTAGACTCTAAAATTTTCACACAGACCAAATAATTTCCACTAATTTTTGGTTATTTTTACCAAAGATATGTAGCATTATAAATTGTGGCCAAAATTTATGAAGGAAAATGACTAATTTGCAAAATTTTATCACAGAAATTAAGAAAAATTTGTTTTTTTTCAAAATTTTCGGTCTTTTTTCATTTATAGCGCAAAAAATAAAAAACCCAGAGGTGATCAAATACCACCAAAAGAAAGCTCTATTTGTATGAAAAAAAAGGACAAAAAATCATTTGGGTACAGTGTTGCATGACTGAGTAATTGTCACTCAAAGTGTGAGAGCACTGAAAGCTGAAAATTGGTCTGGATAGAAGGGGGGTTGAAGTGCCCAGTAAGCAAGTGGTTAAATCAGAAAATTCATAGGAGGAGCAAAGAATTCAAGGTTCAAGAAAAACGGGGTTCATCGCAAGGAATTTTCCAGGGAGCTGTCTGGCATCCCAGGTGGCTCAGCAAGAAAAGACATTGCCAGACACAGTAGAATTTGCAACTTCAGACCCAGGTTCTGATAATAAGTCGGTTTCTTTGCCTTTTTGCTGAAGAAAGTGATTTGTGTTTGTTTTGTAAAGAAACAAAATGGACCTTGGTTTTCTTAAGACTGTTGAAGCTGACCATCTCCCTCAACATCTACTTTCTCTTGTTCCCCTTCTGTCTCCTCTCACAAAATTGTGTGTATTTCTTTATTTATAAAATAACTTTCTCAGGAAATCCTCCCTGAACTTCATGATCTCTCGTCAAGGCAATAGGATGTTGCCATAGTCTGCAACTTCTTGGGATACAAATATCACACATCCTAGGAGGCGGCAGGGTATTGTATGGCACATGTACCATGCCACATCATCATCATGGTTTTTACAGCCAGCCCACAGATGATGATCTGCAGTGCATGCACATCATCATGGGGCCAGCTTCAGAAAAGCAGAAGAGACAGCCGGGCCCAATGACATCAGAAGAAGATGCTAGCAGAATGTAAAAGGTTGATACATTTAAGTACAAACGTATGAGTATAAATGGTATAGAGCCTGGGATTAAAAGTACCATTTCAATCTTTGCAAATGACACCAAGCTATGCAGGGAAATAGCATCTGTACAGGATGTCTCAAACTTACAAGCCAACCTCAATGCACTGTTTAATTTGACAAATTAGGTTTAATGCTGATAAAAAAGTAGAGCTATTCACTTGGGGGCTAACAATATGCATACATCATACATACTATGGGGGAGTACAACTGTAGTGGAGAAGGATCTGGGGGTTTTGGTAGATCATAAGCTTAATAATAGCATGCAACGCCAAGCTGCAATTTCCAAAGTGATAAAAGTACTCTCTTGTATTAAGAGAGGTATGAACTCCAGAGAGAGAGATATCATTTTGCCCCTGTACAAATGATTAGTAAGACCTCATCTGCAATATGCAGTTCAATTTTGGGCACCAGTTCACAAAAAAGGAATATCAGGGAACTGGAAAAAGTGTAGAGAAGAGCAACCAAGCTGATAAGAGGTACGGAGGAGCTCAGCTATGAGGAAAGATTAGAGGAACTGAATTTATTCTCTCTTGAGAAGAGGAGATTAAGGGGGGGGTGATTAACATTTAAAAATACATAAGTGGTCCATATAATGAACTCTGTGTTGAGTTATTCACCTTAAGGTCATCACAGTCTGGAGGAAAAGAGATTTAACCTCCAAATAGCGAAAGGCCAGCTCAGTAAAAATAGTCCTGTATTCTTTCCTAAATGCACAAATTGTAACTGGATACTAATTTTTATAGGTAAGGTTGATTCAAGGATTATCCGATTGCCTCTTATACCATGTACACACAAGCGGAAATTCCGACAGAAAAAGTCAGACGGGAGCTTTTCATCGTATATTCCCCATCTGACTTTTTACGTCGAAAATTCTGACGGACTTAGATAGAGAACATGTTCTAAATTTTTCCGACGGAACCAATTCCTATGGTAAAAACCGCTCATCTGTATGCTGTTCCGACATACCAAAAACGACGCATGCTCTGAAGCAAGTACAAGACGGAAGCTATTGGATACTGGCTATTGAACTTCCTTTTTCTAGTCCTGCTGTACATGTTGTACGTCACCACGTTCTTGATGGTCGGACTTTGGTGTGACCGTGTGTATGCAAGACAGCTTGAGCGGAATTCCGTCGGAGAAACCTTCAGAGTTTATTCCGACGAAAAAAACACTTGTGTGTACACGGCATTAGGGGATCAAAAAGTAACATTTTACCTCCGCTGGAGTAAATTGGATCATGTTTTATTTATTTTTTTACATCCTCTGGATCAACCGTGGTTGGAAGATTGTGTATATAGAGGTTTTCAAATTGTATGTGTGTGTTTTTGTTTACTCTGTGGGTTAAACTGGATGGGCCAGACTCTTTTTTTCAACCAGACTAACTATGTGTGTACAGTATGCATTATGGAATACAGATCTGCATTGATTTGTGTATTTTACATCTGCCTGGAGTTCAGCATTAAAGTAAACCTGTCATAAGAGTGGTATGTCATCTGCTATTCTTACTTATTTACCCCCTGCAACCTCCTATTGTACCTGTCACCTTGGTGCTGCTCCGGGAGTCACTCAAATCTGCCTCCGGTGACTCGCAGGTAGTCATTTTTCCATCTTTAGGCACTCTGGGTTGCCTGCTGGGTTCGGGGAGTACTGTCTGGGTGGGTGGTAGGCACCAGGCGCTCCATGGTCATGCCCCGGGCGGTGTGATGCACGAGCATGTCTGACAATTCACAAAACGTATTGTTTGTTTCACTTATGTCTAGTCTATTGCACTTTATTATCATTTTTGTTTGATTGTGAATTTCTCATTATAGAATTTACAGTAGCGATACAGGTAGAACCAACTGTCCCTGAGGAAGCCACTTCTGGCGAAACATGTAGGACCTTTGACTACCTGCTTACAAGATTGGCCACCACACTACCAGGCTAAATCTTGTAATCACTGCTACAAATGGTTTTAACTCTCTGTAGTTTGGTGCACACCCTGTATATGTAACATTATACAAATCTTTTTAACTTTGTTAATAAAATATTATATGTTTTATCTTATGTATTTTGGTTTTCCTTTGGCACCGTAATAATCCCTGCATCCCTGGTCCATATAACTTTTGAAAAATATTGGGATGAGGTGTCGTATCGTACTGAGGACTACTCAGTTACTCCAACCCTATTTTTTAAGCCCTGAATTTGGTGTTTAACCACTTCAATACAGGGCACTTAGGCACCTTCCTGCCCAGACCAATTTTCAGCTTTCAGCGCTGTCGCAGTTTAATGACAATTGTGCGGTCATGCTACACTGTGCCCAAACTAAATTTTTATCATTTTGTTCCCACAAATAGAGCTTTCTTTTGGTGGTATTTGATCACCTCTGCGGTTTTTATTTTTTGCTAAACAAATTAAAAAAGACCGAAAATTTTGAAAAAAAATAAACGTTTTGCCTCTGTTTCTGTTAAAAAAAATTGTAAATAAGTAAGTTTTCTCTTTCATTGATGGGCACTGATAAGGCGGCACTGACAGGCACTGATACGGCGGCACCGATGAGGTGGCACCAATGAGCGGGCACTGACGGGCCCTGACGATGGGCACTGATATGCGGCACTGATGGGCACTGGTAGGCGGCACTGATGGGTGGCACTCATATGCAGCACTGATGGGCATTGGTGGCACTGGTTGGCACTGATGGGCACTGATGGGCGACACTGATGGGCAATGAAAGGCGGCACTGATAGGCAGCACTGCTGGGCACTGATAGGCGGCACTGCTGGGCACTGATGGGCACTGATACGTGACACTGATGGGCACTGATACGCGGCACTAAAATGAGGCACTGATGGGCATCCCTGGTGGCACTGGCAGTGGTAGGCATTGCAGTGGGCACTGACTGGCAGCTGCCTGGGCACAGATTGGCAGCTTCCTGGGCACACAGTGGCATTTCCCTGGTGGTCTAGGGGCATACCTGGTGGTCCAGTGTGGATCGCTTCCCTGGTGGCCCAATCAGCACAGACCCCCCCTGTCAGGAGAGCAGCCGATCGGCTCTCCTCTACTCGCGCCTGTCAGATGCGAGTGAGGAAAAGCCGATCACCGGCTCTTCCTATTTACATCGTGATCAGCCATGATTGGATCACTAGATCGGTGTTGCAGGGTGTCAGACTGACACCCCGCAACAATGATCGCCGCGATGCGCGCCCCCGGGGGTGCACAGCGGCTCGATATTCCTGATCACGTCATATCACGTCCCATCAGGAATATCAAACCACTTTGCCGCCATCATTCTGTAATAGGGCGGGCGGCAAGTGGTTAAATACACATCCTCTGGGCTGGGGCGTCCTCTGCACTATACATTACAGTAAAAAATTGAATTTGTGGGATATAGGTATTTGTTGCTTTTTGTATTATTTAATTTCTTTGTATCTGTGGTAATTTTTTTCATAACAAAAAAACTTTCCCAATTCATATATTGCTATTTCCGTAGACATCATGGCTGACTTTTGTGGGGAAGCCTGGGAAAATTAAATGACCAAAATTCAAACTTCCCATACAGCTTCGAACTTGATAAATCCTTCGTTAGGTTTCAACGCCTATTAGAAAAAAAGGTCCATATTTATTGGCACAAAATTTATTTTGAGAAGTATGTTGAACATCAAATTGTCCCCTGGGGGCTCAGGATACAAATTTTTCCCAATATTAAGAAAGTCACCGACCCCCTTAAAAAATCATGGGAAGATAATTTGCAAACCTGTTCCTTCAACATGATTAGTATGCTGTGTCAACAGTATGAGCAGGAATTGGATCTACTTGATGCTTCGATCAATGAATGGCTTTCTGATCGTGCCACTGACATGTCTTCCTCAAGGTTAGCCCAAAGGGACAAGAACCTGCGGGCCCACCTTGAGGAATACACGGTGGACATGGTCAATGCCAAGGAAAACAAATTTCTGCGGGACAAACTGGCCCATACTAATAGCTATGCCTATAGATGGGACAGTAGTGTCCCCAAAAAATCCACAAGGAAACCTAGCTCTGAGAATGCACCTAAAAACAACAATGAGGCACCTAATGTTTTCTCCACTTCTTTTTCTTCTAGCACATCTACCACATACCGAGATTTATCACAGGACAGAATCCCTAAGAAAAGAAAGGGTGAATTACCCACTACCTCTATGGACTCTATTCGGCGCACCTTTGGAGTTACTAATGCAACCAAACCTATGGTAGCTCGACCCAAAACTACCAGCACTTCCACTCCTTTAACACAAGCACTGCCATGACCACCGCTCACTACCACTCGCACTGCACACTCTGCACTCACAGCGATGACACCAGCACCCCTCGCTCTCCCTGCTCCCATTGGAAGACGGGTAAGTGAACCTAATCTCACTTCTATGTTTCCTACGGTCACACAACCCACTGACCCCAAGATTGCTCCAATTTTTTTAGCTCAAGCATTGGACTCTCTGCAGAGTCCCATACCACATCATCCAGAAGCCCCCCCTTACAACAAACCCACGATTTAGATGTAGTCAATCTCTCTTCTTTTCCTCTAACCAAAGAACAAATAAAGGTGCTCCAGCTAGGCCTTACTTTTTGTCCTTCCGCCGAGTTCAACAAATTCCAATTCGTCAAAGACATTTATTTATTTGCGAGGAAATGGATGTATAAGGTTATCTACAATTAACCTTCTCAAACTCAGGCCATTGAGCCTTTAACACAGAATACTATTCCAACATTGGCTGAAATTCAGGCCATTGAGGACCTTCTAACACTTTTGGAAGAGGGCGGCACAGATGACGAATATCATCCATCCCTGGATGGCACTTGTATTGTGGTCTCTGGTGTCTCCTTTCCTCCTCCCTCCTCTTTCAAACCTAAATCCAAATCCTTTCCCACTCTTTCCACCAATCCCAATATTTGGACATTTGTAGAACAAATTACTAATGCAATTAAACATCAAGAGTTTTCCACTCCTCACTCGTCCAATCTATCCCTTGCTCACAAGCGGGCCTTAAAGGCTTTACAAAACCACCCTGGGCTGGTTATTAAACCAGCCGACAAGGGTGGGAACGTGGTTGTTATGGATGTTGCGGCATATGAATCCATGTGCCGCAACATCCTTGACAACAAAGACTGGTATCGACCTATTTCTCGACTACTCATTGATAATTTTGCTACTGAATATTATGAACTTATCTTTTCTGCCTACCAACAAGGTATTATAGACACCAATACTTGGAAATTTCTGAATGTGAAAGACCCCAAAATACCAACCTTTTACGCTCTACCAAAACTGCATAAATCCTTGGAGTCTCCTCCCGGCCACCCCATCATGTCCGGGTGTCAATGTCTTACTGAAAACGCAAGTGCGCTTGTGGACAAGTATCTCAGTCCACATGTCACATCACTCCCCTTGTACGTCAAGGATACGATACACCTTCTTCGTATCCTTGAGGACTTACACCTACCACCAAACGTATGGTTGGTTGTGTTAGACGTAGAAAGTCTTTACAACGTTATTCCCCACAACGGCATTGAAGTGGTTACTAAATTGTTACAAGAAAGAGGCCCTAAATTTGAAGCTTATGGCCAATTTGTTATTAATCTTTTACATTTCATTTTGACATGGAATCATTTCATGTTTGGCTCTTCCCACTTCCTCCAGGTACAGGGTGTGGCTATGGGCACCAAATGTGCACCATCCTACGCAAACCTGTACCTGGGGGGGTGGGAAAGAGAACTTTTTGCCAATCATGACTTAATCCAGTTTCTGCGCCACGTGGTGTCGTGGCACAGATATATTGATGACGTGATTTTTTTCTGGTCTGGTACTTGGGAAAAACTTTCTCAATTCATTGATACTTTAGCCACTAATACTTACAATCTTAAATTCACAATGGAGTGTAGCCAGACCAAAATCACTTTTTTGGATTTAGAGATTCAACTAGACTCCAATGGTAATCTTTTCTCATCATTATACCGTAAGGAAACATCTGGAAACACTATCCTTCACGCCAACAGTGCCCATCCAAAAACACTCCTAAACAGTATTCCATATAGTCAGTATCTTCACATTAAACGCAATTGTTCGAATCCAGGTTGAGGACTTTCGGTACATTTCCTTGTGGAAATTGTGATATATGCGACTTTATCTATGACTCACGCGAAACCCCGTTCCCTAACGGTCGCACTCATAGAATTAAACATACTATCACGTGTCAATCTGTAGGTATAGTATACCTGGCCACTTGCACGTGTGGCTGCTATTACGTTGGGAAAACCAAACGTCCATTTTGTGTATGTATTAGGGACCACATAAAACCACTTTACAAGCGGAAGACATCTACCTCTATTAATCGACATGTGGCAGACCAACACAACTTTAATCCCCATGTTATCAGTTTCATGGCCCTTGAGCATGTTCCTCTACACGCCAGAGGCGGTGACATTGATCAAAAACGACTTCAACTCGAGACCAAATGGATACATACCCTGGATGCCACTAAATTTCCAGGGATAAATGAGTACATTAGTTTCAAATCATTTCTTTAAAACTTTTTTACTACGACTTAATTATAGATATAGATAGATATACTTTCTTCTCCCATAACCTCCTTCCCCATGCTCTAAGTCGACCCTGTACATCCTGGATATAGCTTATGTCCCTGATATTGAAAACATTACATCAATTAGATATTATTTTTTGTTTCCATTCATTCATACCAGTCAAATATGTATAGATATACTTTGGTTGTTTATTATTTCATGATGTTTCATGTCGAGTTGATGATTCTGTCTACTAGTTTATATTTGTAATTTGTGTATTGTCGGACCTGCCATATCCGCGTGACACACTGGGGACCTAGCCTTTTTCACCTAAATGGTGTGCGGGTGGTTGGGGCTTATGGTTCCTCACATGTCCCCGGTGCCTCATCCCGCAATTTGGACTTTCCATTGAGCTCTTTCCAACACTCCGGTGTCATTCCTTCCCTTTCCATTTCCCCTTCCCCCTCCTTTTTTCCCCCTCCCCCCGGCACCGTTCCCCTGCCCCGATATGGCTCCCCTGGGTCAGCCTATAGTTACTATTCCTGCTGGGTCTTCGTGGGCAGTGTGATTATACCCCTGTGTTGTTCATCCGGGTCTTCAGTGTTACTCTGGCTGTATGGACACCCAAGGGCAATGCAGTTCCAGCATTTGCCTGCCTTTTGCCACAGCCATTCTGGCGATCTTTTGATCGGTCCACCTTTTCCAGTAGACTGTGAAGCCGCTTCTTCATCGGCTTCACAGTCTAGCGCCTTGTCCGCCGCGCGTTGGTACACGCAGGGTCTGACACTGGACCTTGTAGGCCCGGGAGCTTTGTTGTCGCGCGCATGCGCAGTGGCATCTCTCGTCCGCTCACACGTGCAGTGATGTCAGACGCTGCACCTGTGTTGGGGGGTATAAGATCGCCGTCGTCCCCGGCCAGAACAACGCCGGGGACTACAGGACACCCATGCTATAGCCACCACTCCTTTTGGTAAGCTCATAAGCCTCCTATTACCCATTTATTCGATGTCCGTCACATTATTAGCAACTTACATGTGCCTTCTCCCTTTATCCTCCTTGCAGTGGGATGTGCCTTTCGTTGCACTAAGCTTACACATTCATGATTAGTTACCAATCCAGTATACTGTGATACCAGTTTGAGATCTTATCCCTGGGTAAGTGTACCACATACCCGGATTCTTGTAGAAACTTTCACCAGTGTTCACATATGACACTTGGTCTTTTACCCTCTGCATTTATATAATACGGTCTATTTGGACTACATGCTTTACCCTTACAACTACATTCTATTAATTATTTGTAGATGTTCTTGTGCATTTCCTGCTACCATCCATCTGGCATTTTTGATGATACTATCTTAGCGTGTTTGGTGTCCTGCTTTTTTGAGCATTATACATATATTGTAAGTATAATTTTTGAGACTATGTTAGTCCAACCCCATGTTTTTTGGCTTGTGGATCCAGAGTCACTTTGGTACCCACTTAAGCTGTTTTATTTATCTTACTATATATACATCTTTTTACCAGGTCCTCTTATTTACCCCCTGCAGCCTCCTATTGTACCTGACATCTTGGTGCTGCTCCGGGAGTCACTCACATCTGCCTCCGGTGACTCGCAGGTAGTCATTTTTCCATCTTTAGGAACTCTGGGTTGCCTGCTGGGTTTGTGGAGTACTGTCTGGGTGGGTGGTAGGCACCAGGCGCTCCATGGTCATGCCCCGGGTGGTGTGATGCACGAGCATGTCTGACAATTCACAAAACTTATTGTTTGTTTCACTTATGTCTAGTCTATTGCACCTTATAATCATTTTTGTTTGATTGTGAATTTCTCATTATAGAATTTACAGTAGCGATACAGGTACAACCAACTGTCCCTGAGGAAGCCACTTCTAGCGAAACATGTAGGACCTCTGACTACCTGCTTACAAGATTGGCCACCACGCTCCCAGGCTAAATCTTGTAATCACTGCTGCAAATGGTTTTAACTCTCTGTAGTTTGGTGCACACCCTGTATATGTAACATTATACAAATCTTTTTAACTTTGTTAATAAAATATTATATGTTTTATCTTATGTATTTTGGCTTTCCTTTGGCACCGTAATAATCCCTGCATCCCTGGTCCATATAAATTTTGAAAATTATTGGAATGAGGTGCCGTATCGTACTGAGGACTACCCAGTTACTCCAACCCTATTTTTCGACCCATAACAAGCATCAGTTAATAGGGTGTTAGAACAAACTATAACACTGCCAGGAGTGCTCGAGTAGTTACCCCAAAAACTTTTATATTTTGAATATTTCAATTATTTGAATAAAGCTGATGCCTACAAGCTCCCCTGGTAGTGTTATGATTTGCCCCAACCCCTGACACTGTCACTTTTGTTGATAAGCTTTGTCATCCTGTTTATTTGCAGAAAAATATAAATAAGAACATGTAAAATCAAGCAATTATATAATAATAATTGTCATTAAAAATATTTTTTTTACAATACAGTAGTTGTCCAAAATGAAAACTGAAATATACGTTTTGGCTAGAGTACACAATGGTTAGGACCTGAAACAAAGAGCGCCGGTTCACACCAGCGCAATGCGGGAACCAGCGCGATTCCAGTGCGGGTTTCCGAATCGCATAGAACTCACAGACAGTTCATACTGCCATATGCAAACTGTTGCAGGTGTCAATACAAAGTTAATGACACCCCCAGATCGTTTGGCATATCGCAGGGCGAACTGTCAGTTCGGACAGGAATCAGATCTCATGGGTGTGAAAACCCATGCGATCCAATTCTAGCACGAACCAAAAAAAAGGGTCCTGCACAATTTTTGGTCCGAATGCGATCTGGATTCAGCCATACAACCTGTATGGCTGCATTTGCATCACACAGACATCGCATGTGATCTGCACAGCAGTGCAATGCGAATCACACGCGATGTCTAACAGCGCAGAAATGTGAACCGGCACTAAAACATTTGCGCTTGGAAAATTTTAACAGATAAGTGACAGCTGCTAGCACTGTGCCTTGTACCTGACACAATAAGAATTAATATACTTACAGGTGCAGTGCAATTAAGCAGTGGCAAGAAATATATGCTTTGTTCCTAATATGATTAGGATCTCATCCAAACAGCTCTAAAGTAGTGTAAATCAAACACTAAACATCAATCAAATACTGTGACAAAAATGTAAAACAATCAATATGCTGTTACAATGTAAGTGAAAAAAGCAAACAACCAAAAAAAATGTAATAATAATCAAATGTGCAATATGTTAAAAACAGAAAATTCAATCTGGGAAATAAAATGAGAGTTCATATGGAGGTGTATAATCTGAAAACAGGGTAAAAAGGAGAAAAAAATTCCCACAGGCAGTGATGAAAAGATGAGGACTTCTCAAGCCATCACCATGAAATGCTTAAAGCGGAGCTTCGTCTTTTGGGTGGAGCTGTTCGCACCCACCCCCCTTTCACTGCCACATTTGGCACTTTTTTGGGGGAGCAGGTACCTGGTTATGACAGGTAACAACAAAGCCTGGGGAATGCCCAGGAAAAACCGAAGCCTACTTACTGACCAGCTCGCAGACAAGCTGCCCTCATCTATCCATCAGAATGCATGTGCCTCCGTTGTGGGGACACTCATAGTTTAGCGTTAGGACCACAGGTACCAGTGTGCAGTGGCGAGGCTCTGTGGCTTACGCATGCGTTTGCAAATGCGTGTGGACTAAACCCCTGTTTTTAACGCATACTTTTAGACAGGCTTATTTGGTTGTCTGCAAGTTGGTCGGTAAGTAGGCTTGGGTTTTTCCTGGGCATTCCCCTGGCTTTGTTGTTACCTGTTTCAGCCTTCCAATGCCACTTACTACGATAGCCAGCTAAAGATGGGGGCACTGGTGAGTTTTTGTTTTACTTGCAATGCCTGTGCCTGCACCCGAAGCCGATTGAAAAATTAGCTCGGGGTGCGGACATCGCGGGATCCCTGTACAGGTAAGTTTCCTTATATGAAAAGTCAGCAGCAACAGTATTTGTAGCTGCTGACTTGTATTTATTTTTTCCAGACTGGAGCTCCTCTTTAAAGGTCTCCCAGGTGTCTATGGTCACACACAAGGCTTACCAGATTTTATGATCCTCTAAGAGTGGTCAAATGCGCATAGTGAGAACTTCCACAAGGAAAAAGGCACTCTTTCAACCTCCCCTCCTTCAAAGGAAACACCAGGAATTTAGCTGGTTAGCTATCTTTACATGCATTCACAGCATGCAGGGAGGGAACAACATATCCACTGAGCAGACCAGTGTGAATATCATAGAATAATAATGTTCCCCATAGTGTAAAACTGCTCATAAAAGGAAATGTATTAAGGTTTAAAAACATCTCTGAACACAGTGGTATGGGATTCCAGCAACAAAGGTGGCCACTAGGGATGGGCTTTATGTTCGGGTTGAACATGAGTTCGACTCGAACATTGGCTGTTTGCCCGTTCGCCGAACAGCGAACAATTTGGGGTGTTCGCGTCAAATTCGAAAGCCGCGGAACACCCTTTAAAAGTCTATGGAAGAAATCAAAAGTGCTAATTTTAAAGGCTTATATGCATGGTATTGTCATAAAAAGTGTTTGGGGACCTGGGTCCTGCCCCAGAGGACATGTATCAATGCAAAAAAAAAAAATGACCCCCACACCATTTTTTTTTAATTTTGGCACGGGGTTCCCCTTAATATCCATACCAGACCTGAAGGGCCTGGTATGGATTTTAGGGGGACCCCATGCATTTTTTTTTTCAATTTTGGTTCGGGGTTCCCCTGTGGGGAAATTCCATGCCATTTTTATCAATGAACTTTTATGTGTATTGCCGGACCGGCAATTCATTATAGCCGGCGCTAGCAATAGTAGTTTCACATGACTTTTTTTCCTTTAGAAATGTCATTTTGCTGTCAGACTGTTCTAAACACAGGAAACATGCGCCCCTTTACAGGCATACTATAGACACCCCCCAGGTACGAAATTTGAAGGAATATTACACTTTTATTGTTTCATTTTAAGCATTATTAAAATCACTGCTTCCGAAAAAACGTCCGTTTTTAAAACTTCTTTTTGCATTGATACATGTCCCCTGGGGCAGGACCCAGGTCAGCAAACACTTTTTATGACAATAACTTGCGTATAAGCCTTTAAAATGAGCACTTTTGATTATTCATGTTCGTGTCCCATAGACTTTAATTGTGTTCGCGTGTTCCAACAAATTTTTTGCCTGTTAGCATGCTCTGGATGCGAACCGAACGGGGGGGGGGGGGGGTCGGCTCATCCCTAGTGGTCAGACTTAAAGATTGCTGTTCACAAGCACAAACCATCCAACTTAAAGGAGCTTGAGCAGTTTTGCAAGGAGGAATGGGCAAAAATCACAGTGGTAAGATGAGGCAAGCTCATAGAGACTTATCCAAAGCAACTTGGAGCTGTGATAGCCGCAAAAGGTGGCTCTACGAAGTATTAACTTTAGGGGGGTAAATAGCTATGCACATTGACTTTTTCTATTATTTTATCCTATTTGTTGTTTTGCTTCACAATAAAAAAAAAAAATCTTCAAAGTTGTGGGCATGTTCTGTAAATTAAATTAAATGATGCAAATCCTCAAACAATCCAATCAATAATTCCAGGTTGTGAGGCAACAGACACGAAAAAAGGTCAAGGGGGGTGAATACTTTTGCAAGGCACTGAACTTTGACTACAACAGCACTATTAAAACATGCTTACCCTTTGGGGTCTGGATTTTCAGTCATGGTCTCGATTTTCCAGAGCCAGCTTTCTGGGAAATCCGTCCTGACGAAAATGTCATCATCTTCTATATAATCAGTATCCTCATCACCTATATAGAACAAAAGATTTATGCTCTTTGTTTACAGTGCATCTATGTTTTTCAAGTATGGGCTCGTAATGTATGAGATGTACATCCTATATCTCCCTAGGACACCCTAGTCTCAAGCCCCATTCTTAGTCACATCCAAAACTATAGATATGTCAAATCAAGCATTCTTCTAGAAAGTACTGTTATCAGCAGGATCCACAGTTATGAAACCTTGCAACTGACTAGCAAAAATTTGCTTAAGAAAAACGAGGTCATAGCCACAGGGGTAAATCCCATGCTGGTGATCCCCCATAACACCAGCATGGGAAGTGTCAAGATGTAGATCTGACTAGGACAAAAAACACAGAAAATAGAAAAGTTTTTCCAATCTATTGACATTTTTTTGTTGTTGTTTCTGCCCCAATTATAGAGATATCCCATGACTTCCTGTGCTTTTTTTCTTTTTTAATGGCTATGCATAATACAGACATTATGCCAAACACGGGACACAAATTTCCTGTGTTTTGACATCCTACTGCTGGAACAGGAAGTGAGGTTAAAGTAACCCTGTCACTATATAGACACTTTTACTTGGAACACCCAGTAGAAGAACAGGCTATGTACCTGCCTTGCCTTTGTATTAAAATGCAACTGATCCTCTTCGTTATGGCCACAGCAGGTATAGTATATGACACTTCAGGTAGGTTGAATACCTGTTAAACCCACTGCACATGAGGAGTAATGTAGAAACTAGTGGAAGGGACCACAGTGCAAGGTGGGACAGCAGGTCTACACAACTGGAAGTGTGAAATGTCTGTGGTGGTCAAAGAATAACAAAGCATTGGTGTTTCAATACATACAGTAGGTATCAGAAGATAAAGTATAGCTTACAGGCAAAACCTTGCAGGATCAAGAGTCTTCTTTTGCGAGGCTCAGGTATCATTTATTTAGGCATAAAAGCCTGTATTCAAATGGATCTGGTGGGTAAATCCCTTGATTCATTTTAAGAACCGTTTTTGGGAATAAAGACCTGGAGCTCAGAGAGCTCCAACAAACTGTGCCATTCACCTTGTAGACACTGGTAAAAAACTGATGTGCTTCCCATATGGGAGGGGTTATATAGGGAGGGGCACTTCCTGTCTAAAGATCTTTGATCCACCAGTGTCGTTCACCTGATGATGAAGTATAACCCAGCAGGTAATGAATATTAGCCTGGCCTCTGTGTCCCATGATGTATGAAAAAGAAATGTACTCTGCCTAGTGACTGGGAAGCTTCCTGATGACGTTCTAGGAACGAAACGTATGTCGAGGAGCATCCCGGTCACGTCATTTCCGGCCACTTCCTGTTTTCGTACACCACGGTGGTGGAACGCATGCCGGACCCACTAGCGGAAGCTGAATGGCTGCAACATCCATCTGCCTGGTGATACATGCTTTATTCCTTAGTGCCAGAATAAGGCACCAACACATGTAAGCGGCCATTTGGCTTTTTCTATTTTTATCCTTATTATTAAATGGTTTTATGCCATGGTCCCGTGTTTATCTGTCTTTTAATGGGCTACATTGGTGGAGACATATGAGATTCCCAGCCATACCAGTACAGCAGCAAGATTCCCGATTAATTTATTACTGCGCATACCGACCTGCTTTTTAGTTAAAGAGGTCATGGTGGTCTGGTGAGTAGGCCTTTACTCACTTCCCACCGGGTGATATATGTGTGAAGTTTTATCCATTGGTGAAGGTGCACAAACTGAAGTTGAATTACAATCAATATATGGACTTTTTCTTATGATGAAATATTCACCCATTGTCCATCTCTGCACTTTTTATGAATATTTTGCACTGATTAATATTATGCACTTTATTACTGTATTATATCTATTTCATTATGTGATGTTTATGTCAAATTAGCACTCTGCACTTTATTATTGTTATAGTAAAGCGGATCAGAACAATAACGCTCCCTATATTTACACATTTCACTAGTTAAAGTCAGCACTTTGCACTTTCTAGGGGAGCAGCTTTTCTTGTATTATTTATCCAATTATTATTTTCATAGCGCAAAGTTCTTTTTTATGTCCATAACTGGTGGAAGAATTGCCCAGGATACAAAGAAAAACCCACAGGTAACATCAGGAGAAATACAGGCTGCTCTCCAAAAAGACAGTGTGGTTGTTTTTAGGGAGCACAAAAAGAGGGATTACATTTTTCAAAGAGATGGGCTTTTGAACCTCCATACAAAGTGCTTCCAATTGAAAACTTTTTATCACTAGCTAAAAGTATTACTTAATCTTACAAAACTATTTACTGCTGTTGCCATCGCTTTACTGTTTATTACAGTTATATGCAGTAAAGCATTTTCCTTCCTGTGTTTTAATATGCTTTTGTATGAGGTTATTACTGTCACTTCTTACTTCTTGCAAGGTCATCATCATCCTTGAGGCTCCTCTCAGTCTCCTTTTTCTTCTCAATGTAGTTACAGCAGTCCAGAAAGGCTTTTATGCATGGCTTCCCATCCAGGATGTAACCAGCCCGGCGTTCACAGCGGTACCCCATTGGACTCTCTTGCATCCCATCCAAACAACATTTCTTCTCTAGGTCCTGGTACTCCGAGGCTGTGAAAGGCAGTGGGACAAACATTCTAGACAAACCTCCCATATTTGTTTGGTGCAGAAAAGGAATACAAAAACAGTTACTGTAAATATATTAAAATTTCATTAGTCCACCACATTTGTCACGGTCAAACCAAACTGCAGCAGTGGAAAAATAAACATTTAGCAGTGGCATTAATACAACTTCTAAATGTGACAGCTTCCCCCAACCATGGGTCATCCTTGTTCAGCCCATTCAGCTATCAGCTGGGAATTCCTGACTGGTAGCCAAATGTAAACAAAGGGGTGGGCATTGTGTTTTAGGTTTTAAAGGGGACCCCATTCAAAAAAAAAAAAAAAGGCGTGTGGTTTTCTCTTCCTTATTCACCTGTGGGTGGGGATTCTTGCTATACACTGTGAGAGACTGTGAGAGAGCTGAGTGGATGAAAGGCACACATCCCCCTACCCACACATGGGAGCTTGCCTGTGAATAGTTTAGCTGTCTGTCAATCTATTTATAGCACCCTCCCTGACACAAACTTCATTCTCTAGTCTGAGAACTTGTCAGAAGTTATCAGGCTGATAACAAAAGAACGGAGCAGGAGAAAGCCATGGAACTTAGCGCTTTGAAGAGAGCTGAAAATTTCATGAATCGCGTTTACATCCACTTCGTGAATTGCCGTAGCTGTATGGCGGACGCATGCGCCGGCCGCATCTCTTAGGAGCTGATGCACGTGCCCAGTGGCAGTGAGTTCGGCCGGGCACCCCCGATCGCTCCTGACAGAGCCCGAATGGGGATTTGTGTGTGTAAACAAACCAATTCCCGTTCTGTCAGGAGTGAGGAGACAGATCTGTTGTACCTAATGCTTAGGAACAATGATCGGTCTTCTCCTCCAGTCAGTCTTATCCTGCCACAGTTAGAACAAGCACCATGGAACATTTAACCCCTTGATCGCCCCCTAGTGTTAACCCCTTCCCTGCCAGTGACATTTATACAGTAATTAGTGGCTATTTTTAGCTCTGATCTCTGTATAAATGTCAATGGTCCCAAAAAAGTCTCAAAACTGTCCGATCTGTCCACCACAATGTCAAAGTCCCAATAAAAGAATCACTGATTGCCACCATTACTAGTAAAAAAATAAAATAAAACTGCCATAAATCTATTCCCTATTTTGTAGACACTATTATAGGGCATACACACGGTCGGACTTTGTTCGGACATTCCAACAACAAAATCCTAGGATTTTTTCCGACGGATGTTGGCTCAAACTTGTCTTGCATACACACGGTCACACAAAGCTGTCGGAAAATCCGATCATTCTGAACGCGGTGACGTAAATTTTATCTCCTGCTAAATTTTATCTCCTGCTCTCCAACTTTGTGTATCGGAAAATCCGATGGAAAATGTCCGATGGAGCCCACACACGGTCGGAATTTCCGACAACACGCTCCGATCGGACATTTTCCATTGGAAAATCCGACCGTGTGTACGGGGCATAACTGTTGCACAAACCAATCAATATACGCTTATTGCGATTTTTTTTACTAAAAAATATTTAATTTTTAGCTGAATTTAGTAGTACCGCGGAACTATTGACGTTTTATACCCTCTCTTTCCCCCTTCCGACCTATGGAACAAACAGTCCCAGGGGTCGAACGGGATCGTTTTTCTTGTTATTTCTTTGTATTCAATACTACTTTGTAGAACCATCTTTCGCTGCAATTACTACTGCAAGTCTTTTTGGGGATGTCTCTACCACAGAGTGAAATTTTTATTCCTTGCAAAATAGCTCAAGCTCTGTCAAATTGGATGGAGAGCGTTTGTGAACAGCAATTTTCAAGTCTTGCCACAGATTCTCAATTGAATTTAGGTTTGGACTTTGACTGGGCCATTCTAATACATGCATATGCTTTGATCTAAACCATTCCATTGTAGCTCTGGTTGTATGTTTAGGGTCGTTGTCCTGCTGGAAGGTGAACCAACAATACCATGGATTTTTTTCCAACGGAAGTTCAATAACCAGTGCGGCTCTTTTGCTTGATTCCGAGCATGCGTGGAATTTTGTGCGTCAGAATTGTGTACACACGATCGGAATTTCCGTCAACAGATTTTGTTTCGGAAAATTTGAGATCCAGATCCCAAATTTTTTTTGTTGGAAATTCTGGCAGAAAATGTCAAATGGAGCCTACACATGGTCGGAATTTCTTTTTTTTTTTTGAATCTTTATTTAATTTTCAAAATTTTAATACAAAAACAGACCCCAAACATATGGGGGAATACAATAAAACTTACAGCAAAAATTCCCAGTTCTCTTCGACAAATGCCAAACATAAACCCGCACATATAGTCTCTCCCTTTCCCCCCCCCCATCCCCCCTCCCAGCCCCTGCAGATTTTCTCTCGACTGGTTTAATCTCGACGAGTTCTTATGTTCCGGAACCCATCCTACAACATAATTGCTTCCACATAGCGCTTAGTTTTTTTTAAATGTAATCCAGCAATCCCATTTACCCCTTTGTACAGTTTGGTCCCTTTCTAGATATTCTCCTGATTCTTCTCTCTCTACGGTATAGATTTCATTAACTCTGGCCACCCAGTCCCTGATCCTAGGCGCTTCCAATTCCTGCCATTTCTTTGGAATAATATTTTTAGCTGAATTTAGTAGTACCGGAACTATTGACGTTTTATACCCTCTCTTTCCCCCTTCCGACCTATGGAACAAACAGTCCCAGGGGTCGAACAGGATCGCCTTTCTTGTTATTTCTTCAATTAACCTAGTCACTTCTTGCCAAAAGATTTTTATTTTGGGGCATTCCCACCACAGGTGCGCCATAGTTCCTGGGGACGCGCATCCTCTCCAACAGTTCGGGGACCTTTCTGGTGTATACTTACTAACTCTAACCAGGATCATATACCACCTGGTCAGACACTTGTAGTTACTCTCTCTCGTTTTTGTATCCACTGCCGTTCCGTGCGTCGCCCCCAAGATGCACCTTATTTCATCACCTTCGCCACATGCTCCCAACTCCCCCCCCCCCCCCCCCCCGAATTTCCGACAACACGCTCCGATTGGACATTTTCCATCGGAAAATCCGACCGTGTGTACGGGGCATAACTGTTGCACAAACCAATCAATATACGCTTATTGCGATTTTTTTTACTAAAAATATGTAGAAGAATAAATATCGGTCTAAACTGATGAAGAAATTTGTTTTTTGTTTTTTTTTAAATTTGGGATATTTATTATAGCAAAAAGTAAAAAATATTGTGTTTTTTTTTAAATTGTCGCTCTTCTTTTGTTTATAGCGCAAAAAATAAAAACCGCAGAGGTAATCAAATACCACCAAAAGAAAGCTCTATTTGTGGGGGAAAAAAGGACATTGGGTACAACGTCGCACGACCGCGCAATTGTCAGTAAAGTGACACAGTGCCGTATTGCAAAAAAATGGCCTGGTCAGGAAGGGGGTAAATTCTTCCGGGGCTGAAGTGGTTAAGGTTTTGAAGGAAGAAGGTCAGAATGAGACCCAGACAACTACAATTTCCAACGGAGAGGTCAGCAGTGGAAGCCTCCATGTGAAGCATGTGAATGTGAATTCAAACAAGCAAAGCACACAACTGAAATATACTGTGCCTTGAAAAAGTATTCATACTCCTTGAAATGTTCCACATTTTGTCATGTTACAACCAAAAACTTAAATCTATTTTTTTTTATTTTTTTTGTAAATGACCAACACAAAGTGGTACATAATTGTGAAGTGGAAGGAAAATGATAAATGGTTTTCCAATATTATTACAAATAAATATGTGAAAAGTGTAGAGTGCATTTCTATTCAATACTACTTTGTAGAACCACCTTTCGCTGCAATTACTACTGCAAGTCTTTTTGGGGATGTCTCTACCACAGAGTGAAATTTTTATTCCTTGCAAAATAGCTCAAGCTCTGTCAGATTGGATGGAGAGCGTTTGTGAACAGCAATATCCAAGTCTTGACACAGATTCTCAATTGAATTTAGGTTTGGACTTTGACTGGGCCATTCTAATACATGCATATGCTTTGATCTAAACCATTCCATTGTAGCTCTGGTTGTATGTTTAGGGTCGTTGTCCTGCTGGAAGGTGAACCAACAATACCATGGATTTTTTTCCAGCGGAAGTTCAATAGCCAGTGCGGCTCTTCTGCTTGATTCCGAGCATGCGTGGAATTTTGTGCGTCAGAATTGTGTACACACGATCGGAATTTCCATCAACGGATTTTGTTGTCGGAAAATTTGAGATCTAGATCCCAAATTTTGTTTGTCGGAAATTCCGGCAGAAAATGTCAAATGGAGCCTACACATGGTCGGAATTTCTTTTTTTTTTTTTTTTTGAATCTTTATTTAATTTTCAAAATTTTTATACAAAAACAGACCCCAAACATATGGGGGGAATACAATAAAACTTACAGCAAAAATTCCCAGTTCTCTTCGACAAATGCCAAACATAAACCCGCACATATAGTCTCTCCCTTTCCCCCCCCCCATCCCCCCTCCCAGCCCCTGCAGATTTTCTCTCGACTGGTTTAATCTTGACGAGTTCTTATGTTCCGGAACCCATCCTACAACATAATTGCTTCCACATAGCGCTTAGTTTTTTTTAAATGTAATCCAGCAATCCCATTTACCCCTTTGTACAGTTTGGTCCCTTTCTAGATATTCTCCTGATTCTTCTCTCTCTACGGTATAGATTTCATTAACTCTGGCCACCCAGTCCCTGATCCTAGGCGCTTCCAATTCCTGCCATTTCTTTGGAATAATATTTTTAGCTGAATTTAGTAGTACCGGAACTATTGACGTTTTATACCCTCTCTTTCCCCCTTCCGACCTATGGAACAAACAGTCCCAGGGGTCGAACGGGATCGCCTTTCTTGTTATTTCTTCAATTAACCTAGTCACTTCTTGCCAAAAGATTTTTATTTTGGGGCATTCCCACCACAGGTGCGCCATAGTTCCTGGGGACGCGCATCCTCTCCAACAGTTCGGGGACCTTTCTGGTGTAAACTTACTAACTCTAACCGGGGTCATATACCACCTGGTCAGACACTTGTAGTTACTCTTTCTCGTTTTTGTATCCACTGCCGTTCCGTGCGTCACCACCAAGATGCACCTTATTTCATCACCTTCGCCACATGCTCCCAACTCCGCCTCACATTTTTTAATGAACGGGGGTGACTCCGTCCCCGTTCCCCTCACCAAAATTTAGTAAATCTCTGAGATTTTCCCCTTCACTGACTCCTTGCAGAATAACTTCTCTATCGGTTTGTAGTCCGCTTCCTCCCTTAATGGGCTGGGGAGACTGTTAATAAAGTGCGCTAGCTGGCCGTATCTCCACCCATTTAATATCAATGCATCCTCTTGTGCTGCTAATTCTTGAAAAGTGCAAATTTTCCCTCTCTTAGTCATACCCCTAACTTGTGCCTCTCTATCCAATATCCAATTTCCACCCACTTTCTCCATCCCCGGGGGAAAGAGTAAATTCTCCTTCAAAAACATTAAAGGAGAATTATATTCCCACTTGTTATTTAAGTGCAACTGGTCCCAAATTTTAAATGTGAGGTGTGTAATATAGTGTGTGTCCTTTCCCAAGTTCCTAAAATGTGGGGGATTCCAAATCAAATGATTTAACTGTGTATTACTTAACCCTTTTTCTACATTAACCCATCTTTTGTTTTCCCTATTGTTTGCCCAATCCAGTGCCCGTGCTAAGACTATTGCTTTATAGTAAATCCTAAAATCTGATAGGGCCAGCCCTCCACTTACTTTTTCTCTCCTCAACACCTTATGGGCGATCCTTGGTTTCTTATTGTCCCAGACATATTTACTTATAAGACTGGTCAACACTTTGAAAAAATTTTGCGGTAGGGTAATCGGGAGCATCTGCATCTTATACAGCACCTTTGGGGCTAACACCATCTTTACTAAGTTAATTCGCCCCATCCATTACACGGGGCAGTATTTTATTCTATTTATTTCGCTCTTATTTCATTTAATAGAGGAATAAAACTCAACCTATACACCTTCTCTCTATAACCCGATAAATTGACCCCCAGATACTTTATGCTGTCCTTCAATGGGAATTGAAATGCTTCACTGAGTCTACGCGCTTCCTGTTTTTTAATATTGATTTTTAGGGCTTCTGACTTTTCTATGTTAATTTTAAAGTTTGAGATCTCACTGTAATTCCTCAATGTGGACAGCAGATTTGGTATTGTGATTCTAGGTTGGAGACATAAGAAAGAACATGATCCGCAAAAGCGGCCAATTTATGTTCCTCCTCACCCACTGTGCAGCCACTTATATCTGGGTTTTTCCTAATCATAGCTAGGAGGGGTTCTAAGGCCAGGACAAACAAAAGCGGCGACAAAGGACAGCCTTGCCTCGTCCCGTTTTTCATAACGAATTGTGCTGAGAGAGTGTTATTGACCCTTACATATGCTGTAGGTTGCTGTAGGTTGGTTATATAAGAATTTTATCCATTTTAACACTGTAGGCCCTACTCCCAATACTTCGAGTGTATTGGGACAAATACATTGGGACAAAACATGAATCCCCAGTCTACTCTGTACATGGTCGGAATTTCTGACAACAAGCTTCCATCGAACATTTGTTGTCAGAAAATCGTGTTTACAGGGCATAACAGGTTTTCTTCTAACATTGCCCTGTATTTGGCTCCATCCATCTTCCCATCAACTCTGACCAGCTTCCCTGTCCCTGCTGAAAAAAAGCATCCCCACAACATGATGCTGCCACCACTTTTCATGGTGGGGATGGTGTGTTCAGGGTAATGTGCAGTGTTCGTTTTCCACCACACATAGCGCTTTGCTTTTAGGCCAAAAAGTTCAATTTTGGTCTTATCTGACCAGAGCACCTTCTTCCACATGTCTGCTGTGTCCCCCACATGGCTTCTCGCAAACTGCAAACAGGATGTCTTATGGCTCTCTTTCAACAATGGCTTTCTTCCTTCCACTCTTCCCGTTTTTCATAACGAATTGTGCTGAGGGAGTGTTATTGACCCTTACATATGCTGTAGGTTGGTTATATAAGATTTTTATCCATTTTAACATTGTAGGCCCTACTCCCAATACTTCGAGTGTACAAAACATGAATCCCGAGTCTACTCTGTACATGGTCGGAATTTCTGACAACAAGCTTCCATCGAACATTTGTTGTCAGAAAATCGTGTTTACAGGGCATAACAGGTTTTCTTCTAACATTGCCCTGTATTTGGCTCCATCCATCTTCCCATCAACTCTGACCAGCTTCCCTGTCCCTGCTGAAAAAAAGCATCCCCACAACATGATGCTGCCACCACTTTTCATGGTGGGGATGGTGTGTTCAGGGTAATGTGCAGTGTTCGTTTTCCACCACACATAGCGCTTTGCTTTTAGGCCAAAAAGTTCAATTTTGGTCTTATCTGACCAGAGCACCTTCTTCCACATGTCTGCTGTGTCCCCCACATGGCTTCTCGCAAACTGCAAACAGGATGTCTTATGGCTCTCTTTCAACAATGGCTTTCTTCCTTCCACTCTTCCCGTTTTTCATAACGAATTGTGCTGAGGGAGTGTTATTGACCCTTACATATGCTGTAGGTTGGTTATATAAGATTTTTATCCATTTTAACATTGTAGGCCCTACTCCCAATACTTCGAGTGTACAAAACATGAATCCCCAGTCTACTCTGTACATGGTCGGAATTTCTGACAACAAGCTTCCATCGAACATTTGTTGTCAGAAAATCGTGTTTACAGGGCATAACAGGTTTTCTTCTAACATTGCCCTGTATTTGGCTCCATCCATCTTCCCATCAACTCTGACCAGCTTCCCTGTCCCTGCTGAAAAAAAGCATCCCCACAACATGATGCTGCCACCACGTTTCATGGTGGGGATGGTGTGTTCAGGGTGATGTGCAGTGTTCATTTTCCACCACACATAGCGCTTTGCTTTTAGGCCAAAAAGTTCAATTTTGGTCTCATCTGACCAGAGCACCTTCTTCCACATGTCTGCTGTGTCCCCCACATGGCTTCTCACAAACTGCAAACAGGACGTCTTATGGCTCTCTTTCAACAATGGCTTTCTTCCTTCCACTCTTCCATAAAGGCCAGATTTGTGGAGTGCATGACTAATAGTTGTCCTGTGGACAGATTCCCCCACCTGAGCTGTGGATCTCTGCAGCTCCTCCAGAGTTACTATAGGTCTTTTGGCATCTTCTCTGATTAACACTCTCCTCGCTTGTCAGTTTAGGTGGACGGCCATGTCTTGGTAGGTTTGCAGATGTGTCATACTCTTTCCACTTTTCGGATGATGGATTGAACAGTGCTCCATGAGATGTTCAAAGCTTGGGATATTTTTTTAACCTAACCTGCTTTAAATTTCTCCACAACTTTATCCCTGACCTGTCTGGTGTGTTCCCTGGTCTTCATGATGCGGTTTGTTCACTAAGGTTCTCTAACAAACCTCTGAAGGCTTCACAGAACATCTGTATTTATACTGAGACTAAATTACACACAGTTGGACTCCATTTACTATATAGGTGACTTCTGAAGGCAATTGGTTTCACTAGATTTTAGTTACATCAGAGTAAAGGAGGCTGAATACAAGTGAAGGAGTAAAGGGAGGCTGAATACAAATGCACACTTTTCAGATCTTTATTTGTAAAACATTTTGAAAACCATTTATTATTTTATTATTTTCCTTCCACTTCACAATTATGTGCCACTTTGTGTTGGTCTATCACATAAAATCCCAATAAAATACATTTACGTTTTTGACAAAATGTGGAAAATTTCAAGCGGTATGAACACTTTTTCAAATCACTGTACATGTGAACTGTCTTATCTGCCAAAGGATTTGTAATTCTGTCTAGCAACTTTTATGATTGATACATCTCTACCAGACAAGGCAGCTAGAAGGTCAACACCAATTTCTCTGTTATGCCCTGTACACACGGTCGGATTTTCCGATGGAAAATGTGTGATAGGACCTTGTTGTCGGAAATTCCGACCGTGCGTGGGCTCCATCACACATTTTCCATCAGAATTTCCGACACACAAAGTTTGAGAGCTTGCTATAAAATTTTCCGACAACAAAATCAGTTGTCGGAAATTCCGATCGTGTATATACAAATCCGACGCACAAAGTGCCACGCATGCTCAGAATAAATTAAGAGACGAAAGCTATTGGCTACTGCCCCGTTTATAGTCCCGACGTACGTGTTTTACGTCACCGCGTTCAGAACGATCGGATTTTCCGACAACTTTGTGTGACTGTGTGTATGCAAAACAAGTTTGAGCCAACATCCGTCAGAAAAAAACGATGGATTTTGTTGTCGGAATGTCCGATCAATGTGCGACCGTGTGTACAGGGCATTAGAGTTAAAAGGGAAATCAAGTTTAAGGGGTTGTAAACCCTCCTGTTTTTACCTTAATGCATCCTATGCATCCTACTCACCTGGAGCCCTGATATGTCCCACGGCAAGGACTCACTGTCTCTCTGCCCAGGGTTCTTGGCTCTTGATTGGATAGATTGATAGCAGTGAAGCTATTGGCTCCCGCTGCTGTCAATCAAATCCAATGACGCAGGCGCCGGGGCCAAGTCCTGCATTCAACGGCTATTTACGATGAATGTTGGACTCGGGAGCGCACCCACAAGGTAGCCCCCCAGGAGAGCGCTTCTCCTAGGGGGTTATCGTGATGTGGGGAGGAGCCGCGAGGGCTGCCGGGGGACCCCAGAAGATAGCGTTTTGGGGCTACTCTGTGCAAAACGAGCTGCACAGTGGAGGTAAGCATGATATGTTTGTTATTTTAAAAAAATAAATAAATCAAACCTTTACAATCACTTTAATGGAAAAAAATATAGCAAGTAAAAAAAATAATAATAGAGCACACAGTATACAGTATATTTGTCACACAAGTCATGTTATAAATTAATGTTATCAAAAATGACCTTTCCATCTCAATCTACAGGGCTGTCATTTCCTGTAAAATTCAATGTAATATAGCAACCTGAAGGTGTTCTCTTCACCGTTGGTGTACAAAAGAAATGTAATTTCCTAATTGTGTGATTGGCTCAATGATTTTCCCAGAAGTCTGCACTAAGATACAAGTCAGAATTTAGGCGACCTGTGTAACAAACATTTCATAAGATACTCCCTAAAGATTAATTACTGGATGCAGACTCTGCAACTTTTCTGATCAGAACACCGAGGATGCGTTAGCTAATTATAATGAACCTATCCGTCCTATTCATATACACATGTCATAGTGAAACAAACAGCTATTCTTTCAGACACCACGCTGAGAGCTGCTGTGAGCTACGTATTTGAAGTGTACAGCCAGTGGGAGCGGTGCCACTTATACCACTGCAAAGCGCATATAGGCCTCCTTTAACCACTTCAGCCCTGGAAGAATTGGCTGCTCAATGACCCGAGCTTTTTTTGCGATTCGGCACTGCATCGCTTTAACTGACAATTGCGCGGTCATGTGACGCTGTACCCAAACAAAATTGACATCCTTTTTTTCCTACAAATAAAGCTTTCTCTGCGGTTTTTATTTTTTGCGCTATAAACAAAAAAAGAGCAACAATTTAAAAAAAAAAAAAAACACAATATTTTGAAACTTTTTGCTGTAATAAATAGCCCCAATTTTTTTTTAAAAAGCTATTTTTTTCCTCAGTTTAGGCCGATATGTATTCTTCTACATATTTTTGGTAATAAAAATCGCAAAAAGCGTATATTGATTGGTTTGCGCAAAAGTTATAGCGTGTACAAAATAGGGGATAGATTCATGGCATTTTTATTCTTCTTTTTTTTTTCTTGTAATGGCGGCGATCTGCGTTTTTTACCGGGACTGTGACATTATGGCGGACATATCGGACACTTTTGACACATTTTTTGGACCATTGGCATTTATACAGCGATCAGCGCTATAAGAATGCACTGATTACTGTAAAAATGTCACTGGCAGGGAAGGGGTTAACACTAGGGGGCGATCAAGGGGTTAACTGTGTTCCCTATAGTGTGTTCTAACTGAAGAGGATGGGACTCACTATAGGAGATGAGAGATCATGGTTCCCAGCTTGTAGGAACTCACGATCCTCATCTCCTCTGCTCTCAGAAGAGGGATGTGTCCCTGTTCTTCCTCTTGTGCCCGCGATGGCTCCGGCACCCCGCTATCCTCCTTAAAGGAGCCAATGTACAGCTACAACGGCTTGCGGGATCGTGCTGACCTGCGAGGGGTGAAGGGCACTGTGATGATCAGAGGGAATTACTGAAGAGCTTTTGGTGTATGAGACTGCACACTAGTTTTCTCGTACCGTCTCGTACTTGCTTCAGAGCATGCATTGTTTTTGGTCCGTTGGAACAGCATACAGACGAGCGCTTTTCCTGATAGGAATTGGTTCTGTCTGAAATATTTAGAATATGTTCTATTTCTAGGTCCGTTCGAATTTTCGAAAAAAAAGTCCGATGAGGCATACACACGATCAGAATAGATGATGAAAAGCTTCCGTCTGACTTTTTCTGTTGGACATTCCGCTCTTGTGTACGCGGCTTTAGAGTGGGTAGGATGTCAAGGAGTCTTAATGCTATTACTTTGGCATAAATTTTAGTGTCAAAGAAGTAGGCCTATAGTTACTACTAGGAATGGTGGGGTCCTTATCAGGTTTGGGTATAGTAGTTACAATTGCTTGAAGCATTTCTTTGGGGAAATATTCTAGAGCCATTTCGTCATTAAATACAGTAGCTAAATAATAAAAATAGTGTCCCTCGATGTAAATCCATCATCAATCACGTCGCCTGCCGACCCAAAAAATAAAGAAAATAAAAAAGGCTCCCGCCACCTGGGAGGCCTCCCGCCGAATCACTTCTCTGCGCTTTGACATTTCTCATATAGGTAAGGAGTGGGGCCACCTAGCTATGTCACCAGGTGGCCCAGCCTCCTTCTGACATCACAGACTGGTGCATGCTGGGCATGTGATGTCACGTGGGGGCAGGGCTACCGGGTGATGTAGCTAGGTAGCCCCACCTCTTTCCTTTATAAGAAATGTCAAAGCACAGAGCAGGCATTCCGTGAGAGGCTTCCCAAAAGCGGGAGCGTTTTAGATTTTTTTGGGTTGGCGGGCGGCATGATTGATGATGCATTTACATCAAGGGACACTATTTTTTATTTTTTTAAAAAGTATTTGTTAAAAACTGTCTCTTGTGTTTATTACTTTTTGACACTTTTATGGTGAATGAGTAGGGGTACTATGTACCCAATACTCCTTCACATGAGGGGCAGAATCTGGTGGCACCCTTGTTAAAGGGGGCTTTCATATTCTAATAAGCCCCCTGCCCACAGGCTCCCACAATCACCAGCCACGGTTGTGGGATGGGGACAAGGTGCTTTAGGGTGAGGGGGAGTTCGATAGTAGGTGGTGGATGGAGCCCAAGCCGAGGAGAGAGGGAAAGATCAGTGGCTGTTGTAATGACAATGCGTTTCGGGAGTGGCCCTTCCTCAAGTCATTTGACAGAAACAGCCAATGAGGTTTAAATAGGAGTCAGCCGCGGGAGGTGACACATTTTTAAAAGAACCAAGGCTGGTTTTACCACCACAGCATAACTATTATTGCCAGATAGATAGAGGTAACTCAATGAGCATAAATTGATAAGAATATTAAATAAAAAAACGAAGCGAAAGGGGAGATAAACAAGAAGAAAAACACTAAACATATGATAACAAATAAAAACTAAAACTAAAAATGGACATTAATTCATCATAAAAACACCCAATAAAATTGTTAATAAAAATAATAATAATGTAAATAAATGTTACCTACCATTAGACAAATATGTGCATGTACATCTATCTCATGGTAAGAATGTAAATATTCTCCAGTGCAAATAATATAATCAGTAGTTAACTATTAACCATAATATATATGTTCTCAATTGCAACTACCAAAAAGAGAGGATCAGGAGGACCCCAGAGGGGGACCACATGATGCACAGTGCCTGAAAACATATATTGTGCTTGCATGTATGGACATATATGCGTGGCTACATGAGTCCATACTGTAGTCTATGAAAAGTTGAGCCATAGCAAGGAAACAGATGAACAATGGAACACTGGTACAAAAAAGGGGGGGAGCAAACGGGAGAAAAGTGACGAGACCAAGTCTAAGGCAAGGTGGGTGGTCCGTAGGCTGAGAGTGCGGGATGAGTGACACAACACATCAAGGTCAAAAAGGTCTGTGAACCTTAATGATGCTATGAATCTCTAGCCCCTCATTTAACCCATTAGGAGACTAGGAAGCCAATTTGTAGATCCAAAAAGATTCTGGCTTGCACAAAAAAAGGGAACTTCTCGTTGTCCGTTAGAGAACCACCCGGAATATACTCAATGGCTACCACCTTTAGGCACAGGGTATTTTTGCATGGATTTTAAAGTGACGGGGAACGCTGTGTTCATGACAGCCCTTTTGTATGAACCGTCGATGTTTACCCACACGTTTCCATAGGGTTTGCAACGTCCGGCCCTCATACAGTAAGTTGCAAGGGCGTTTATATACGTAAACAACATACTCAATGGAGCAGGTGATAAATTGCTTGATGTCGTACGTATTTCCAGCTCTATCTGAAAACGAGGATTGGCCATTGTGACAGACTCACCTGGGATAGAGGGATAGAGTCTTTTGGAGGGGACTGAATGTGAGCCTCTTGCCTACAGATTTCGGGCCTTGGCATTTGGGGTACCCTTGAGGTGTTGTTACTTTGGCTTCGGTTCCTTGTCCCCCAGGACACACAGACTCTGGGGACCCTGTATTTGCCATAGTAGCAATAGTGACTGAGTTGGACAGGCTGGTCCAGCAGGAGATAGAGCTGGACAATCGTTATCAGGCTCTGCAATGACACGCAGAGCAGGGATATTTAGGGGAGACAACAGAATGCTCTCCGGAGGGATATGACTTTGGCAGCCCTGGATTGCTGTGGGAGAGCCTTACAGATCGTTTTGTGTTTGGCAATGAAGGGGAACCTACCCTTGAGGACCTGTGAGATTATAGAGAGGCTATGCTCGGTCTTGCAGGGGTTTCAGAGCTTAAACCTGATCTGGACCATTTGCTAAGGAAGGAACAGCATCTGGAAAGGGCATACAGGAAACTGCTAGAACATGTTCAGCAGCATGCCACAGAATCGGCAGTGGAAAATCCAGAGATTGCCGTCCCCAAACCTGAAGTGCTGACAACAGGGCAGAGCTCTGCTAACCTCTGCCCAGCAATGATAGCATCTTCTGGGTTCCATGGACAGGAGATGGTGAACCTCTATCCCCAGACATCAGTTGCAGAGACATGGGATTTGATAGACTTTTCTGCTGGGGAAGAACAACCTGATGAGCCTCCAACAGAAGAGCTGCTATCAGGGCCAAAGTTCACTGTGCTCTGCTCAGCACCAACAGTGGCTTTGGCCTTCTTGAGAGAAGAGGTAGTCGGCCTATCACCCACAACAATGACAGGGACATGTGATTTTCTGCCAGCACCATCTTTGGAGTTACAACAAACTTCTCCAGCTGAAGATCTGGTATCTGAACAGAGGGTCCAAGACCTTTGTCCCACACTTTTAGCAATTCCAGAGACTGGGGATTTAATAGACGTTTCTGTAGCGGAGGAACCACCTAGCAAATCCCCAGAAGAAGTGCTGGCAACCGGACAGAGGGTCCAAGACCTCTGCCCCACACCTGTGGCAGTTTCGGAGGCTCAGGGTGAGAAGACGGCAATCACTTCACAGCAGCAGATTCAGGGGGAGACGGGAGAGGAGGTGTGTGTTGTCCCTCCCCAACAGTTGGCCAGGGTGGAAGAAGCGGACTTTCCTCCCCAGCAAAGATCCGTGCACCTGGGAGACAGTACCATAGACATGTTGTCCCAGCAGCCAGATGAGGGAACGGAAAAGGAAGCAACCGGCTCACCTCCCCAATGGCAGCTACACAGTTTGGGAGTGGAGGAAGCCAGCCTCCTGCCCCAACGGTTAGCCGGAGCGGAGGATGCAGAGTCCCCAGCAGAAGTGCTGGCAACAGGGCAGAGTGCTACCAACCTCTGCCCAGCACCGGCAACAACTGTGGAGATCCAGGGAGCCGGGGCAGTCAGCCCCTCTCTCCAGCGACAAGCTGATGTAGTGGAGATGCTACTCCCAGCTGAATCGCTGGCAACACAGCAGAGCACTGCTGGCCTCTGCCTAGCACCTACAGTTTCTTCTCAGCTTCAGGGAACTAGGACAGTGGGCCCCTCTGCCCAGCAACAGGCCAAGCCATGGAATGGTAAACACCACCTAGATGAAGCGCTAACAGATGGACAGAGAGTCAATGACCTCTGCCTCACACCTACTGAGGTCAACTATTCCTTGCAGCCAAGAAAGGAGATCATGCAGACAAACTTTGTGAGTTCACTCTGCCTGACTAACGCATGTTCAGACCAGGTGGAGGTCTGGGACCTTGTTAGTCAACTTTTGTTGGGGGAGAAATGTGACAGACTCACCCGGGATAGAGGCTTTTGGAGGGGACTGAATGTGAGCCTCTTGTCTACAGATTATGGGCCTTGGCATTTGGGGTACCCTTGAGGTGTTGTTACTTTGGCTTCAGGTCCTTGTCCCCCAGGACACACAGACTCTGGGGACCCTGTATTTGCCATAGTAGCAATAGTGACTGAGTCATACTGTTGGGACTCATACTGTGAGAAGATGCTAATGTCATCAACTCCACTCACCTGTCTGATGTCAGCTATAATGTGTTTAATGTAAATGAGTTTAGTCTGGCTTACCACAGGTTCTAAGGGTATTCAACTCATTGTTGTTTGTTCTAATTAACCCTTTGTTGATGTTTATGGTAATGTGTGTTGAATAGTCAATGAGCTAGGAGACATAGTCACCTAGGCTGTATAAAGGATTAGATAATTGGCTCATGTTAATTAGGTTACAGTTGTATTGTTAGAGGAGGTTCCAACGGCATATAAAGTCTTGTAATTTTGATTCTAAATAAAACAGTTCATGTTAGCATCTAAGCAAGTGTTGCCTTGTTTTGTGCTCAGAGCATTTGGAATATCTAATATCTGTATACAGACTGAGAGGAAGTGGTATATGACGGAAGCACTCAAGCGGAGTGTGGGACGTTCCGTGACAGCCATGTTGGGTGAACTGACAAGTCAAACAATCCCTTTTCTTACACTGGAATATGCCAATTCTATTGTCAAAATAGGACCGTATGTCCATAGTTCTCTCCCTTCGAGGATATTTTAGTTTGCTAGGAGCAAAAATATTCTTAAGGGTGTGAGTTCTTTTAAACGTAACCTGTGGAGCTGAAGGTAGAATAGGCCCCAATTTCGGGTCCATATGTACAGTGCCTTGCAAAAGTATTCACCCCCTTGCCATTTTTCGTGTTTCGTTGCCTCACAACCTCGAATTAACATGGATTGTTTGAGGATTTGCATCATTTAATTTACAGAACATGCCCACAACTTTGAAGATGTTTTTTTTTATTATGAAGGAAACACCAAATATAATTTGGAAATAGGACAAAATAACAGAAAAAGTCAATGTGCATAACTAATCACTACTTTGTAGAGCCACCTTTTGCGGCTATCACTGCTCCAAGTCACTTTGGATAAGTCTCTATGAGCTTGCCACCTTTTACCACTGGGATTTTTGCTAATTCCTCCTTGCAAAACTGTTCCAGCTCCTTCAAGTTGGATGTTTGCACTTGTGAACAGCAATCTGTAAGTTTGACCATAGATTTTCTATTAGATTGAGGTCTGGGCTTTGACTAGGCCAGTGGTTCTCAACTCCTGTCCTCAGGACCCACCAACAGGCCATGTTTGCAAGATAACTGAAAAGCATCACAGGTGATATAATTTGCTACTCAGTGATTGCAGTATTCTAACCTGCATCTCCCCAAGGTAACACCTAAAATCTGGCCTGTTAGTGGGTCCTGAGGACAGGAGTTGAGAACCACTGGACTAGGCCATTCCAACACATTTACATGTTTCCCCTTAAACCACTCAAGTGTTGCTTTAGCAGTGTGTTTGGGGTCATTGTCCTGCTGGAAAGCGAACCTCCATCCTAGCCTCAAATCACACACAGAGTGGTACAGGTTTTGCTCAAGAATATCCTTGTATTTAGCACAATCCGTTTTTCCCTCAACTTTGACCAGTTTCCTAGTCCCAACTGCTGAAAAACATCCCAACAGCATGATGTTGCCACCACCATGTTTCACTGTGGGGATGGTGTTCCTTGGGTGATGTGATGTGTTGGGTTTGCGCCAGACATAAAGTTTTCTTTGATGGCCAAAAAGTTCAATTTTAGTCTCATCAGACCAGAGCACCTTCCTCCATACATTTTGGCAGCCTCCCACATGCCTTTTCGCAAACTGAAAATGTGCCATTTTGTTTTTTGCTGAAAGTAATGGCTTTCTTCTGGCCACTCTGCCATAAAGCTCAACTCTATGGAGCGTACGGCTTATTGTCGTTCTATGTACAGATACTCCAGTCTCTGCTGTGGAACTCTGCAGCTCCTCCAGGGTTACCTTAGGTCTCGGTGCTGCCTCTCTGATTAATGCCCTACTTGCCCGGTCCGTGAATTTTGGTGTGCGGCCGTCTCTGGGCAGGTTTTCTGTTGTGCCATGTTCTTTCAATTTGGTTATGATAGATTTGATGGTGCTTCTAGGGATTATCAAAGAATTGGATATTTTTTAATAACCTAACCCTACTTGCACTTCCCAACAACATTGTCCCTTGTTTGGAGAGTTCCTTGGTCTTCATGGCAGTGTTTGGTAATGGTGCCTCTTGCTTAGGTGTTGCAGCCTCTGGGGCCTTTCAAATAGGTGCGTATATGTAATGACAGATCATGTGACACTTAGATTGCACATAGGTGGACATCATTTCACTAATTATGTGACTTCTGAAGGTAATTTGTTGCACCAGAGCTTTTTATGGGCTTCATAACAAAGGGGGTGAATACATATGCACATGCCAATTATCATTTTTTTTATTTCTGAAAAATAGTTTTATGTATATATTTTTCTAATTTTATTTCACTAACTTAGACTATTGTGTTCTGATCCATCACATATAATTCAGATTAAAAAAGCTTTGAACTAAAGGCTGTAATGTAACAAAGTAGGTAAAAAGCCAAGGGGGTGAATACTTTTGCAAGGCACTGTAGAATATGCCAATGTTTTTTGATGATATTCGTAATGGTTCTATATTTGTTAGGGTATTATGTGATCGGATAAATGACGTTGGTAGTTTGATAGGTACCACCTGGAGGATATATAGAAGACGTGGGAGATATATTCATTTTATGAATTGCTAGACATCCAAACCAAGAAAAAAAGGCTTTGCTCCAGTGTTTCAGATCTTGTTTTTTTGTATGTAGGATTGGAAGATAATTTTTTGAGTAGAGCTTGGTTAGTCTACTAGGTAGTTGTATTCCCAGGTAAGTTATAGCTTCACGCTGCCAAGTGAAGGGGAAGTTCTGGCGACTGTGCTCGACCTGTGCTGATGATAATGTTATATTTAGGGCTTGGGATTTGTTGAAGTTGGTTTTGAAGTGAGCTATATTGAAATAGCTGGAAGTCTTTTAGAAGATTTGGGATCGTTATGTAGAGTTCTGATAAAAAGAGTAGAATATCGTTTGCGAAGGCTGCGAGTTTATAATAGCAATCAACTATCACTATACCTCGAATGTCATTGTTCACGTGCATCCTTGGTGTGTACCGTTGCAGATATGAAAGGCGTTCTTTAGGAGACCGGTAACCCCTACTTTTACAGTGGGGTCTGCATATAGTGACATGATAAAGCGGATCAGACGGTTACCCAGGCCTAGTGAATGTAGAACAGCTTCTCGGTAGTCCCAAGCCAACCTGTCAAACACCTTTTTAGCATCTAGGGACAGAAAGCAGCCACGTTTGTTAAATTTAGTGAGGAAGTGGTGGATATTTAAGGCCTTTATTGTATTGTCTCTGGCCTCTCTACCTGGCATGAATGCCGCTTGGTCCTTGGTTATGAGGCTCGTCAGCATAGGGAGGATTCAATTCATTAACCACTTGCCGACCAGCCGCTGTCATTATACTGCTGCAGGTCAGCAAGATCCCGTGAACCGTCGTAGCTGTACGTCGGTTCCTTTAAGCGGGGTTAGCAGGCACTCACCCGCTGCATCACGGGGGTAACAATGCTCATGACCAGCAGTCGCGATATCCCCCAGCCGTGAGTGATCAAGGGCACGAGAGGCAGAACAGGGACATGCGTGTGTAAACACACAAATCCCTGTTCTGTACTGTGAGGAGAGACAGATCGTGAGTTCCTAATAGCTAGGAACCACGATCTGTAATTTCCTCGAGTCAGTTCCCTCCGCCCACAGTTATAACACACAGTCAGGGAACACAGTTAACCCCTTGATCGCCCCCTAGTGTTAACCCCTTCCCTGCTAGTGACATTTTTACAGTAATCAGTGCATTTTTATAGCACTGATCGCTGTATAATTGTTACTGGCCCCAAAATAGTGTCAAAAGTGTCCGATGTGTCCGCCATGATGTCGCAGTCCCAATAAAAATCACAGATCGCTAACATTATTAGTAAAAAAAAATAATAATAATAAAAATGACATAAATCTATCCCCTATATTGTAGATGCTATAAATTTTGCACAAACCCATCAATATACGCTTATTGTGATTTTTATTACCAAAAATATGTAAAAGATTACATATTGGCCTAAACTGAGAAAAAATTAGCTTTTTTTTAAAAAAAAAAAAATTGGGGACATTTATTATAGCAAAAAGTACAAAATATTGTGTTTTTTTCAAAATTGTTGCTCTTTTTTTGTTTATAGCGCAAAAAATAAAAATCGCAGAGATGATCAAATACCAACAAAAGAAAGCTCTATATGTGGGGAAAAAGGGACACCAATCTTTTTTGGGTGCAGCATCGCACAACCACGCAATTGTCAGTAAAATCGAAGCAGTGCCGAATCGCAAAAAATGGCCTGGTGATTGAGCAGCCAATTCTTCCGGGGTTGAAGTGGTTAAAATCTTTGCTAAGATTTTAATATCAATGTTTAACAGTGATATCAGTCTATAATTAGATGTAACTGTTGAATCTTTACCTGGTTTGGGAATCACTGAAATGTGTACTTCAAGCAATTTGTTTTGTGGGATTGTTGGCCCTGATAAAAGGTTAAAGGTGCATAAGAATGGATGGGCCAGTAAGTCTGAGAAAGTTTTGTAGTAAGCCGTCGGGACCTAAACTTTTCTGTTTGTCTGTTTGAGCGCTACTGTAAATTCTTCAAGTGTTAGTGGACCATCCATTTTACAAGCTAATTGACGAGAGATTTTGGGCTGTATTTTTGAAGAAAATCTTCAATAATCATTGTGCGGGGTCTGTTTGTTTGCATCTGTTTTTGAGGCTGCATACTGTAGAGGACAGAAAATGTAGAAACTGTTATTAGCAGTTAGGTTTTCTTTTGCTCGGAATCAAAGGTAGGAGGTTGGGTACCATATAATACAATAGGATAGGGGCTTTTGCGTAAGAAGAAGATGAAGTGGGAATACAGATGTGTCTGTCCCATTAATCGTGGATCAGCCATCTCAGTCCATTATTAGTTGTATTAATTTTATTATTAATAAGTTTTGCATCATTCATGAGGACATGAGGAAGATAGAGTACAGAAGGCAAAGGGGAGAGCGGGAAGAGAAAACATTGGGGGGAGAGGGGGGAAGGGCAGGGGTGATGGGGGAAAGGGTCAAGGTAAAATGTGGGCAAGGAGGGCATGAAAAAAATAAAAGGGGGGGTGGTTGGGTTGGGTTGGGTTCTTGGTAATACCTGGGCATAGGTAGGCTATTTATAGAAAGCTTATCTTTTATGAATGTAACAGAAGGTTGCCTATAGTAACCCCTGTTAAGGGTGGGGGCATTTTCTAGTGTATTCTCCCCTTTTTCCCAACCCTTCGGGTGTAGGTGTCAGAAGGAGGGAGTTAGTGTCTATAACTGAAGGCATTGTGGTGAAGAGAGCTCTTTTAGGTTTTTACAGTGTGAGTCATCTCTGTCACCATTTGCATTGAGATCTGCCTTAGGCCCCTTTCACACTTGTGCGACTTCAAAGTCGCGTGATTTTACTGCAATTTTGCGGGTGCGATTTTGCGGGTGCGATTTTACCGCAAATTTGCGTGATTTTGCCGTGATTTGGGATAAGTACTACTTTGTATGACTTTGCCACAACTTTGGCATTAACAAATTAAAACATACATGGTGTGAGACGTGCTTACAGCTTGTGCTTACAAAGTCATACTGAAATTGTGTCTATATTATTCAGGTACGATTTGCATGCTACTTGAGGGTTTAACATTGAGGTCTATGGAGTACAACTCACATGGAAGTTGGACCAAAGTAGTGCAGGGACTACTTTGAAGTCGGCACGACTTAAAGTCATGCCAATATGAATGGTAGTCATTGAAAATCATGGAGAATGACTTGTCATACGATTTTACAGTACAAAATCTTGGGACAAGTCGTATAAGTGTGAAAGGGGACTTAGATATAAATCTATCATAATGCAGTCTAGGTAAGTGATTAATACAGTGCTTAGAGGATACAGTATTATGTAGTCAGCATAAACCATGTAGTACAACATAAAATATAAAATACCCGGCTATCTGTTATATTTGCATCTAAAGTTTTGTTTATATTCTCATAGCATAAATTGTGTTACCCATTTGTGAGGAGGCATCAGAAATAGAATGAGGGATGTATTGGACGTCACTGATTTGTTTCTGTGGGTAGATTTTATCCATCTTCAAGTTGTCACAAAAGCCATTCACTTTGCACAGATAAGGGCCAGGTTCTAAGTCCTCCAAACATAGGGGGTTTTAGGAGTAACATATCTTCTCAAGATCAGAGTATAGGGAAAAAAATAATCAGGCATGTGACCAAAAACAGAGCTATCAAAACGTTGAGGTGCAAAACTGGTGTTGAATAAAGTACTTACACCCATGGAACTAGACAGATTAACTTTGTTGATGTATTTTCTTTAGCTGAACAAGCTGGTGGGCAGGCTGGGAAAGGTATCATTCACGCTTGGTTTTATGATGAGCTGGCGATGCAGGGACACTGTCCTCTCCGGGGGATCAGTGGTTAGCAGGTGGAGGTGAGGTACGAGGTGGTGAACAGCATCTTGCACTGCTGCAGGGTGATTTGGGACAGGTCTTGGTATAACTTGATCTCTGATCCATGGTAAAGAAGGCATCCTCTGAGTCTTGCTCTTCTCATAATTTCTTCTTTTAGCTTGAAGTTTACTATGCAGCATATAACATCTCTTCGTGGTTCTGTCTCTGCCCCTGTTACGCACATAGCTCGGTGTAGTCGCTCCATGTCGATTGGTGTTTCTGGGGGTCTGCTCAGGAGGTCATTGAATATGGATAGGACAGCCTGTGTAAGGTGGTTGGGTTCAACCAATTCAGGGAGATTTCTAATCCTCAGGTTATGGCATCGACCCATGTTATAGAGATCTTCGAGATGCCTATGTATGTCTCCCAGATTTTGAGTGTGAGAGTCAGTGGTTTGTCTCACCTCATGAATAACTGTGTTTTATTTCGTTCGTTATTTACATAAATTTGTTTTCGGAATTTGTTTTGTTTATTCATTTTCTAATCGATACGAAAAGTTTTCAAATCAGTTTTTGAAATTTTCCAATTTACAGAAAGAATAGAATAGAAAATAAAAGAAATAGAATTAAAATATATTTTTTTCTCTATTATATTCCTTTATTTTCTATTCTATTTTATACTCTTTGGAGATTGGAAAATTATTGGAATTCGAAAAGTATTCAAAAACAATTTGAATTTCGAATTTCGGCCGAATTTCATTATTTTGCATTCATTTAAATTCGGTACTATTCTAATTTGGCAATTTGGATACATCCGAATTTCCGAAAATAACGAAAATGTGTCCGAATTGTGTCCAAGTAGGCAGATCTGTTGAGGTTGGGGTCGAGGCCGCCATGTCCTGGGTCTGTGTCCGGAATAACTTGTGAATATTCTGCGTGCCGGAGTCCCGTGATGAACGGGAGCGGGTTGCTGAAGCGCTCCGCTCAGGTTTCCCCATAGTGGCTGTGCTGATCTCCTCTAGAAGTTGCAGGAATGATCGTTGTGTGTCAGAGATAAGGCTTTAGGCAGCCATTCTCGTCCGAGTCCAGGCCACCCCCCTGTATTTTTTGTACTTAGAGAAGAAGTTTGTCCTCAAGTTGTTCTATCAAATTCAAGTTGGGCATCCCATAATCCCTCATTCCTATCCAAGTTGACTTCCCCCAGTAAAATAACACAAACAAGCCCATGGACTGGTTACTGACTCTATGGGAAGTTGAAAAAGGCATGTTGCCTGGCTGTGCAGGAGTAGAGGGACTCAACAAAAAAAATGTTCGGCCCTCTAGGGGGTAGCACTACATTAGTCAAAGAAAATCAATAATTTTTCTTTACCAATTTGAGTGGCGTATTCAGGGTTTGATAATAGATAGGTATTAAGTCGCCATAAGGGAGGCGAGATAGAGGCTAAGGAGTAGGGATGAGCCGAACACCCCCCGGTTCGGTTCGCACCAGAACCTGCGAACGGACCGAAAGTTCGCACGAACGTTAGAACCCCATTGACGTCTATGGGACTCGAACGTTCGAAATCAAAAGTGCTCATTTTAAAGGCTAATTTGCATGGTATTGTCCTAAAAAGGGTTTGGGGACCTGGGTCCTACCCCAGGGGACATGTATCAATGCAAAAAAAACTTTTAAAAACGGCCGTTTTTTCGGGAGCAGTGATTTTAATGATGCTTAAAGTAAAAAAAAAAAAGTGAAATATTCCTTTAAATATCGTACCTGAGGGGTGTCTATAGTATGCCTGTAAAGTGACGCGTGTTTCCCGTGTTTAGAACAGTCCCTGCACCAAATGTCATTTTTAAAGGAAAAAATCTCATTTAAAACTGCTTGCGGGTTTAATGTAATGTCGGGTCCTGGCAATATGGATGAAAATCAGTGAGACAAATGGCATGGGTACCCCCCAGTCCATTACCAGGCCCTTTGGGTCTTGTATGGATATTAAGGGGAACCCCGCACCCAAATTAAAATAAGGAAAGGTGTGGGGTCACCAGGCCCTATATACTCTGAACAGCAGTATACAGGCTGTAGGTTTGTTGTTAAGTAGAATCGCTTTGTAATTTTGAACGGGTACATTTTTAACGTGTTTAGCTCCAGCTAAAAAATCTTTTTTAAGCTTTTTGGAAAACATAGGGAAGGGTTATCACCCCTGTGACATTTGTTTTGCTGTCTTTCCTCCTCTTCAGAAGATTTCACCTCACTTTTTGTCCCAATGGATTGGAAAGCATCAGTGGAAAGGAGAAATGTTTTTCCCATATTAACTCTTACAGGAGAGAATTTCCCTTCCTAGGGGTAGATTTATTCTCACTTCCTGTTGTCTCCTTCCGTTTGCAAGTAGGAGTCGTTTGTAAGTTAGTTGTTTGAAAGTAGGGTCCTGCCCTATATACTCAGCAGAAATTTGGGCCTTAGGTGTTGCTGTGGCCACAACACTGTAAGCCCTCACAGGGCTCTGCTGTGAAATATTAGATCAAGAATTGTAATTACATGCCCCTGTTGAACAGGAGCTGAAAAATTAGGCCTTAGGCACTGGTGCTGGTGCCACAACACTGCAACCCCTCACAGACACTCTAGTTGGAATGCAGGAACGAGCCCTGCTGCAAAGTATTGCATCAAAAATTGTAATTACACGCCCCTGTTAAACAAGGGCTGAAAAATTGGGCCTTAGGCACTGGTGGTGGTGCCACAACACTGCAACCCCTCACAGACACTCTAGTTGGAACGCAGGAACGAGCCCTGCTGCAAAGTATTGCATCAAAAATTGTAATTACACGCCCCTGTTAAACAGGGGCAGAAAAAATGGGCCTTAGGCACTGGTGCTGGTGCCACAACACTGCAACCCCTCACAGACACTCTAGTTGGAATGCAGGAACGAGCCCTGCTGCAAAGTATTACATCAAAAATTGTAATTACACGCCCCTGTTAAACAGGGGCTGAAAAATTGTGCCTTAGGCACTGGTGGTGGCGCCCAGAACCAAAAATGTTCTTACAAGCTATCAGCGTGATGATTGAGGAGGAAGAGGATAATTACTCAGGGATAGTCACTCAGCATCAGCATAGGCAGTCTTTGAAGGGATCTGAGATTTAAAAAAAAAATATTCGGTTACATCAGCATCAGGTGCTTGGTAGCTGGTGGTGATCCAAGACTGATTCATTTTTATGAAGGTCAGTCGATCGACCGAGTCAGTGGACAGACGCACCCTGTGATTGGTTACCACGCCTCCAGCAGCACTGAATGTGCGTTCCGAAAGAACGCTGGATGCAGGACAGGCCAGTAGCTCAATTGCATACTGTGCAAGCTCTGGCCAGTGATCCATCCTCAAGACCCAGTAACCCAGAGGATTTTCGGTGGGAAAGGTGTCCAAGTCTGATCTTGCCCCTAGGTATTCCTGCACCATGTAAAACAGACGCTGGCGATGGTTGCAGGAACTGATCATACCATGGGGCTGCGGACCAAAAAATTGTCTGAACGCATCGGTCAGACGGCCGCCTTCTCCACCGCTCCTTCTTTGACTGACCGAAGCCTCAGCAACACGTTGTCCAGAAACAGGAGTTTGTAACCTCCCAGTCTCTGGGAACGCGTTGCACAGACCTTTCTGCAAGGCCTCCCGAAGATGTTTCATCCTCTGCTCCCTCTGCGATGGCAAGATAAGGTCCGCAACCTTACCCTTGTAACGTGGATCAAGGAGGGTTGCCAGCCAGTATTGGTCCTTCTCCTTGATACCACGAATACGAGGATCCTTACGCAGGCTTTGCAGGATCAGGGAGGCCATGCAGCGTAGGTTTGCTGAGGCATTCGGTCCGGAGTCCTCTGGGTCACTAAGGACGACATGGTCCGCAGCCACCTCCTCCCAGCCACGTACAAGTCCATGTGTTTCTTGGGACTGATCCCTTAAAGACTGCTGCTGATGCTGAGTGCCAGGCTCCACCTCCATACTGACACAATCTTCCTCCTCCTCCTCCTCCTCCTCCTCGTCCTCTTCCTGTGTGATCGGCGGGCACGCAGGAACACTGTCTGGATAAAGGGGGCCTTGAGAGCTAAGGAAGTCCTCCTCTTCCTGCCTCTGTTCTGCCTCAAGTGCCCTGTCCATTATTCCACGCAGCGTGTGCTCCAACAGGTGGACAAGGGGGACAGTGTCACTGATGCATGCACTGTCACTGCTCACCATCCTCGTGGCCTCCTCAAATGGTGACAGGACAGTGCATGCATCCCTGATCATGGCCCACTGGCGTGGGGAAAAAAAACCAAGCTCCCCTGACCCTGTCCTGGTGCCATAGTCGCACAGGTACTCATTGATGGCCCTCTGCTGCATGTGCAGCCGCTGCAGCATGGCCAACGTTGAGTTCCACCTGGTGGGCATGTCACAGATTAGGCGGTTCTTGGGCAGGTTAAACTCCTTTTGGAGGTCCGTCAGCCGAGCACTGGCATTATATGACCGGCGGAAATGCACACAGACTTTCCTGGCCTGCCTCAGGACATCCTGTAAGCCCGGGTACCTGCCCAAGAACCGCTGCACCACCAAGTTAAGGACGTGAGCCAAACAGGGCACATAGGTCATTTGTCCCTGTCGGAGGGCAGAGAGGAGGTTGGTGCCATTGTCGCAAACCACCATTCCTGCCTTAAGTTGGCGTGGCGTCAACCACCTCTGAACTTGCCCCTGCAGAGCTGACAGAACCTCTGCCCCAGTGTGGCTCCTGTCCCCCAAGCACACCAGCTCAAGCACCGCATGGCATCTTTTGGCCTGCGTACTTGCGTAGCCCCTTGAACGACTACGGACCACTGCTGGTTCCGAGGAAGAGGCCATGGAGGAAGAAGAAGAGGAGGGGGTGGAGGAGAGAGGTGTGTCACAATCATTAGCATTTTGGAGGCGTGGTGGCGGAACAACCTCCAACACTACTGCACCTTGTCCTGCATCCTTCCCAGCTGCCAGCAGAGTCACCCAATGCACCGTAAAACTTAGGTAACGTCCCTGTCCATGCCTGCTGGACCATGAGTCAGCGGTAATATGCACCTTACCGCTGACCGCCCTGTCCAGCGAGGCATGGACATTGCCTTCCACATGCTGGTAGAGAGCTGGAATTGCCTTCCGTGAGAAAAAGTGGCGTTTGGGTACCTGCCACTGAGGAACCGCACATTCCACAAACTCACGGAAGGGGGCAGAGTCTACCAACTGAAAAGGCAGCAGTTGAAGTGCTAGCAATTTTGCCAAGCTAGCATTCAACCGCTGGGCATGTGGATGGCTGGGAGCAAACTTCTTTCGGCGGTGCAGCAGCTGGGGCAGGGAAATTTGCCTGGTACAATCTGACATCGGTGTACCAAAATCAGATTGCCCACAAGTACGTGGCTGTGACACACCTAATTCTACACCTTCATTCCTCTCAGTGCAGGTCTCAGAGAGGACTGAAGGTCTAGTGGAGTTGGAAATCTCAGCTGATGAGGAGCAAGGAGAGGTCCTCTTTGTTCTTTGGTGTAGGTCTTTTAGATACGCTTGCCAACGAACTGCATGGCAGGTCAACATATTTCTGGTCAAGCATGTGGTACCCAAGCGGGAGATGTTTTGGCCACGCGAGATACGCTTGAGACATATGTTGCAAATAGCAGCGGTGCGATCTGATGCACTCGTCTCAAAAAAGGCCCACACCAAAGAACTTTTTGAATAATGCGCAGAGACTGCAGCGCCCTGCACATGTGGAGCTTTGGGGTGTGATGCAGTCAATGTGCTGCCCTTAGGCTGGCCCCTGGAGGGCATCCTGCCTCGTTGGTGATGTGCTGCCTCCTCCTCCTCCTCCTCCTCTCTCCTATCAGGCACCCACGTTGAGTCAGTGACCTCATCATCCCCTCCCTCCTCATCACTGGAGCAAACCTGGCAGTATGCTGCAGCAGGGGGAGCATGACTGCCAGATTGCTGTCCTTCTTGGGCACCCCCTCTGTCCGTGCTCGTGTTACTGCCTTCATCGAGCTCAGTATCATCATCAGAGCCTTCCAAACGCTGGGCATCCTCCTGGAGCATGTACCCAACACTGTGGTCAAACAGTTCGAGGGACTCCTCAGGAGGACATGGTGGGGCTAGGGAAGGAGTCACTGATGACATTGAGCCGAGGGAAGAGGCCGCTGCTTTGCCAGACAAAGTACCCTGGGCATGGGTGAGAGAGGATGAGGAGGATGAGGACGGCTTGGTCATCCACTCGACCAAGTCTTCCGCATGTTGCGGCTCAACATGGCCAGCTGCCGAAAAAAAGGCCAAGCGTGTCCCATGGCCACATGCTGATGAGGATGCACTGTCTCCACGACCAGCACTAGACACAGAGCCTGCTTGCCCTCTCTTATTGGCTTGTGACTGTCTGCCTCTCCTTCTTGGCCTTCCAGACATACTAATGGCCTGTAGCTGCACTATATATATATATATATATATATATATATATATATATATATATGTGTACTGATACTGCAGCTAGCAAAATCAACTGCCTGCCTGTAGTATGAGAACACCACCAACCTTCTACAGGTAGCTTTAGCTGAACACTGTGAGGTGGACGCACCCCACTAAATTGTAGGTTTAGCTGAACACTGTGAGGTGGACGCACCCCACTAACTTGTAGGTTTAGCAGAACACTGTGAGCAGGACGCACTGCACTAACTGTAAATAGTCTAGCTGCCTGACTGTGGTACTAATAGGATCAAAAGAACACCAGCAATTTTCTTCAGGTAGCTGTATTTACTGTAACAAGACAAGCCTGCCTGTCAGTAAGAAGATAACAGAAACGGATCTAGCTGAACACTGTGAGCAGGACGCACCCCACTAGCTTGTAGGTTTAGCTGAACACTGTGAGGTAGACGCACCCCACTAACTTGTAGGTTTAGCTGAACACTGTGAGCAGGACGCACCCCACTAACTTGTAGGTTTAGCAGAACACTGTGAGCAGGACGCACTGCACTAACTGTAAATAGTCTAGCTGCCTGACTGTGGTACTAATAGGATCAAAAGAACACCAGCAATTTTCTTCAGGTAGCTGTATTTACTGTAACAAGACAAGCCTGCCTGTCAGTAAGATAACAGAAACGGATCTAGCTGAACACTGTGAGCAAGACGCACCCCACTAGCTTGTAGGTTTAGCTGAACACTGTGAGGTGGACGCACCCCACTAACTTGTAGGTTTAGCTGAACACTGTGAGGTGGACGCACCCCACTTACTTGTAGGTTTAGCAGAACACTGTGAGCAGGACGCACTGCACTAACTGTAAATAGTCTAGCTGCCTGACTGTGGTACTAATAGGATCAAAAGAACACCAGCAATTTTCTTCAGGTAGCTGTATTTACTGTAACAAGACAAGCCTGCCTGTCAGTAAGAAGATAACAGAAATGGATCTAGCTGAACACTGTGAGCAGGACGCACCCCACTAGCTTGTAGGTTTAGCTGAACACTGTGAGGTGGACGCACCCCACTAACTTGTAGGTTTAGCTGAACACTGTGAGCAGGACGCACCCCACTAACTTGTAGGTTTAGCAGAACACTGTGAGCAGGACGCACTGCACTAACTGTAAATAGTCTAGCTGCCTGACTGTGGTACTAATAGGATCAAAAGAACACCAGCAATTTTCTTCAGGTAGCTGTATTTACTGTAACAAGACAAGCCTGCCTGTCAGTAAGAAGATAACAGAAACGGATCTAGCTGAACACTGTGAGCAGGACGCACCCCACTAGCTTGTAGGTTTAGCTGAACACTGTGAGGTAGACGCACCCCACTAACTTGTAGGTTTAGCTGAACACTGTGAGCAGGACGCACCCCACTAACTTGTAGGTTTAGCAGAACACTGTGAGCAGGACGCACTGCACTAACTGTAAATAGTCTAGCTGCCTGACTGTGGTACTAATAGGATCAAAAGAACAGCAGCAATTTTCTTCAGGTAGCTGTATTTACTGTAACAAGACAAGCCTGCCTGTCAGTAAGAAGATAACAGAAACTGATCTAACTGAACACTGTGAGCAAGACGCACCCCACTAGCTTGTAGGTTTAGCTGAACACTGTGAGGTGGACGCACCCCACTAACTTGTAGTTTTAGCAGAACACTGTGAGCAGGACGCACTGCACTAACTGTAAATAGTCTAGCTGCCTGACTGTGGTACTAATAGGATCAAAAGAACACCAGCAATTTTCTTCAGGTTGCTGTATTTACTGTAACAAGACAAGCCTGCCTGTCAGTAAGAAGATAACAGAAACGGATCTAGCTGAACACTGTGAGCAGGACGCACCCCACTAGCTTGTAGGTTTAGCTGAACACTGTGAGGTGGATGCACCCCACTAACTTGTAGGTTTAGCTGAACACTGTGAGCAGGACGCACCCCACTTACTTTTAGGTTTAGCAGAACACTGTGAGCAGGACGCACTGCACTAACTGTAAATAGTCTAGCTGCCTGACTGTGGTACTAATAGGATCAAAAGAACACCAGCAATTTTCTTCAGGTAGCTGTATTTACTGTAACAAGACAAGCCTGCCTGTCAGTAAGAAGATAACAGAAATGGATCTAGCTGAACACTGTGAGCAGGACGCACCCCACTAGCTTGTAGGTTTAGCTGAACACTGTGAGGTGGACGCACCCCACTAACTTGTAGGTTTAGCTGAACACTGTGAGCAGGACGCACCCCACTTACTTGTAGGTTTAGCAGAACACTGTGAGCAGGACGCACTGCACTAACTGTAAATAGTCTAGCTGCCTGACTGTGGTACTAATAGGATCAAAAGAACACCAGTAATTTTCTTTAAAATACTGTAACAAGACAAGCCTGCCTGTCAGTAAGAAGATAACAGGAACGGATCTAGCTGAACACTGTGAGCAGGACGCACTGCACTAAATGTAAATAGTCTAGAAGATAACAGGAACGGATCTAGCTAAACTGAATACAGTGTATATATATATATATATATATATATATATATATATATATATATATATATATATATTTATGCAACACCTGGGATGCATATATATACACAATACACTTTAAGTGCAGCTAACTGACTGACTGTCCTGCCTAATCTAGCTAACTCAAATGAAATGACACTGCCTCTCTCTCTCTCTATTTCTCAGCACACCGGAACACACTGCACAGGGCCGCCGTGCAGGCGGCCTTATATAGTGTGGGGCGTGTACTAAATCCCCTGAGCCATAATTGGCCAAAGCCTCCTTGGCTTTGGCCAATTACGGCTCTCTGTTAAGGCGGCGCTGTGATTGGCCAAGCATGCGGGTCATAGTGCATGCTTAGCCAATCATCAGCAAGCAATGCACTGCGATGCCGCAGTGAATTATGGGCCGTGACGCGCCACACGAATTTGGCGCGAACGGCCCATATCGTTCGCAATTCGACGAACGATCAAACAGGCGATGTTCGAGTCGAACATGGGTTCGACTCGAACACGAAGCTCATCCCTACTAAGGAGTTCAAAATATTGATCGACACTGACGTATGGTCTGACCAGGTGATTAAACCTATTGCAGAGGAGGAAATTTGTTGCAAAGATCATTTGTCTATCAAAAACATGTCTATGCGAGAGTATGAATTATGAGCAACTGAAAAATATGTGTAATTATGCTCCATAGAGCGATGACAGTACCAGGCATCAGACAGGTTGTGTGTTTGTAGAAACTGTTCAAGAACTTTATTAGGAGGTTGTTTAGAGGCAGACATGTCAAGATTAGGAATGCCCACAGCATTCAAATCGCCTCCTAGAATCGAGAGATCATGGCGCACCACGTTAACTTTTTTCAGACGTTTAGGAATAAATTTGACCTGTTTGACATTGGGAGCATATACATTAACCAAAGTAAAGAAAATATTATTGATTTTACAAATTAGGATCAAATATCGACCATTTACATTTTCTATGATAGAGATCAAGTGAAAGGAGATCTTAGAGCACAGTCCTATCAGGACCCCGGATTTCTTCTTCGTGGAGCAGGCAGTAAAGATATGGGGGTAGTCTTTAAATCGTAGACTTGTCAAAGTCTCTTTTAGAAGATGGGTCTCTTGTAGAAATAAGAAATCTCCTTAAAGATGTTTGGCTTCCTTCTGTATAATCTTTAATAGTCATGTTGCCAAGATATAAAAGCATGAATAGCAGCTTAAGATCAGAGTTGGTCCATGTTCAAGTGGGGGGGGGGGTTAACATCACCCAGTGACCACGTCCCCTAAAACGTCACAGTCCCAGCATGCCCAGGGACTGTGACATCATAGGGGGCGGGGTCTCCGCCTATATAAGTCACAACGGAGCCCTCAGAGAGCAGTCCAGCCGGAGAGAGCGACGTGTCAACATCTGGAGAAGAGAAGAGAAGACAAGAAGCCCAGAAGTCCGGACCTCCGCTGGCAAGAGAGCTACCTGAAGACAGCAGAGTAGCCGGCAGAAGAACTGGAACACTGGGAGAAGAGGCCGGAGAGAGCAGAGAAGAACCAACCGGACGCCGGGAGAAGATGAAACGGAGGGACCCCCGAAGCCGGAAGAAGACCCCCCAAAGCCGGAGGAAGATTCCCCCCCCCCGAGCTGTTTAATAAATTATTTTAAAAACCTGTGTAGTGTGTTTTATTATTGACACTTTTTCCCTAGGTGAATGGGTAGGGGTACCATGTACCCCATACTCATTCACATAGGGTAGGGGGCCGAGATCTGGGGGCCCCTTTATTAAAGGGGGCTCCCGGATTCCGATAAGCCCCCCGCCCACAGACCCTGACAACCAATGGCCAGGGTTGTCGGGAAGAGGCCCTTGTCCTCATCAACATGGGGACAAGGTGCTTTGCGGTGGGGGACCCCGCAGGGCGCCCCCTCACCCAAAGCACCCACCCCCTATGTTGAGGGCATGCGGCCTGGTACAGTTCAGGAGGGGGGGCGCTCGCTCGTCCCCACCCCCTTTCCTGACCGGCGGAGCTGCGTGCTCGGATCGGGGTCTGGTATGGATATTAGGGGGGACCCCACGCCGTCTTTTCGGCGAAGGGGTTTCCCTTTATAATCCATACCAGACCTAAGGGCCTGATATGCACCGCGCTCGCCGCAATAGGAAAATTTGTTTTTCCTATTGCAGCAAGCGCGAAATGCAATACCCTGCCCTTGCGTCGTATCTGGTCCGTTGGACCAGCATACACACGAGTGGGCTTTCCGTCGGACCAGCACACAGACGAGCGGACTTTCCGCCAGAAACTGAGTCCGACGGAAAGATTTAAAACATGTTTCAAATCTAGGTCCAGCGGGCTTTTGGGAAAAAGTCCGCCGGAGCCTACTCACGGGCGGATTGTCCGGCAGACTCTGGTCCGCCGGACCAAGTATGCCGGAAAGTCCGACCGTGTGTACGCAGCATTAGACAAACATAGATCAGGCTCCGTGTCAAGGCAGGTAAGGACACCTACACCAGCATGCAGCATAATGAGGCCTAAGTGAGGATCAGGTCCAGTGTGAATGCACTTTCGCGAGAGTACGTTGTTCTGGATTCACAACATCTGGGACTAAGATTTGTGATTCCTTAAGTACAATAACTTCAAGCCTGATTTCAACAAGTGAATTTCGTTGGTTTTGCCTTGCATGGTTACCAGAATTTTGATGGGGAAGCCCCATCCATAGGATATTTTGTGATTCTGCAATTGTTTGGTTATGGTCGCCAGTTTTTTTCTGTTATGAGCCATGGCTGCTGACAGGTCAGTGTAGAGAGCTATGCCATTGCATTTAGGAGAGGGGTATGGGTTGCATCATGCTGCTCTCATTGCCTTGTCTTTAATATAGTAAAAAAGTATTCTGGCAAGAACATCACATGATACATGGTAAGGAAGGAACAGTGGTTTAGGAATTCTGTGAATTTGGTCAATGACTTATTCCTAGCAGTGGCGGCCCATCCATAGGGGGCGCCTGGGCGCTGCCCCCCCCCCCCCCTCCTGTGTAGTCAACAAAAAAAAAAGTTTTTAAAGCTGCCCCTTTAAGAAAAAAAAAAGTCCTTTAACATAGTGCACTGTGTAAGAGCGCTAGACACAGTGCACTATGGGAAGCGCCACATCAATGCAATCACGAGATTGCAGGCGCGGCGCTTCATTTGGGGGCTTTTGTCCCACCTTGCGGCGCTTTTTGAAGCATGCCTAGTAGCTTCCGCCTGGCGCTCGTAGTATCTATTACTACGGTCGGGCAGTTTGATTGACATCTGACTCAGATGTCACTTCCTGTTTTCTCTCTCCCATTGTGCCCAAGAGAGATAAAACAGGAAGTATGAGGAGCGGACCCCTCCATCGCCGTTGGAAGGAGACACCGCAGGAGAGGACAACACAGTCAGCAAGGTAAGTGTCATGAAAAGGTTCACCTGTTGGTGGCGCTAGCGGTCTCCTGGATCGCAGTACCAGTGTCCATCAGCGGGTGTCTTCTAACACCTAAGACCTGTAATAAGAGGACTCACCTGCTGGTGGCACTGTTGCATCCTTGGGCCGTAGTACCAGTGTCCACCAGCAGGTGTATTCCGGCAGTGTGGAGCAGACAGTACCCTCTGCGCTCAGGTGTAACGTGAGGTCAAATCACTGCAGTCTGATAAATACCCGGCAAGCCCTCACATCCTTGCCTTGGTGTCTCTCTCCCTGCATTCTGACCTTGCTGCCTGTTGTTTTGACCTTGAGCCTGCATCTCCCCTCCCCTCCCCTCACTTCCCCTCCCTTCCCCTCCCCTGCCCTGCCCTGCCCTGATCTGATTTGATCCAATCCCTATCCTGAGCCCTTCCTGGTCCTGTCCCTTGTGTTCCTGGTTACCTTGGATTCCTGCCCTGTATCCCATCCATCCATCCTCTCCCTGTCCTATTGGTTTCACGTCCTTACCATCTGCTGATCTCGCGGTGTATGACCTTGGCCTGGCTTCTGTTTATGGCTCCGGTATCTCCCATTTTATTGTATATACTGTTTTGTTGTTTGTGGGTCTTGTGGTTGGTTGTGCACTGTTATTAGGGTTGTCCCGATACCACTTTTTTAGGACCGAGTACAAGTACGATACTTTTTTTCAAGTACTCGCCGATACCGATTACTGATACTTTTTTTTTAATGTCACGTGACAGTGTTTTTTTTTTTTTTTTTTTTTTAACAATGCTTTCTTTTTTCTGGGGGGGGGGGGGGGGGGGTGAACGGTGTCCGTGTGTTTTTTTTTTTTTATTTACAATTTTTATTTTTTACAATAATATTTTTTTTATTCTTTATTGCAATATGTGGTTTTTTTTGTTTTTTTTAATCAGCCCTGTTGGGGGGCTTTGGTGAGATATCAGGGGTCTTAACAGACCTCTGATATCTCCCCCTTGAGACAGAGAAAGAGACGGAGGATAGAGATTCCCCAGTCCCTTTCTCTGCAGCCTCAGCTGTACTGAAAATGAATGGAGAGAAGACAGCGGCTCTTCTCCATTCATAAACTGAGACATCGTAATCAGAGGAGGTTACAATGTTTCAGTTATGTGAATGGACAGAGTCAGCTGACTCTGTCCATTCACAAAGGAAGGAGGAGGAGGACAGCAGAACGGAGGGGACAGCGGAGAGGCACAACAGAACGGAGGGGACAGAGAAGGAGAGGGGAACAGTGGAACGGCTGAACGGAGGGGACAGAGAAGGAGAGGGAAACAGCGGAATGGAGGGGGACAGCGGAGGGGGACAGAGGAACGGAGGGGGCATAGAGGAGGATGCAGTGACCGTCAGCGGTGATCGCGTGTGGGGGAGTTACAAGCACCGATCACCGCTGTATGTCACTAAAGCCACTGAAAGCCACGGGAGGAGAAGCTTGTAACTCCCCCATGCGCCGATCACCGCTGACAGTCCAGGTATCGGGGGAAGCATCGGGAGCATTTGCCCGAGTACAAGTACTTGGGCAAATGCTCGGTATCGGTGCCGATACCGATACTAGTATCAGTAACGGGACAACCCTAACTGTTATATTCACTTCCCTATCACTTATGTAAATAAACACCATTTTTATTCACTTATATACGTTTCTGGTTTCTTCTGTGCAGTCCACACAGTCTGGTTTACTAATTCCTTGACAGTACACCAAGGCCATCCCTACCAGACGTGACTGCACTGAGGAGCCTTTTTGAAAATGCAGGCAGAAATAGTGATTTATTTTACCTCATTGGTAACTGAGGATAATTGTTATTGCCGTCTGGTATTGAAGGAGTGGGCCAGGGATCAACTATTATGCCCCGTACACAGGGTCGGACTTTGTTCGGACATTCCGACAACAAAATCCTAGGATTTTTTCCGACAGATGTTGGCTCAAACTTGTCTTGCATACACACAGTCACACAAAGTTTTCGGAAAATCCGATCGTTCTAAACGCGGTGACGTAAAACACGTACGTCGGGACTATAAACGGGGCAGTGGCCAATAGCTTTCATCTCTTTATTTATTCTGAGCATGCGTGGCACTTTGTCCGTCGGATTTGTGTACACACGAATTTTGTTGTCGGAAAATTTTATATCCTTCTCTCAAACTTTGTGTGTGGGAAAATCCGATGGAAAATGTGTGATGGAGCCTATACACAGTCAGAATTTCCGACAACAAGGTCCTATCACACATTTTCCGTCGGAAAATCCGACCGTGTGTATGGGGCATTAGAGTGTATCCATCTGGCCCATTTCCTGGTGGATCAGGGCGGTATGCTATTTGAAAATGTTCAGCCTCTGATTCAGCTGTGTGCAGAGCTAGCCTTGTCCAGTACTCCAGAGGGCAGGGATGATTTTTCTCCCCCCTTCAGTTTTGATCAGGTTGAGTCTCTGGTGTGGTTATTAGAGAATGATCCAGCCTTTTTCATGGAACGTTATGCCGCTTGTTCACAGCAGGTGTTGTCTGATTGCATCCATTCAGTGCAATCGCTGGTTAGTAAGGCTGTGTGCGAATCAATGTTTGTTCAACCTGTGCTACAGGCATGGTCAGATCTCCTTTATTTAGCCAAGCCACAACAACCCAGCCCTGCCATTAATCACCTGCCTTCTCAAGAGTCTATTCCCCCATCGCTCATGGCAACCTCAGCTACAGCCCAGTATACACAGCTTTCCACCCAGTACTATTACCCAGTCTCTACTCACTGCACCTATCCTGCTTTCAATCCACCTGCCTCTTCTCCCCCACCTGTAACAATCCCACAAAACCCTCCTCCAGCCACTGTTCCTTGGTCTTCTTTTTGTCCAACTACTTTCTTTTCTTATAGCCCTGCACCTACGTACAAAGCTGCAGTGGCTAAAACAAAATAGAAATAAAAGTTCTTCCGGACCCACGTCATCTTGCCAGTAACTCAACCTGCCCCCACACCAACCAACCTGTTCCAGCCTGCGTTCATGCCAGTTGAACTTGATGACCCACCTAAACCTGCCAACCCTGTACCTGCTATCCAGCCTGATGTGCCTGCCTTCCAGTCTGATGTGCCTGCCTTCCAGCCTGATGTGTCCGCTTTCCAGTCTGATGTGCCCGCTTCCCAGTCTGATGTCTTGATGTCTGCCTTCCAGCCCAAAGTCTCGGTGCCTGCCTTCCAGTCTGATGTGCCTACCTTCCAGTCAGATGTGTCCGCTTTCCAGTCTGATATCTTGATGCCTGCCTTCCAGCTCGAAGTCTCGGTGCCTGCCCTCCAGCCTGATGTATCTACCTTCCAGTCTGATGTGCCTGCTTTTCAGTCTGTGCCCACCTTCCAGCCTGATGTCTCGATGCTTGCCTTCCAGCCTGATGTCTCGATGCTTGCCTTCCAGCCTGATGTCTTAGTGCCTGCCTTCCAGCCGGATGTCTCGGTGCCTGCCTTCCAGCTTGAAGTCTCCACTTCCCAGTCTGATGTGCCCGCTTCCCAGTCTGTGCCCGCTTTCCAGTCTGATGTGCCCACCTTCCAGCCTGATGTCTCGATGCCTGCCTTCCAATCTGATATGCCTGCTTTCCAGTCTGATGTGCCTGCCTTCCAGCCTGATGTCTAGATGCCTGCCTTCCAGTCTGATGTCTCGGGGCCTGCCTTCCAGCCGGATGTCTCAGTGCCTACCTTACAGCTTGATGTCTCCACTTTCCAGTCTGATGTGCCCACATCCCAGTCTGTGCCCGCTTTCCAGTCTAATGTGCCCACCTTCCAGCCTGATGTCTTGATGCCTGCTTTCCAGTCTGTGCCCGCTTTCCAGTCTGATGTGCCAGTTTTCCAGCCTGATGTCTTGATGCTTGCCTTCCAGCCTGAAGTTTCGGTGCCCGTGTGTCAGCCTGAAGTTTCGATGCCCATGTGTCAGCCTGAAGTTTCGGTGCCCGTGTGTCAGCCTGGAGTTTCGGTTAGTTTGGCCGGTGCCTGTGATCCAGCCTGCCCTTACGGTGCTCGCTGTTTGGCCTGACGACCCGGACTTGCTGCCCAGCTCGACGACCCGGAGCCCGTTGTCTTCTCGGATGTGCCCGCTGTCTTCTCGGATGTGCCCTCTGTCCGGTTTGATGTATCCGCTGCCCAGTCTAAGGTGCTTGATGCCCAGCCTGAAGTACCCGATGCCCAGACTGACGTGCCCTCATCTGTTGTTCGGTTTGAGGCCATGAACTTTGGACAATTTCATCTAGTTGGAGCGTCCGGAGGCCGCTCCTTTGAGGGGGGGGCACTGTCATGAAAAGGTTCACCCGTTGGTGGCACTAGCGGTCTCCTGGATCGCAGTACCAGTGTCCATCAGCGGGTGTCTTCTAACACCTAAGACCTGTAATAAGAGGACTCACCTGCTGGTGGCACAATTGCATCCTTGGGCCGGTGTAACGTGAGGTCAAATCACTGCAGTCTGATAAATACCCAGCAAGCTCTCACATCCTTGCCTTGGTGTCTCTCTCCCTGCATTCTGACCTTGCTGCCTGTTGTTTTGACCTTGAGCCTGTATTTGCCCTGTCCTGTCCTGTCCTGTCCTGACCTGATATGATCTGATCCAATCCCTATCCTGAGCCCTTCCTGGTCCTGTCCCTTTTGTTCCTGGTTACCTTGGATCCCTGCCCTGTATCCCATCCATCCTCTCCCTGTCCTGTTGGTTTCCTGTCCTTACCATCTGCTGATCTCCCGGTGTATGACCTTGGCCTGGCTTCTGTTTACGGTTCCGGTATCTCCCATTTTATATACTGTTTTGTTTGTGGGTCTTGTGGTTGGTTGTGCACTGTTATATTCACTTATCTGTCACTAATGTAAATAAACGCCATTTTTATTCACTTATATACATTTCTGGTTTCTTCTGTGCAGTCCACACAGTCTGGTTTACTAATTCCCTGACAGTAAGTGCCGCTGTGCTTCGGGGGTAGAATCTGTAACAAATTTGTTTTTTATTTTTTTATTAGCAGTGCCCATGGAGCGGTCTGGCAGCTCCACTCCTTCTCTCGGTGCAGCCGAGCGATGTGCAGGGAGGTAGACAGCCAGGAGAGGACTCCACCAGCTTGCTATAAAGTGGTGTGGGTAGAAGTTCTAAGGTGCCCGGCATCTCCTTTTACACCTCCGTCCAGCAGTGCATACTTTACAGTGGAGGGGGACAGGCACTGGCTTGTGTACAGTGAGTTGCTTGGCAGAGCTGCTAATCGTTAGTGCAGAAGTGTGTGTGTGTGGGGGGGGGGGTTAGGGCTTGCAGAGATGTTCAGTGATGTACATGTGCTGGGGCGGGTGCAGAGGGGTGCTGAGACTTACTGAAGGATATAGAGGTGTACAGAACTGCTGGGGGTGCAGATGCAGGGGTGCCAAGGATTGTGGGGGAGATGGATATGTGCTGGAGCTATGATGGTGTGCAAATGTGTGTTTGTGGGGGTGCACAGATGAACAAGGGGGTACAGAGGTGTCCTGGGGGGGTACAAGGGTAAAATGTGGATATGGAGATGTGCTGGGGGTTCAGAGGCATTCTGGGGGTGCAGAGATGTCCAAAGAGGAAGCATGCTGGGGGTACAGAGATGCGTTGGGGATTACAGGGGTGTTTTGGGGGTACAAAGATGTGCTGAGGGGTTACCAAGGTGTGCTCTATTTGTGGGGCTGTATACTGTAATTTGTGGTGGAGCATAATGTAATATTAGTGGTGGAGCATAATGTAATATTAGTGGTGGAGCATAATGTAATATTAGGGGTGGGGCATAATGTAATATTAGGGGGTGGAGCATAATGTAATATTTGTGGTGGAGCATAATGTAATATTAGTGGTGGAGCATCATGTAATATTTGTGGTGGAGCATAATGTAATATTAGTGGTGGAGTATAATGTAATATTAGTGGGGCTGTATAATGTAATATTAGTGGTGGAGCATAATGTAATATTAGGGGTGGAGCATAATGTAATATTTCTGGTGAAGCATAATGTAATATTAGTGGTGGAGTATAATGTAATATTAGTGGGGCTGTATAATGTAATATTTGTGGTGGAGCATAATGTAACATTAGGGGTGGAGCATAATGTAATAGGGGTGAAGCATAATGTAATATTAGTGGTGGAGCATAATGTAATATTAGTATTGGAGTATAATGTAATATTAGTGGAGCTGTATAATGTAATATTTGTGGTGAAGCATAATGTAATATTAGGGGTGGAGAATAATGTAATATTAGGGGTGGAGCATAATGTAATATTAGTGGTGGAGTATTATGTAATATTAGTGGTGGAATATAACAAGTAATAATACATTAGCCAGAGCTTAGTTAAGAGCTTTACTGGATATTTGTAATTTGTAGTGCCACTAATGTTGAAAGGTGAAAGTGAGATTAAAATTCACGAATGTTCTACTATTCTCTGGTTCTGTTGGGGACAAATCTTGGTCATTCTTTTCTTGGCAGATAAGAGTCCAGTTATGTATCAATTAAAATACTGAAATGTATTTTAGGTACTATCTCAGACCCTCTTTGTACTAGACTCCTGTAAAGCTCGGCACATCAACTTTAAAACTGGGTTGTGAAGTAGCAATTCTGTAGGTAATTTAGGCTTTACTTCTTTAATCAATACTGTTTAGCTAACCGATGGATATTGCTGATTGGAAGAGCAAGCTTTGAGAAGGCTGAATTAGCGAGCCACTGATTTCTTCACTATTCAATCATAGTCTCAGGCTGCATTTTATGTGACACAGGCTGCATTTGATGGGACACAGGCTGCATGTAAGGAGGGACTCCACTGGAGGCACCTGCTGTAAGGAGGGACTCCGCTGGGGACACCTGATGGCATCTGGTGACAGGCGACACACTCAGGGCTCCCACTGATTCTGCATTATGGTGAGTTGAATTATTTAATTTTATATTACAATGTATTAATAGAAATAATGCGCTTCAATCATCCTGACACCATACCAACCATGGTGCCGGGATGATTGAAGTGCTAACACCAGGTGTTTGGAGTATCTTTATCTGCTCATTGTTAAACTTTCTAGAATACACAAATTTCTATTGCTGTGTAGGATCTGGGCCTGCTGCCCCTCTATCCCTCTCTCCCTCCATCCCTCGTCCATCTCAGATGCTAACCACACCACCTAGGAGCCACGCCCACTATTTTGCTAAACCACGCCCATTTTCACAAAGTGGGAAGGGTCAAAAAGGAAGGGCAGGGTCTGGCACCCCCCATCCTAAAAACTTCACCAGCCGCCACTGATTCCTAGTCTTTTGCCTTTGGGAGAATATTCTGATAGGAGTTGGCAGGCAAACTCATAGAGTAAGGGCAGCATGACTGTTTTGGAGATTCCTCTGAATTTAATGTTATTGCGCCTCAGTTGGGTAGTTTGGCATTGATACAGTACATTGAATATCAGCTGAATGCACAGAATGGTTATCAATAAGCTTTTTATGCGCTGTACAGATGTCAGCCATTTTGTTTTCAACATGAACAACCCTGGTACTGTACATAGATACTGCACAGTAGAAGTTATTCCTGATATCACTTTGGTCATATCAGAGTACAAAGATTCTCTCAGGGAGATTAACATATCATTTAGATCAGTGATAGTAGCAGGTTGTGTGGATGCAGGGAAATCCTCAAGGGAAGATGGCTGCAAAGCAGAGTGAGGCATGATCAGTGGGAGCCTGTGCCCATTACTCTTTTTTTTATGTTTTTTTAGTTTTGTCAGGGATCCTAGTGGAGGGGCTGTCTGAAAGGAGACTCACCATGTGCCATGTGAGAGCCACAGAACATTGTTGTGGAAGGGGAGGAATCAAACTTTGTGTCCTCAGCTGAGTAGTCAGTGTGCAGAGCACCGGCAGAAGGCATGGCTCCACCATGCTGTAAGTCTTTCCACTGTGGATGGGAAGAAAGCAGTCAGTTTCTTTGGCATTGAGCAGGCTGGCTGTCACTTGTGCATAGTGCCATGTGTCCTCAGATGTCGGCTGTGCTGATCAGGGGAAGAATCGGCGCCCTGTGAGCTGCTATGGAGCCGCTAGAAAAGTCGGAGAGAGAGGTGCAGCCATTCTGTTCCCATACCAACTATCCCACTCATATGGCCAACTTTAGAGTTGTGCTTTAAGATTGGGGATGAGCCGAACGCCCCCCGGTTCGGTTTGCAGCAGAACATGCGAACAGGAAAAAAGTTTATTCGAACACGCGAACACTGTTAAAGTCTATGGGACACGAACATTTTCCCGTGTTTAGAACAATAGCACAGCAAAATTACATTTCTAAAAGAAAGAAAGTCATTTAAAACTGCTAGCGGCTGTAATGTATTGTCGGGTCCCAGCAATATAGATGAAAATCATTGAGAAAAACGGCATGGGTTCCCCCCAGTCCATTACCAGGCCCTTTGGGTCTGGTATGGCTATTAAGGGGAACCCCGCACCCAAATAAAAAAAATTGTGGGGGCCCACCAGGCACTATCTACTCTGAACAGCAGTATACATACTATACGGCCTGTCCTATATACTCTGCAGAAAATTGGGCCTTAGATGTTGGGGGTACCAGAACACTGTAAGCCCTCACAGTTACTCTTGGTGGGTGCAGGAACGGGCCCTGCTGTGAAATACTATATCAAAAATTGTAATTGCATGCCCTTGTTAAATAGCGGCAGAAAAATTGGGCCTTTGGTGGTGGTGCCACAACACTGTAAGCCCTCACAGTTACTCTTGATGGGCGCAGGAACTGGCCCTGCTGTGAAATATTAGATCAAAAATTGTAATTACATGCCCTGTTAAACAGGGGCAGAAAAAGTGTGCCTTGGGCAGTGGCGGTGGTGCCCTAAACCAAAAATATTCTTAGAAGCTAGCATCATCAAGATTGAGGAGGAATAGGATAGTCACTCAGCATAGTCTTCAAGGGATCCATAGAAATCCATAGAAAATTCATTCCGGTTACATCAGCATCAGGTGCTTGATAGATGCTGATTCAAGACTGATTCATTTTTATGAGTGTGAATCTATCAACGAAATCTGTGGACAGGTGCACTCTATGATAGCTGGTGATCCAAGACTGATTCATTTTTATGAAGGTGAGCCGATCAACCGAGTCAGTGGACAGGCGCACTCTGTGATCGGTTACAAAGCCTCCAGCAGCACTGAACGTGCATTCAGAAAGAATGCTGGATGCAGGACAGGCCAGTAGCTCAATTGCATATTGAGCAAGTTCTGACCAGTGGTCCATCCTCAAAACCCAGTAACCCAGTGCATTCTCCATTGGAAAGATCTCCAAGTCTGCTCTTGCCCCTAGATATTCCTGCACCATGTAATGCAGATGCTGGCAATGGTTGCTTGAACCAATCAGACCTTGGCTCTGAGGACTGAAAAATTGTCTGAAGGCATCGGTCAGCTGGCCACCTTCTCCACCGCTCTTCCTCTGACTGAACGAAGCCTCAGCAACACGTTGTTCAGCACCAGGAAATTGTAACCTCGCAGGGTCTGGAAATGCATTGCACAAACCTTTCTTCAAGGCCTCCTGAAGATGTTTCATCCCCTGCTCCCTCTGAGAAGGCAGGATGAGTTCTGCAACCTTGTAACGTGGATCAATGAGGGTTGTCAGCCAGTAATGTTCCCTCTCCTTGATACCACAAATCCTAGTGTCCTTTCGCAGGCTTTGCAGAATCAGGGAGGCCATGCAGTGTAAGCTTGCAGAGGCATTCAATTCTGAGTCCTCTGGGTCACTAAGGTTCACATGATCCATAACAGCCTCCTCTCAGCCACGTACAACTCCTTGGGTTTCTGGGGACTGAAAATGATCCCTTGAAGACTGCTGCTGAGTGTTATCCTCCACGTCCATGCTGACACAATCCTCCTCTTCTTCCTGTGTGTTTGGGGGGCCCGCAGGAATACTATCTGGATAAAGGGGGCCTTGAGAGTTAAGGAAGTTCTCCTCTTCCTCCCGCTGTTCTGCCTCAAGTGCCCTGTCCATTTTTCCATGAAGCGTGTGCTCCAACAGGAAGACAAGAGGGACAGTATCACTGATGCATGCATTGTCACTGCTCACCATCCTTGTGGCCTCCTCAATTGGCGACAGGACAGTGCATGCATCCTTGATTAGTAGCCACTGGCTTGGCGAAAAGAAGCCAAGCTCCGCTGACCCTGTCCTGGTGCCAAACTCACACAGGTACTCATTGATGGCCACCTGCTGCATGTGCAGCTGCTGCTGCAATGCCAACATTGAGTTCCACCTGGTGGGCATGTCACAAATGAGGCGGTTGTAGGCCAGGTTACATTCCCTTTGAATGTCAGCCAGCCGAGCACTGGCATTGTATGACCGGCGGAAATGACCACAGACTTTTCTGGCCTGCCTCAGGAGATCCTGTAATTCAGGGTACCTGCTCAAGAACCGTTGCAACATCAAATTCAGGACGTGTGCCAAACATGGAACATGGGTCAAGTGTTTCTGTCAGAGGGAGGAGAGAAGGTTGGTACCATTGTCACATACAACCATTCCTGGCTAAAGCTGGAGTGGCGTCAACCACCTCTGAGCCTGCTCATGCAGAGCTGACAGAATCTCTGCCCCAGTGTGGCTCCTGTCCCCTAAGCAGACAAACCCAACCACAGCATGGCATCATTTTGCCTGAGTGCTTACGTAGCCCCTTGAACGCCTATGGAGCACCGCTTGTTCAGAGGACAAATCTGCAGAGGAAGAGACCATAGAGGAAGAAGAAGAGGAGGGGTGGAGGAGAGAGCTGTGGCAGAATCACCACTAGCATTTTGGAGGCGTGGTGGCGGAACAAGCTCCAACAATACTGAACCCTGTCCTGCATCCTTCTCAGCTGCCAGCAGAGTTACCCAGTGCACCATGAAGGAAAGATAACATGCCTGCCCATGCCTGCTGGACCATGGGTCAGCGGTAATATGCATCTTACTGCTGATCGCCCTGTCCAACGAGGCGAAAACATTGCCTTCCACATGAAAGTAGAGAGCCGGAAAGGCCTTCCATGAAAAGAAATGGTGTTTTGGAACCTGCCACTGAGGTACAGCACATTCCACAAATTCACATAAGGGGGCAGAGTCTACCAACTGAAAAGGCAGCAGTTGCAGTGCTAGCAATTTGGCCAAGCTAGCATTCAGACGCTGAGCATGTGGATGGCTGGGACCGAATTTCTTTTTACGGTTTAGCAACTGGGATAGGGAAATTTGCCTGCTAAAATCAGATGGTGGTGTACTGCTAGAAGATTGGCTGCAAGTACTTGGGACACCTATTGCTATACCTTCATTCCTCTCAGTGCAGGTTTTTGAGAGGACTGGAGGTATAGTGGGGTTGGAGATCCCAGATGAGGAGCAAGGAGAAGTCTGCCTCTTTCTTTGATGTGGGTCTTTGAAGGGCTATTGTCAATGGACTGCATGGGAGGTCGTCATATGTCTGGTCAAGCATGTGGTGCCCAAGTGGCTGCTGTTTTGGCCATGCTCGATCCGCTTCAGACATAGGTTGCAAACAGCAATGGTGCAATCTGCTGCACACGTGTCAAAAAAGGCCCACACCAAAGAACTTTTCAAAATCAGTGGGGAGTCAGCAGCGCCCTGCACCTGCGGAGCTCTGTGGTGTAATGTAATAGGCTGGTTGCCTTTAAGCTGCCCCCTGGAGGGCATTCTGCCTTTTTGGAGATGTGCCTCCTTCTTCTCCTCTCTTCTATCAGGCACCCAAGTGAGTCAGTGACCTCATCATCCTCTCCCTGCTCGTCACTGGAGCAAACTTGGCAGTGTGCTGCAGCTGGGGGAACATGACTGCCAATTTCTTGTCCTTTTTGGGCACCCCCTCTCTCTAGGCTCACATACTCCCTTCCTCAACCTGGGTACCAGCATCGGAGCCTTCAAATCTCTGCGCATCCTCCAGCAGCATGTACTCGACACTGTGGTCGAATAGTTCAGGGGACTCCTCCGTGCATGATGGTGGGGCTACGGAAGGAGTGACTGTGGACAAGGAGCCAGTGGAATAGGCTGCTTTGGCAGCTGCATTGGAAGGTAAACTACTCTGACCTGGGTGACAGAGGATGAGGAGGATGAGGACAGCTTTGTTATCCACTCCACCAACTCTTCTGCATTTTCTGGCTCAACAACACGGTCAGCAACAGAAAAAAAGGACAAGCGTGCCCCACGGCCACCTGCAGAGGATGTCCAGGACCAGCACTGTTGACTGTAGACACAGAGCCTGCTTGCCCTCTTTTAGTGCCCTGTGAGCGTCTACTTCTCCTTGGTGGCCTTCCGGACATGATGTATATTTTGTTTTGCAACACCACACTACACTGTATTAGATACTGTGTACACCTCCAGAAAAGTAGTAGCAACTATACTATGGATGCACTGTGTACACCACCAGAGGTGTAGCAGCAACTGCACTACAGTTGCACTGAATTGTGTACTGTGTACACCACCAGAAATGTAGAAGCAACTGCACTAAGGCTGCACTGTATTATGTACTGTGTTCACCACCAGAAGTGTAGTAGCAACTGCACTATGGCTGCACTGTATTGTGTACTGTGTACACCACCAGAAAAGTAGTAGCAACTGCACTTCGGCTGCACTGTATTGTGTACTGTGTACACCATAAAAAGTGTAGCAGAAACAGTACACCACGGAATGCACTGTAGATGTAGGCTACACTGGATGCAGAGTATATAAATATATTTCCTGGCCCACCACACATCAGCACACAACAGGTTAACATCTCTTCTGGAGCCCCACATTACCACCTGTATCTAGCTGAATAAACAGCCCTTCCCCCAACTAAGATGTTCTTCTTTTTTGTTCTGCTCCAGGCCACCTGTTGATTGCAGTTGGTAAGTAAATTGTTTGCTACATCCCCCCTACCAAACCTACCTCTCCATGTTCACCCTCTCATGGAGTTGGAAGACCCTGAAAACTGAAGGTTAAGGATGAGCTTCGGCATGTTCGCATGCTGCACGTGCCGAGCCCACCAGGAAGTGGGCACGGTGCAGCACTAATCACAGGCAGTAAGACATTTCCCGATCTCTGCAGCCGCACATCAGGAAATGTCTCACTGCTTGTGATTAGCGCTGCGCCGTATCCACTTCTTGGCGGGCTCGGCAAGTGCAGCATGCGAACACGCTGAAGCTCATCCTTACTGAAGGTAAATCCTTTTTTTAAAAACTGGGTGCCTTTTTGTGCCAGGGCTATGGACAAAACGATGCTTAAACAGCATTGATATTGTACAGGTGTGGTATTATAAGAGCTCTGCAATGTTATCATTGTCTCTCTCTTTGGTTTTTATTTTTTATTTTTTCCTGTCTTTATATGCAGCACACCGCACTGCTCTCCTGGCTTTATTGTCAGTCTGAGAGCGGCTGTGAATAGTGTCACAGGGTACAGGGACATGGGCAGCACAGAATGGGACCGCCAGACGCCATGCAATGGTGTAATGATCTTGGGGGTCTGCAGTTGTGAGGATTTCTCTTCCCCTCTCTCTGCAGTCCTGCTAGGTAAAGGACTTACCTCAGATTCTGACTCTCCTGTTTGTCTCTGGATGTGCTGTTCTGGCTCCCTTGCTATGCTGTGTACTCCTGTGGGCTTGACAGTCTGACTATTTTTTTGTCTCAGACTCTAATGCCGTGTATACATGACCGGACTTTTCAACTGAACTTGTCCGACGGAGCAAATCCGTCGGACAATCCGACTGTGTGTGGGCTTCATCGGACCTTCAGCGGACCTTTTCTGTCGAAAATCAGACAGACTTTAGATTTGAAACATGTTTCAAATCTTACCAACGGATTCAAATCCGGTCAAAAAATCCATTCGTCTGTATGCTAGTCCGATGGACAAAAGCCGACGCTAGAGCAGCTATTGGCTACTGGCTACGAACTTCTTTATTTTAGTCCGGTCGTACGTCATCACGTTCGAATCCGTCGGACTTTGGTGTGATCATGTGTAGGCAAGTCTGTTTCGTCAGAACTCCATCGAAGGTACGTCAAAGTCCTTCGGAGTTCAGCCCGTCGAAAGTCCGGTCGTGTGTACACGGCATAAGACCCCATACACACTATGCAACTTTTGTTGTCTGATTTCCTATAGATCTAGCAGGGCCATGTAGTGCAGGGGCCTGCCTGATTGCATACAAATCGAGAGTCTTAGGCTCACACTGAGCCGCTTTGCAGACGCAAAAGTGCTAAAAATAGCACCTGCAAAGCGCCCCAAAAGTGCCGCTCAATGCACTCCAGTGTGAAAGCCCCGAGGGCTTTCACACTGGAGTGGTGCGCTTGCAGCACAGTCAAAAAAGTCCTGCAAGCTGCATCTTTGGAGCGCTGTAGGAGCGATGTATTGACCACTCCTAAAGTGCCCCTTCTCATTGAAAAAAATGGGGGAGCGCTCCAAACCCGCTTGCAAAGCACCGCTGCAGCGGCGCTTTGCAGGCGGTTTTAACCCTTTTTGGGCTGCTAGCGGGGGGTTAAAACTGCCCCGCTAAAATGACGGTAAAGTGGCGCTATATTTAGCGCCGCTGTACCGCCAGTGCCCGCACGCCTCAGTGTGAAAGTAGCCTTTGGTTTGGCCTCTTGTTATGTGGTTTTGGTGAATCTGAGGGAAGAAATCCAGAGAGGATTATATAGCGTGTATCCAGCTTAACTGTGTCTTTAGCGCCGCTGAACCGCCAGCGCCCGCACGCCTCAGTGTGAAAGTAGCCTTTGGTTTGGCCTCTTGTTATGTGGTTTTGATGAATCTGAGGGAAGAAATCCAAAGAGGATTATATAGTGTGTATCCAGCTTAACTGTGTCTTGTTTAAGCTCACCTGATTCTTCCAAGTGAGTGGATGAAGGCAGATGGCTCTTAAAGAGACAGGGTACCATGTTTTTTGGTGAGAGGATATATGATTTTCTCCATATATTTTTTGCAAATTTGAGCTTTCTACACCTGTTAGCGGCACAGAAGATTAGCAAAGGTAGGAGGGGGCGACGTGGGACATGGTTCTTAAAAGAGTGCCCAAGGAGATTATGCAAATTAAGAGATTTTACATTATTTTAGGAGCAGAAACCCTGAACGCAAACGCTCCAAAAAAACATAGGACCCGCCAACAATCATCTTATCCTGACCAGGACAATGACACCTAACAGGTTGTCACATTCATTAAAGTAGATGTAAACCCTCCATACACCCAGTCAAGTGAACAGCCTCAGATGATACACAGAGATGAACCAAATCTCCTTACATAGGTTTTTACATGTATATCTGCTATCTTCACATTTATATACTGTTTAGAAAGTTCAGATCATGTTGAGAAATTTTCTCTTCTTGTTTAACCACTTAAGCCCCGGACCATTTGGCTGGCCAAAGACCAGAGTGTTTTTTGCGAATCGGCACTGCGTTGCTTTAACTGACAATTGCGCGGTCGTACGATGTGGCTCCCAAACAAAATTGACGTCCTTTTTTCCTCAAAAATAGAGCTTTCTTTTGGTGGTATTTGATCAGCTCTACGGTTTTTATTTTTTGCGCTATAAACCAAAAAAAAGCGTAAATTTTGAAAAAAACGCAATATTTTTTACTTTTTGCTATAATAAATATCCCCAAAAAATATATAAAAAACATTTTCTTTCCTTAGTTTAGGCCGATAGGTATTCTACATATTTTTGGTAAAACAAATCACAATAAGCGTATATTGATTGGTTTGCGCAAAAGTTATAGCGTCTACAAAATAGGGGATAGTTTTATGGCATTTTTATTAATAATTTTTTTTTACTAGTAATGGCGGCGATCAGCGTTTTTTTTTTTTTTAATCGTGACTGTGACATTATCGGACACTTTTGGCCCTATTTTGGGACCATTGACATTTATACAGCGATCAGTGCGATTAAAAATGCATTGATTACTGTGTAAATGTGACTGACAGTAAAGGGGTTAATCACTAGGGGGCACTGCAGGGATTAAGTGTGTCCTAGGGAGTGATTCTAACTGTGGGGGGGAGGGGCTATGTGTGACACGACACTGATCACCGCTCCTGATTAGAGGGAGCTGTAATCAGTGTCAGTGTCACTAGGCAGAACGGGGAAATGCTTGTTTACATCAGCATTTCCCCGTTCTTCCTCTCTGTGAGACGATCGCGGGTTCCACGATCACACTCAGGGAGCTCACGGCAGGCAAATTTAAAGGGATGTACCTGTACACCCATTTGCCTGTCCATGCCATTCTGCAGACGTAAATGTTCGTGCGGCGGTTGTCAAGCGGTTAACACAGAGTGTGATGTTTGGGCATACAGCCAAGATAGCGAAAATTGCTGATTGGAGGAAAGGCGCACACACCCCCACTCATCATAGCCAGTCTCTCAGAGGTGTTTTGTAATAGGGCCTGCTCCCTGCTAATCTATTTATAGCAGCCTCCCCTGACAGGAATGTCCGGCTGCTTTTTCCTGATGTGTCCAAGAATTTGTCAGGAGTTATCTGGCTGATAACAGAGGAACGGGTCAGGAGAGAGCTACAGGACTTATCTCTTTGAAGAGAGATAACTGAACACTGACAATATATATGCCCAGCTCAAATTTCATGAATTGGGTTCACGTCCACCTTTTGGATTCCTTCCCCCCTCCGGTGTCACATTTGGCACCTTTCAGGGGGGAAGAGGGAGCAGATACCTGTCTAATACAGGTATTTGCTCCCACTTCCTGGCATAGATCACTGCAGTGTTCGCGTGACCTATGCCACTTCCGGCACCTACTCTGTCCTCCCCCGCTGTATTCTAGGAGACACACAGGTCCCAGAACACAGCAGGGACCAGTGAGAATGCGCAGCGTGACTCGCGCATGCACAGTAGGGAACCAGGAAGTGAAGCCTCACAGCTTCACTTCCTTATTCCCTTACCGAGGATGGCGGCGGCAGCAGCCGAGGGCCGACGGACATATCGGCTTCGGCTGCCGACATCGCGGGCTCCCTGGACAGGTCAGTGTCTATATATTAAAAGTCAGCAGCTGCAGTATTTGTAGCTGCTGGCTTTTAATATATTTTTTTTCGGTGGACCTCTGCTTTAAGCATGTGGTCAATACACTCTAAAGGAGTTGTTTCCACATACCCCTTGAAGGGACAGGATCCAGTAAACTGGCACAAATGCGTTTATGTCAGCATGATAGAGAATGTCTCACCCAGCTCAGGGTGCATTTTGGGTCTGCAGTGGCAGAGAAATTAAATTGCACAGGTTGCCTCACAAGGATGTGGGTGTGCAAAATTCTAAGCCCTATTAAGGCAGCTATTGCGGAAAGGATGCTACAAATATCCACACCACAAGCAACACCCATAATGATAGAGTGTAAAGTGCTTATTGATGAAGGATGAAGTTTTCTCATGATGGCAGAGCGTTCATTGATGTAAGATGACAGAGACCTCGTCAGAAGACCAATTTACAGTAACAGGTTCCCTAAGCTTTATCCATATATGATGGCTGCTGTATGTTTATGCACTGCACTTTCAGGGGTGAATGCTGCACTCTAGTGTCTGGTGCAGCAAGTGTTTTTGCCTTTTTATAACTTGGTTGCCTTCAGAGATCCTGTGGATGAGAAAGTGGACTTGTTCAAACCAGATGCAGTCCAGAGCGTCTTTATTCTGCATCAAGAACGCATGGACAGTGTTTAAATTTGATTCCAATTACATAGTTCACACCAGTACAGCGCATTCTAGTACAGTCAACAAAAGTAGAATGTTGTATTGTTTCTGGATGGAACACATCTAGAAAGCGGCAAAACGCATTGGGAATGCATCAAAAACACTCATGCAGAAACGCAGAAATTGTGGTGATCTGGCCATCAGGCTTGCACAGAATCTATACAGTGACAGATTTTGCCTGCCAACCAGCAATACGTTAACTTTGATATTAGGGATGAGCTTCGTGTTCGAGTCGAACCCATGTTCGACTCGAACATCGGCTGTTCGATCGTTCGCCGAATTGCGAACGATATGGGCCGTTCGCGCCAAATTCGTGTGGCGCGTCACGGCCCATAATTCACTGCAGCATCGCAGTGCATTGCTTGCTGATGATTGGCCAAGCATGCACTATGACCCGCATGCTTGGCCAATCACAGCGCCGCCTTAACAGAGAGCCATAATTGGCCAAAGCCAAGGAGGCTTTGGCCAATTATGGCTCAGGGGATTTAGTACACGCCCCACACTATATAAGGCCGCCTGCACGGCGGCCCTGTGCAGTGTGTTCCAGTGTGCTTAGAGAGAGAGAGACAGTGTCATTTCATTTGAGTTAGCTAGATTAGGCAGGACAGTCAGTCAGTTAGCTGCACTTAAAGTGTATTGTGTATATATATGCATCCCAGGTGTTGCATATATATATATATATATATATATATATATATATATATACACTGTATTCAGTTTAGCTAGATCCGTTCCTGTTATCTTCTAGACTATTTACATTTAGTGCAGTGCGTCCTGCTCACAGTGTTCAGCTAGATCCGTTCCTGTTATCTTCTTACTGACAGGCAGGCTTGTCTTGTTACAGTATTTTAAAGAAAATTACTGGTGTTCTTTTCATCCTATTAGTACCACAGTCAGGCAGCTAGACTATTTACAGTTAGTGCAGTGCGTCCTGCTCACAGTGTTCAGCTAAACCTACAAGTTAGTGGGGTGCGTCCACCTCACAGTGTTCAGCTAAACCTACAAGCTAGTGGGGTGCATCCTGCTCACAGTGTTCAGCTAGATCCGTTTCTGTTATCTTCTTACTGACAGGCAGGCTTGTCTTGTTACAGTAAATACAGCTACCTGAAGAAAATTGCTGGTGTTCTTTTGATCCTATTAGTACCACAGTCAGGCAGCTAGACTATTTACAGTTAGTGCAGTGCGTCCTGCTCACAGTGTTCTGCTAAACCTACAAGTTAGTGGGGTGCGTCCTGCTCACAGTGTTCAGCTAAACCTACAAGTTAGTGGGGTGCGTCCACCTCACAGTGTTCAGCTAAACCTACAAGCTAGTGGGGTGCGTCCTGCTCACAGTGTTCAGCTAGATCCGTTTCTGTTATCTTCTTACTGACAGGCAGGCTTGTCTTGTTACAGTAAATACAGCTACCTGAAGAAAATTGCTGGTGTTCTTTTGATCCTATTAGTACCACAGTCAGGCAGCTAGACTATTTACAGTTAGTGCAGTGCGTCCTGCTCACAGTGTTCTGTTAAACCTACAAGTTAGTGGGGTGCGTCCTGCTCACAGTGTTCAGCTAAACCTACAAGTTAGTGGGGTGCGTCCACCTCACAGTGTTCAGCTAAACCTACAAGCTAGTGGGGTGCGTCCTGCTCACAGTGTTCAGCTAGATCCGTTCCTGTTATCTTCTTACTGACAGGCAGGCTTGTCTTGTTACAGTATTTTAAAGAAAATTGCTGGTGTTCTTTTGATCCTATTAGTACCACAGTCAGGCAGCTAGACTATTTACAGTTAGTGCAGTGCGTCCTGCTCACAGTGTTCTGCTAAACCTACAAGTTAGTGGGGTGCGTCCACCTCACAGTGTTCAGCTAAACCTACAAGCTAGTGGGGTGCGTCCTGCTCACAGTGTTCAGCTAGATCCGTTTCTGTTATCTTCTTACTGACAGGCAGGCTTGTCTTGTTACAGTAAATACAGCTACCTGAAGAAAATTGCTGGTGTTCTTTTGATCCTATTAGTACCACAGTCAGGCAGCTAGACTATTTACAGTTAGTGCAGTGCGTCCTGCTCACAGTGTTCTGCTAAACCTACAAGTTAGTGGGGTGTGTCCACCTCACAGTGTTCAGCTAAAGCTACCTGTAGAAGGTTGGTGGTGTTCTCATACTACAGGCAGGCAGTTGATTTTGCTAGCTTCAGTATCAGTACATATATATATATATATATATATATATATATATATATATATATATATATATATATATATATATATATATCCCAGCTTAGTGCAGCTACAGGCCATTAGTATGTCTGGAAGGCCAAGAAGGAGAGGCAGACAGTCACAAGCCAATAAGAGAGGGCAAGCAGGCTCTGTGTCTAGTGCTGGTCGTGGAGACGGTGCATCCTCATCAGCACGTGGCCATGGGACACGCTTGGCCTTTTTTTCGGCAGCTGGCCATGTTGAGCCGCAACATGCGGAAGACTTGGTCGAGTGGATGACCAAGCCGTCCTCATCCTCCTCATCCTCTCTCACCCATGCCCAGGGTACTTTGTCTGGCAAAGCAGCGGCCTCTTCCCTCGGCTCAATGTCATCAGTGACTCCTTCCCTAGCCCCACCATGTCCTCCTGAGGAGTCCCTCGAACTGTTTGACCACAGTGTTGGGTACATGCTCCAGGAGGATGCCCAGCGTTTGGAAGGCTCTGATGATGATACTGAGCTCGATGAAAGCAGTAACACGAGCACAGACAGAGGGGGTGCCCAAGAAGTACAGCAATCTGGCAGTCATGCTCCCCCTGCTGCAGCATACTGCCAGGTTTGCTCCAGTGATGAGGAGGGAGGGGATGATGAGGTCACTGACTCAACGTGGGTGCCTGATAGGAGAGAGGAGGAGGAGGAGGAGGCGGCACATCACCAACGAGGCAGGATGCCCTCCAGGGGCCAGCCTAAGGGCAGCACATTGACTGCATCACACCCCAAAGCTCCACATGTGCAGGGCGCTGCAGTCTCTGCGCGTTATTCAAAAAGTTCTTTGGTGTGGGCCTTTTTTGAGACGAGTGCATCAGATCGCACCGCTGCTATTTGCAACATATGTCTCAAGCGTATCTCGCGTGGCCAAAACATCTCCCGCTTGGGTACCATATGCTTGACCAGACATATGTTGACCTGCCATGCAGTTCGTTGGCAAGCGTATCTAAAAGACCCACACCAAAGAACAAAGAGGACCTCTGCTTGTTCCTCATCAGCTGAGATTTCCAACCTCACTAGACCTTCAGTCCTCTCTGAGACCTGCACTGAGAGGAATGAAGGTGTAGAATTAGGTGTGTCACAGCCACGTACTTGTGGGCAATCTGATTTTGGTACACCGATGTCAGATTGTACCAGGCAAATTTCCCTGCCCCAGCTGCTGCACCGCCGAAAGAAGTTTGCTCCCAGCCATCCACATGCCCAACGGTTGAATGCTAGCTTGGCAAAATTGCTAGCACTTCAACTGCTGCCTTTTCAGTTGGTAGACTCTGCCCCCTTCCGTGAGTTTGTGGAATGTGCGGTTCCTCAGTGGCAGGTACCCAAACGCCACTTTTTCTCAGGGAAGGCGATTCCGGCTCTCTACCAGCATGTGGAAGGCAATGTCCATGCCTCGCTGGACAGGGCGGTCAGCGGTAAGGTGCATATTACCGCTGACTCATGGTCCAGCAGGCATGGACAGGGACGTTACCTAAGTTTCACGGCGCATTGGGTGACTCTGCTGGCAGCTGGGAAGGATGCAGGACAAGGTGCAGTAGTGTTGGAGGTTGTTCCGCCACCACGCCTCCAAAATGCTAATGATTGTGACACACCTCTCTCCTCCACCCCCTCCTCTTCTTCTTCCTCCATGGCCTCTTCCTCGGAACCAGCGGTGCTCCGTAGTCGTTCAAGGGGCTACGCAAGTTCGCAGGCCAAAAGATGCCATGCGGTGCTTGAGCTGGTGTGCTTGGGGGACAGGAGCCACACTGGGGCAGAGGTTCTGTCAGCTCTGCAGGGGCAGGTTCAGAGGTGGTTGACGCCACGCCAACTTAAGGCAGGAATGGTGGTTTGCGACAATGGCACCAACCTCCTCTCTGCCCTCCGACAGGGACAACTGACCCATGTGCCCTGTTTGGCTCACGTCCTTAACTTGGTGGTGCAGCGGTTCTTGGGCAGGTACCCGGGCTTACAGGATGTCCTGAGGCAGGCCAGGAAAGTCTGTGTGCATTTCCGCCGGTCATATAATGCCAGTGCTCGGCTGACGGACCTCCAAAAGGAGTTTAACCTGCCCAAGAACCGCCTAATCTGTGACATGCCCACCAGGTGGAACTCAACGTTGGCCATGCTGCAGCGGCTGCACACGCAGCAGAGGGCCATCAATGAGTACCTGTGCGACTATGGCACCAGGACAGGGTCAGGGGAGCTTGGTTTTTTTTCCCCACGCCAGTGGGCCATGATCAGGGATGCATGCACTGTCCTGGCACCATTTGAGGAGGCCACGAGGATGGTGAGCAGTGATAGTGCATGCATCAGTGACACTGTCCCCCTTGTCCACCTGTTGGAGCACACGCTGCGTGGAATAATGGACAGGGCACTTGAGGCAGAACAGAGGCAGGAAGAGGAGGACTTCCTTAGCTCTCAAGGCCCCCTTTATCCAGACAGTGTTCCTGCGTGCCCGCCGATCACACAGGAAGAGGACGAGGAGGAAGAGGAGGAGGAGGAGGAGGAGGAAGATTATGTCAGTATGGAGGTGGAGCCTGGCACTCAGCATCAGCAGCAGTCTTTAAGGGATCAGTCCCAAGAAACACATGGACTTGTACGTGGCTGGGAGGAGGTGGCTGCGGACCATGTCGTCCTTAGTGACCCAGAGGACTCCGGACCGAATGCCTCAGCAAACCTACGCTGCATGGCCTCCCTGATCCTGCAAAGCCTGCGTAAGGATCCTCATATTCGTGGTATCAAGGAGAAGGACCAATACTGGCTGGCAACCCTCCTTGATCCACGTTACAAGGGTAAGGTTGCGGACCTTATCTTGCCATCGCAGAGGGAGCAGAGGATGAAACATCTTCGGGAGGCCTTGCAGAAAGGTCTGTGCAACGCGTTCCCAGAGACTGGGAGGTTACAAACTCCTGTTTCTGGACAACGTGTTGCTGAGGCTTCGGTCAGTCAAAGAAGGAGCGGTGGAGAAGGTGGCCGTCTGACCGATGCGTTCAGACAATTTTTTGGTCCGCAGCCCCAAGGTATGATCGGTTCCAGCAACCATCGCCAGCGTCTGTTTTACATGGTGCAGGAATACCTAGGGGCAAGATCAGACTTGGACACCTTTCCCACCGAAAATCCTCTGGGTTACTGGGTCTTGAGGATGGATCACTGGCCAGAGCTTGCACAGTATGCAATTGAGCTACTGGCCTGTCCTGCATCCAGCGTTCTTTCAGAACGCACATTCAGTGCTGCTGGAGGCATGGTAACCGATCACAGGGTGCGTCTGTCCACTGACTCGGTCGATCGACTGACCTTCATAAAAATGAATGAGTCTTGGATCACCACCAGCTACCAAGCACCTGATGCTGATGTAACCGAATAATTTTTTTTGAAATCTCAGATCCCTTCTAAGACTGCCTATGCTGATGCTGAGTGACTATCCCTGAGTAATTATCCTCTTCCTCCTCAATCATCACGCTGATAGCTTGTAAGAACATTTTTGGTTCTGGGTGCCACCACCAGTGCCTAAGGCACAATTTTTCAGCCCCTGTTTAACAGGGGCGTGTAATTACGATTTTTGATGTAATACTTTGCAGCAGGGCTCGTTCCTGCATTCCATCTAGAGTGTCTGTGAGGGGTTGCAGTGTTGTGGCACCAGCACCAGTGCCTAAGGCCTAATTTTTCAGCTCCTGTTCAACAGGGGCATGTAATTACAATTCTTGATCTAATATTTCACAGCAGAGCCCTGTGAGGGCTTACAGTGTTGTGGCCACAGCAACACCTAAGGCCCAAATTTCTGCTGAGTATATAGGGCAGGACCCTACTTTCAAACAACTAACTTACAAACGACTCCTACTTGCAAACGGAAGGAGACAACAGGAAGTGAGAATAAATCTACCCCTAGGAAGGGAAATTCTCTCCTGTAAGAGTTAATATGGGAAAAACATTTCTCCTTTCCACTGATGCTTTCCAATCCATTGGGACAAAAAGTGAGGTGAAATCTTCTGAAGAGGAGGAAAGACAGCAAAACAAATGTCACAGGGGTGATAACCCTTCCCTATGTTTTCCAAAAAGCTTAAAAAAGATTTTTTGGCTGGAGCTAAACACGTTAAAAATGTACCCGTTCAAAATTACAAAGAGATTCTACTTAACAACAAACCTACAGCCTGTATACTGCTGTTCAGAGTATATAGGGCCTGGTGGCCCCACACCTTTCCTTATTTTAATTTGGGTGCGGGGTTCCCCTTAATATCCATACAAGACCCAAAGGGCCTGGTAATGGACTGGGGGGTACCCATGCCGTTTGTCTCACTGATTTTCATCCATATTGCCAGGACCCGACATTACATTAAACCCGCAAGCAGTTTTAAATGAGATTTTTTCCTTTAAAAATGACATTTGGTGCAGGGACTGTTCTAAACACGGGAAACACGCGTCACTTTACAGGCATACTATAGACACCCCTCAGGTACGATATTTAAAGGAATATTTCACTTTTTTTTTTTTTACTTTAAGCATCATTAAAATCACTGCTCCCGAAAAAACGGCCGTTTTTAAAAGTTATTTTTGCATTGATACATGTCCCCTGGGGTAGGACCCGGGTCCCCAAACCCTTTTTAGGACAATACCATGCAAATTAGCCTTTAAAATGAGCACTTTTGATTTCGAACGTTCGAGTCGCATAGACGTCAATGGGGTTCTAACGTTCGTGCGAACTTTCGGTCCGTTCGCAGGTTCTGGTGCGAACCGAACCGGGGGGTGTTCGGCTCATCCCTATTTGATATATAAACTTTAGAAATGGCATTACATTCAACACAGGAAACTACAAGATTTGCCACTGTTTCTGGAAAGATTGGAACCTGGCAACTGACTTTTGGTTGATGCTTTTGATAGACGTAGTACAAGCGCTGGCGCACTCAGTCACTGCTATGAGAGCATTGTGGTTACGCCACTGGAGGGCAGGTGAGGTGAAACGTCTACACAAGCCTTAAACATTTCCTATAATGGGGGGGGGGGGTTATTGTTTAGCTAAACACTGAAAAACGCAATGAAGCAAATGACAGGAGGAAAAAAGTCTGGCCACAGACTTGTAAGAGGAACCTGCCATCCTTCGCTCAAGCCTACTAAACTTCAGAGGGTACAGGAGACCAAATCTTATAGGACAGGCTACAGATTTAATAGATCACAGTGAAGTTGTCTTAAAATTACTTTTAACATGAAATCAAGTCCAGAGCAAGCTACTAAGATGGCTGGAAGATCTTTTTGAAGGTGCGTCCAACCAGTCTCTTCCAGTTGGGGCCAGGGGGCCTGAGTGAAGTTGATGATTGTAGCCTCCTTCCGGAGGGTTTGGACGACAATCATCTAAGACCAGTGGGTCCAGAAGACAGGTGGGCATACAATGGAAAATTCTAAAGCTGACCACTGAATCCATTTAATCTATGTTCAACAGATCTCAGAAGAGAAGATGTTACAAGATTTTTATACTGCCACAAGGCCATCATGCCAGTGATGCCGAAAACATGGAATCATCTGGGGGCCTTTCTCCCCAGTTTTTCTAGTACCTAGGGCAGGAACCTTCTGGCCTGTTTTAGTTTGAAGGAATCAAATGTGTTCATATACGGCAATCGGTTCAAGATAGACCATGCAGACAGTCACAGGAACAGTTCAGCTAGAGGACCAGTTGGTATCAATCGACCGGCTGACTCATACTTCCATGTACTGATCAATGCCGAGCACCAGAGGCATGTGAAAATGTAAAATTTTCACCAGAGGCATGTGAGATTTTCAGTGGCCAGATGTCACTTCCAGTTCAGGTGCCTTTTACAGAATTGGCACAGCCCCAGGAATCTTTTTGAAAGATCTTGTTGGCAGTGGTGGTGCCTTGGGCCAGGTGGCACATGAGGACATTTCTATTTTGCCTTCTTTATCCTATGAGCTGGGCTGTCTATGGATCAGAAAATCTTTGGGCCCATACAAATTCAGCAAGAACTGGAATTTTAGACATTGCCACTGTGCTTTTTTTGGAGGCATGCCTCTCAGCCCAGGAGATAGGACGATTCTGAAGCCAGATGGCAGTCTCTGGGGCTGGGGAGTCCAAGGTGTGAAGAAACAAGTGCAAGGCCTTTGGAGAGCGGTGAATCACAGACTCCCTAAGTATCTTGAATGAAAGGAAGCCTTTTCTAGCTTTGCAAGCCTTTCAGGATCTTTGAGGGGGCCTGAGTAAGGTTGACAACAAGACAGTAGTAACCTACATTGCCTGACAAGGGGACACCAAGTCTTTTCTTGTTACATCTTGCAAAGAAACTTTTTGTGGGGCAGAGAACCTCTTGGTCAGTTAAAATTGGTCTTCTTGCCAAGGAAGCAAAATTAATTATTGGTTCGGTTATGTCAATATTGGCCCTATAGGGCATTCCAGCAGTAGTTCTCAGGGAGACTTCAACACGACTGAACATGCAGCTTCTGATATTTGCAACAGGATACCAATGCAAAGACTCCATCATACAATGATTTTTGTCTCTATTGAAATGAAATCTTCTATGGCAAGGTCAGTAACAGCACCCCAATCCAGTTGGACTACTTTTAATAGCCTGGCTATGGAATATGCTACACTAGAGTTGCAGGGATTCTCATCTGATGTTGTTCAGATCCTGGTGACCAGAAGATCATCCATGAATGCTACATAGGAGAGCATATGAAAGAATTTTGTTTTGTTTGCTCAGAAAAGCTTTCTCTCCTGCGTTCCCTGCTCTAGCCAATATCCTTGACATTGCATAGTCAGTGCTAGAGGTTGGTCTGGCATACAACGCCATTTAAGGAATCTCTACTTTATTTTTTCACAGGCTGCAGATGGGTGCAAAAGCCAGTGACCAGATGCTTCTTCCAGATGACAATATATATGACCTTGAGGGAAATCCTTATTCCCTCTGTGGGACTTATGCCGCGTACACACGGTCGGACTTTCTATCCTACTTGGTCCGGCACACTTTCCGACGGACTTTGTCCGCCAGGTGCGCCGGACTTTAAAACGGACGGACTTGCCCACACACGCCGGGACTTTCCGGCGGGCTAGGTCCGCCCGTCTTTCCGACGGACTTTCGCCGGAGTTCCGGCGGACATTCAGAATGAACGGACTTGCCCACACACGGACAAGTCCGTTCATTTTGAACGTGACTCAGATGCGACGGGACTAGAAAAGGATGTCAATCTTGCCGCTTTTATCGGCGAGATTGACACCTTACGAGCCCCGTCGCGGGGCATACCAGGCCCTTAGGTCTGGTATGGATTATAAAGGGAACCCCCTACGCCGAAAAAACGGCGTGGGGTCCCCCCTAAAATCCATACCAGACCCCGATCCGAGCACGCAGCCTGGCCGGTCAGGAAAGGGGGTGGGGACGAGCGAGCGCCCCCCCACCTCCTGAACCGTACCAGGCCGCATGCCCTCAACATGGGGGGTGGGTGCTTTGGGGGAGGGGGGCGAACTGCGGGGCCCCCCCCCACCCCAAAGCACCTTGTCCCCATGTTGATGAGGACAAGGGCCTCTTCCCGACAACCCTGGCCGTTGGTTGTCGGGGTCTGCGGGCGGGGGCTTATCGGAATCTGGGAGCCCCTTTAATAAGGGGGCCCCCAGATCCTGGCCCCCCGCCCTATGTGAATGAGTATGGGGTACATGGTACCCCTACCCATTCACCTAGGGAAAAAGTGTAAGTAATAAAACACACTACACAGGTTTTTAAAATAGTTTATTAAACAGCTCCGGGGGGGGGGGATCTTCCTCCGGCTTCGGGGGTCCCTCCGCTTCATCTTCTCCCGGCGTCCGGTTGGTTCTTCTCCCGGTGTTCCAGTTCTTCGGCCGGCTCCTCTGCTGTCTTCAGGTAGCTCTCTTGCCAGCAGAGGTCCGGACTTCTGGGCTTCTGGGCTTCTGGGCTTCTTCTCTTCTCCAGATGTTGACACGACACTCTCTCCGGCTGGACTGCTCTCCTAGGGCTGCGTTGTGACTTATATAGGCGGAGACCCCGCCCCCTTTTGATGTCACAGTCCCTGGGCATGCTGGGACTGTGACGTTTTAGGGGGCGTGGTCAACATCACCCAGTGACCACGCCCCCTAAAACGTCACAGTCCCAGCATGCCCAGGGACTGTGACATCAAAAGGGGGCGGGGTCTCCGCCTATATAAGTCACAACGCAGCCCTCGGAGAGCAGTCCAGCCGGAGAGAGCGTCGTGTCAACATCTGGAGAAGAGAAGAGAAGAGAAGAAGCCCAGAAGCCCAGAAGCCCAGAAGTCCGGACCTCTGCTGGCAAGAGAGCTACCTGAAGACAGCAGAGGAGCCGGCCGAAGAACTGGAACACCGGGAGAAGAACCAACCGGACGCCGGGAGAAGATGAAGCGGAGGGACCCCCGAAGCCGGAGGAAGATCCCCCGGAGCTGTTTAATAAACTATTTTAAAAACCTGTGTAGTGTGTTTTATTACTTACACTTTTACCCTAGGTGAATGGGTAGGGGTACCATGTACCCCATACTCATTCACATAGGGTGGGGGGCCAGGATCTGGGGACCCCCTTATTAAAGGGGCTCCCAGATTCCGATAAGCCCCCGCCCGCAGTCCCCGACAACCAACGGCCAGGGTTGTCGGGAAGAGGCCCTTGTCCTCATCAACATGGGGACAAGGTGCTTTGGGGTGGGGGGGGCCCCGCAGGGTGCCCCCCTCCCCCAAAGCACCTACCCCCCATGTTGAGGGCATGCGGCCTGGTACGGTTCAGGAGGGGGGGGGGGCGCTCGCTCGTCCCCACCCCCTTTCCTGACCGGCCAGGCTGCGTGCTCGGATCGGGGTCTGGTATGGATTTTAGGGGGGACCCCACGCCGTTTTTTCGGCGTAGGGGGTTCCCTTTATAATCCATACCAGACCTAAGGGCCTGGTATGCCCCGCGCTCGCCGCAATAGGAAAATGTGTTTTTCCTATTGCAGCGAGCGCGAGATGCAATACCCTGCCCTCGTGTCGTATCTGGTCCGTCGGACCAGCATACACACGAGCGGGCTTTCCGTCGGACCAGCACACACACGAGCGGACTTTCCGCCCGAAACTGAGTCCGGCGGAAAGATTTAGAACTTTCTTCAAATCTAGGTCCAGCGGGCTTTTGGGAAAAAGTCCGCCGGAAAAGTCCACCGGCGCCTACACACGGGCGGATTGTCCGGCACACTCTGGTCCGCCGGACCAAGTATGCCGGAAAGTCCGACCGTGTGTACGCAGCATTATGCCGCATACACACGGTCGGACTTTCCGGCATACTTGGTCCGGCGGACCAGAGTGTGCCGGACAATCCGCCCGTGTGTAGGCGCCGGCGGACTTTTCCGGCGGACTTTTTCCCAAAAGCCCGCCGGACCTAGATTTGAAGAAAGTTCTAAATCTTTCCGCCGGACTCAGTTTCGGGCGGAAAGTCCGCTCGTGTGTGTGCTGGTCCGACGGAAAGCCCGCTCGTGTGTATGCTGGTCCGACGGACCAGATACGACACGAGGGCAGGGTATTGCATCTCGCGCTCGCTGCAATAGGAAAAACACATTTTCCTATTGCGGCGAGCGCGGGGCATACCAGGCCCTTAGGTCTGGTATGGATTATAAAGGGAAGCCCCTACACCGAAAAAACGGCGTGGGGTCCCCCCTAAAATCCATACCAGACCCCGATCCGAGCACGCAGCCTGGCCGGTCAGGAAAGGGGGTGGGGACGAGCGAGCGCCCCCCCCCCTCCTGAACCGTACCAGGCCGCATGCCCTCAACATGGGGGGTGGGTGCTTTGGGGGAGGGGGGCGCCCGCGGGGCCCCCCCCACCCCAAAGCACCTTGTCCCCATGTTGATGAGGACAAGGGCCTCTTCCCGACAACCCTGGCCGTTGGTTGTCGGGGTCTGCGGGCGGGGGGCTTATCGGAATCTGGGAGCCCCCTTTAATAAGGGGGCCCCCAGATCCCGGCCCCCCACCCTATGTGAATGAGTATGGGGTACATGATACCCCTACCCATTCACCTAGGGAAAAAGTGTAAGTAATAAAACACACTACACAGGTTTTTAAAATATTTTATTAAACAGCTCCGGGGGGATCTTCCTCCGGCTTCGGGGGTCTTCTTCCGGCTTCGGGGGTCCCTCCGCTTCATCTTCTCCCGGCGTCCGGTTGGTTCTTCTCCCGGTGTTCCAGTTCTTCGGCCGGCTCCTCTGCTGTCTTCAGGTAGCTCTCTTGCCAGCAGAGGTCCGGACTTCTGGGCTTCTGGGCTTCTTCTCTTCTCTTCTCTTCTCTTCTCCAGATGTTGACACGACGCTCTCTCCGGCTGGACTGCTCTCCGAGGGCTGCGTTGTGACTTATATAGGCGGAGACCCCGCCCCCTTTTGATGTCACAGTCCCTGGGCATGCTGGGACTGTGACGTTTTAGGGGGCGTGGTCAACATCACCCAGTGACCAGAAGAGAAGAGAAGAGAAGAGAAGAGAAGAGAAGAGAAGAAGCCCAGAAGCCCAGAAGTCCGGACCTCTGCTGGCAAGAGAGCTACCTGAAGACAGCAGTGGAGCCGGCCGAAGAACTGGAACACCGGGAGAAGAACCAACCGGACGCCGGGAGAAGATGAAGCGGAGGGACCCCCGAAGCCGGAAGAAGACCCCCGAAGCCGGAGGAAGATCCCCCCCGGAGCTGTTTAATAAAATATTTTAAAAACCTGTGTAGTGTGTTTTATTACTTACACTTTTTCCCTAGGTGAATGGGTAGGGGTACCATGTACCCCATACTCATTCACATAGGGTGGGGGGCCGGGATCTGGGGGCCCCCTTATTAAAGGGGGCTCCCAGATTCCGATAAGCCCCCCGCCCGCAGACCCCGACAACCAACGCCAGGGTTGTCGGGAAGAGGCCCTTGTCCTCATCAACATGGGGACAAGGTGCTTTGGGGTGGGGGGGCCCCGCGGGCGCCCCCCTCCCCCAAAGCACCCACCCCCCATGTTGAGGGCATGCGGCCTGGTACGGTTCAGGAGGGGGGGGGGCGCTCGCTCGTCCCCACCCCCTTTCCTGACCGGCCAGGCTCGGAACGGGGCTCGCAAGGTGTCAATCTTGCCGATAAAAGCGGCAAGATTGACATCCTTTGCTAGTCCCGTCGCACCTGAGTCACGTTCAAAATGAACGGACTTGTCCGTGTGTGGGCAAGTCCGTTCATTCTGAAAGTCCGCCGGAACTCCGGCGAAAGTCCGTCGGAAAGACGGGCGGACCTAGCCCGCCGGAAAGTCCCGGCGTGTGTAGGCAAGTCCGTCCGTTTTAAAGTCCGGCGCACCTGGCGGACAAAGTCCGTCGGAAAGTGTGCCGGACCAAGTAGGATAGAAAGTCCGACCGTGTGTACGCGGCATTAGGCTTGGATCTGAGAGCACCCTTTGCTCCAATAGGTTTCATTTCCATTGAAGTACCGTGTGGCAAAACTAGTTATTATTATTATTATTATTATTATTATACATGATTTATATAGGGCCAACAGTTTACGCACCGCTTTACAATGTATAGGGGGGACAACACAATTACAGTACAGTTCAAAACAAAATGTACAGGAGGGCCCTTCTCGTTGAGCTTACATTCTAAAGGGAGCGGGTGGTGGTACAAAAGGTAATAGCTGCAGAGAATGATTTGATGGGGGTGGCTCGGGGACAGTTGTTAGGTGGGTGTGGGATAGGCTTCCTTGAATAAATGAGTTTTCAGGGATCTCCTAAAGGTGGACAGGGTAGGGGCTGATCAGATATACCGGGGCAGGGAGTTACAGAGGATGGGAGAGGCTCTGGAGAAGTCCTGAAGACGAGCATGGGAGGAGGTAACAAGGGAGCTAGAGAGCAGGAGGTCCTGGGAGGAGCGGAGGGGACGATTTGGGTGATATCTGCAGTTGAGGTCGGTGATGTAGGTGGGGGCGATGTTGTGAATGGCCTTGTATATTATGGTTAACATTTTGAATTGTGGGGAAGGGGAAGCCAGTGAAGGGAATGGTAGAGAGGAGCAGCAGTCACAGATCGGTTAGTGAGGTGTATTAGTCTAGCAGCAGAATTCATAATAGACTGAAGGGGGGATAGCCTGCTTAAGGGTCGGCCATTAAGGTGAGAGTTGCAGTAGTCAAGGCGGGAAATAATCAAGGAGTGAATAAGTTGCTTTCTGGTGTCTTTAGTCAGGAAGGGTCAAATTCTGGAGATGTTGCGGAGGTTAAAGCGGCAGGATTTAGCCAGTTCTCCTGACAATAACTACTTCAGACGGAAGGCTGTTGAAGATTGCAACACTTTCCAGCAAGGGCGTTTTGGTGTCTTTTTCTTTTTTAACAGAGATAGGGATACCGCATCTATCTCCAAAGTTCAATTTTAAAGTGGTATCCAGTTTCCAAGAAAACTGAGGAGTAGGGAAACTTGGTCAAAGGAGGAAAGTGTAAAAAATTCCTTTCATTTAGCCATTAGGCTCTTAGGAGTCATCCACTCTTGGGTTACAAGGGTGATTACAGTGGCATTCAGGAAGTAAGCTTTTCTGCTCTGAAATAATTGCAAACCTATTTGACTAGAGAGGTGACAGCCTTTGAGGCAGTTATGCCAGGATTGCTTGGAAGATATAGATAAGGGATAGCTTGAAGGTCTGGTGCCGCCTTCATTCAACCTTACAAACGAAATATGTGACCAGTAGGGATGAGCTGAACACCCCCCTGTTCGGTTCGCACCAGAACATGCGAACAGGCAAAAAATTTGTTTGAACACGCGAACACTGTTAAAGTCTATGGGACACGAACATGAATAATCAAAAGTGCTAATTTTAAAGGCTTATATGCAAGTTATTGTCATAAAAAGTGTTTGGGGACCTGGGTCCTGCCCCAGGGGACATGGATCAATGCAAAAAAAAGTTTTAAAAACGTCAGTTTTTTCGGTAGCAGTGATTTTATGAGTGCTTAAAGTGAAACAATAAAAGTGTAATAATCCTTTAAATTTCCTACCTGGGGGGTGTCTATAGTATGCCTGTAAAGGGGCGCATGTTTCCCATGTTTAGTACAGTCTGACAGCAAAATGACATTTCAAAGGAAAAAAAGTCATTTAAAACTACTCGCGGCTATTAATGAATTGCCAGTCCGACAATACACATAAAAGTTCATTGATAAAAAGATCATGGGAATTCCCTACAGGGGAACCCCGAACCAAAATGTAAAAAAAAAATGGCGTGGGGTCCCCCTCAAAATTTATACCAGACCCTTCAGGTCTGGTATAGATTTTAAGGGGAACCCCGCGCCAAAATAAAAAAAAATGGCGTGGGGTCCCCCCAAAAATCCAAACCAGACCCTTATCCGAGCACGCAACCTGGCAGGCCGCAGGAAATGAAGGGGGGAAGAGAGAGTGCCCCCCCTCCTCCTGAACCGTACCAGGCCACATGCCCTCAACAATGGGAGGGTGCTTTGTGGTAGCCTCCCAAAACATCTTGTCTGGCATCTTCCTCCGCGGCATCTCCTTCCTTTCTTATTCTCGGGCCGCTCCGTATCCACCATGATGGGAGACTCCCGCTGTGTGACGCTTCTCCTCTTCTGACGGTTCTTAAATAACAAAGAGCGGGGCCATCCGGTGACCCCGCCCCCCTCTGACACACAGGGTCTTCCCTGTGTGCATTCCTCGTGACGTCAGAGGGGGGCGGGGTCACCCATTCCGTAGCCGCTCTCTCGTCCCCCCCTCTTTTCCTGCGGCCTGCCAGGGTGCTCGGATAAGGGTCTGGTATAGATTTTGAGGGGGACCCCACGCCAATTTTTTTTTTTTTTAATTATGCCCGGGGTTCCCCTTAATATCCATACCAGACCTGAAGGGCTTGGTATGGAATTTAGGGGGACACCCCACGTAACTTTTTTTTTTAATTTTGGTTCAGGGTTCCCCTGTGGGGAATTCCCATGCCGTTTTTATCAAACTTAATAAATAAAACTTTTATGTGTATTGTGGGACCGGCAATTCATTAATAGCCGCGAGTAGTTTTAAATGACTTTTTTTCCTTTGAAATGTCATTTTGCTGTCAGACTGTTCTAAACACTGGAAACATGCGCCCCTTTACAGGCATACTATAGATACCCCCCAGGTACGAAATTTAACAGAATATTACACTTTTATTGTTTCACTTTAAGCATTATTAAAATAACTGCTCCCGAAAAAACAGCCGTTTTTAAAACTTTTTTTTTTGCATTGATCCATGTCCCCTGGGGCAGGACCCAGGTCCCCAAACACTTTTTATGACAATACCATGGATATAAGCCTTTAAAATTAGCACTTTTGATTTCTCCCATAGACTTTGAAAGGGTGTTCCGCGGCTTTCAAATTTGCTGCAAACACCCCAAATTGTTCGCTGTTCGGAGAACTTGTGAACAGCCGATGTTCGAGTTGATCATGAGTTTGACTCAAACTCGAAGCTCATCCCTAGTGACCAGCATGTTTGGGACTAGAGAGATCAATTTCTTCTGGCTTTAGCAGCTTTTCTTTAGATGTTAGTGTCTCTCATAATTTGTTCTTTCCCACCCTATATTAGCTTTGGTATATCCTGTTGTGTGCTGACGTGAGGTGGGCCAGGAAAACGGAAAAGACTGTGTGTGTGTGTGTATATACACACAGGCACAAGAGGTGTCCCTCTTTTATGACATCACATCCCCCTATGGCTGTGTGTTTGCGGTCCAGGCTGGTTACGGAGCCGCTCAGTGGATGACATCACTTCCGGGTACGCCGTCACTCCCCGCTGACGACGCCGGCTTCACAGCGGCTTCCAGTGTTTCACCTCGCTGCTGTAAGTGACAACCACATCCATCTCCCTGAAGGCTTTCTTCCACCGTGACCCCTTCCTATGCAGCCATATTAATGATGTGCCTGATCATATCTTCCATCCTGTAAGTGTTTTTGAACCCAGTTGGGGCATTAAAATTTGCTTTTCTTCTGCACTTAGAGGCGCCTTTGTTTTTTATTTATATATATATATATATATATATATATATATATATATATATATATATATATATATATAGACACCGCCTGAAGTGTATTAGAAATAGTACACCATGAAATGCACTGTAGATTTAGGCTACACTGCAGAGTGTGTGTATATGTATGTATATATATATATATATATGTATGTGTGTGTGAATATATATATATCAAATACACTGCAGCTAACTGAATAACCTGCCTGCTTAATCTAAATCACACTATCTCTCCATTAACACCAACAACACCACACAGGGTTGCCATGTAGGCAGCCTTATATAGTGTGGGGCGTGGCATCCTGCCTTTGGCCAATTATGGCTCTCTTAGCAGAGGGCGTTGGGTTTGGCCAAAGCATGCAGGTCAGGTGCAGGCTTTGTCCAATCATCTCGCAGTGCATTATGGGGCGTTCTGTAGCCCTCAAATTTTCCTCAAATGCCCCATAATGTTAGTTCTTCGGCAAAAGGGCGAACACCCGATGTTCGAGTCGAACTTATGTTTGACCCGAACATTGAGCTCCCTATTTAAGATTCACAGACTCACCATAGTAAATATTGCAATTTCCTGACAAATTCAAGGATATTCAAATCTCATATTTGAAGCTAACGTAAGTGGTTAAATAAATAAGATGCTTCTGTCACTCACCCTTTGTTGTTTTGTGTTCAATTAACATGACCGTGGAACGACGTTTCCGCTTTCCATGTAATTCACATAGAGGCTCTGTAATGGAGATAGATATAAATTACATGTGACTCAAAGCTGATCTTTAATCACATTTAAAACATTACATAATCATTACTCTGCCCTCTCTCTAATACACATTGACATTTTAGTTTTTCTGATGTAGCAAGCACCTTTTTCTCTCGGTACTTACTTCCACTTCCTCATTCCATGGTGAGGCTAACGTAGCCTATTGCCCATAGCTGTCCTCATCCCATTCCTGCATTCCCCACCTTGGCTGCACACACCTATCCCACAGCAGGAGAGGGAACATTCGCAGGTAGCTAGAATGAAGAGCTGCGTGCTGTGTTTCAAATCTCCTAGCCATGCAATGCCTTTTACAGAGACAGCACTGTACACCAAGTTAAAAGTGTGGGCAAGCACAAGAGATAGGGGTGTAAAGAGGAGCAGATGCAGCTTCTGCTTTCTCCTTTTTAGTATGTCACAAGCAGCTGCAGACAGCCTTATTTACATGGACAGTTTCTCCCACCAATGGAATTGTACAGATAAGAGGAATCAGGGTATTTTTTGCAAACTGTCCATAAAAAATACGGATGGTAGGCAACCCTGAGTTGAAGTCATAACAAGGATGTTCCCTTACCCACTTGTATCGAAATGGGAGATGACAGGCTACCCTAGGTTTGAAAAGACAGTGCCACATCCAATAACAGATACAAATAGAGAGGGGTTCCCCTAAGCGGACTTTTAAGGCACTTTTAAAAGATTACATATATTGAAAGAGTATAGCAAAGTATTAAAAATGAACAAAATTTTATTTGAAGACAAAATATATTAAAACATTATATACATTGTATTAATGAGACATTAACATATTCAGGAAATTCATTACTGTCACCACAGAGTAAATATATGAAGAGACTCTTTTCACACCCAACGCGTTTCTGGATATACAGTATTTAGTCCTTCTTCAGGGGTGTTGAAGAGAAGAGAAAGGGGGATTCATATAGTACTGGGCGGTGGAATGGTTGTTATTATGTTTCGTTAAGTTGCATTAAAAACCTGGAGTTAAGATAACATTGGGCATTAGTGCTGGTGGGGTTGCTGTCCCTTTAACATCATGGTCATCATAGAAGCATATGGATGTATATCAATTAGTAATAGCCTCATTCAGAGGGTGTTTCCCCCGATTTCCACGGATGCGTATCGGCCAGAGTGGTATACGGAGGCAAAAATGGAATCCCTAATATCAATTATAAGTTGATACAGTTGTTGGTATGGCAGAAAGTGATGAGGGGAAGCCGATGAAGTTGGTAGCTTGTTTGAGACAGGTTTGAGCAGACCGGCCACACATCCCAGCATCCAGCTATGCAGTGCTACCCATTCGTATCAGGCTCTAAGCACAGAGGATAATGCACACAAACTCAGTGGGACCTTCATTTGAAGACAGCCTATTGGAGCAGCTCCGGAGGGTCTTGTTCTGTATACAGTGTAGGTGGGAATCTCTCAATCTTGGCCATACAAGGCCAGTAGAAAGAATTTCTAACTAGTTTGAAGGTCCTATCTAGTCTCAGTTGACTATTGTTATCATGTAATTCTGTCAACAATCTACCTTCATTCTTCTTAGTAAGGATTAGTTGACATGTGTCTTCAGGATCATTTGCAACTGATCATTTGCTGGCATCAGCATAGGCTAAGATGGGGCAAGGGTTAGACTCTTCTTTAACTGGAGAAACTCTTGCTCACCCTGGTCAAACCACTCCTCTTATATTGATTCTTGAGACTTTTCAGGCCCTTTGGCCTGTCTGACCTGATTGTGCTGTTCTGAACCATCTTCCTCTCCTTCATTTCTCAGAAGTTCCTTCAGGGGTCAGACTATCTTTGTGAATCCCTTCATGAATCTTCAGTATTAGGAATGATATCCCAGAAATTACCTAAATTAGATAACATTTAAGGGTCTTGGCCAAGAGGTGACAGCCTCCATTTTCTTGAGGCCAGAGGCTACTTATTCAGTAGCAGTAACAAAATTACTGTGCTAATGACAGATGGCTGACAGAACTGACACTTCTCAAGGGAAAGTTTCAACCCATCTTCACAAAGTGACTTTTAACATTTTTCTCCAGCTGTTCTTCATGTTTTTTCCAGCATCTTTCTAAAGATAATTATTTTATCCAGATACATCAAAAGCTTAATCGGATTCATGTCTCCTAGAGTCCACTCTATCAGGAGCTGAAAGGTTGCAGGGACACCATCTAGCATCCTGTTTAAATCAAAGTATCTCAACAGGCAGATAAAAGGGTCTTCCACCTATCCTCAGGGTGATTGGCAATCTGATGATACCCACTCAGGTCCAACACGCTGAACCACTTAGCTCAGACAGACGTTGTAGTGTGTCTTCTATTCTTGGGGTGATATACTGTCTGGAATGGTCATCCAATTGAGGGTGCTTTAGTCAATGTACATTTGAATGGAGACATTCTTCCTGGCAACTACTATCAGAGAAGCATATGGACATCTGGACCCCCCAATGATCCAAGTTCTCTTTAATTTGGCCAGTTGCTCTCACGGGTATTTCAAGTCTAAGGCTCTGTTGAGACCTCTCTCTGAATGGCTTGTCTCTTTGCAAACATGTATGTTTGGTACTCTTTGCACACCCCATGTCAAACTCATTCATGGAAAGCAGTGCCTACTGCTTCAAGAGTAAAGCTTTGATCTTGTCTTTCCATTTAGCCAATTTTGTAGTGTTTGTGTGAATACAGGTTCTCTGTAGGGATCTAGTCTTTGGCTCCCCCCACAGAAACAGATGGTGAGATGAGGGTAGTTGGGTACTTGCCCAAGTAGCATTTGGGTCATAACATCATGGAGGATTGTAGGTGTTACAGACACTGACTGGGACTTTCACTTGAACATTGTGCAATGCACTTGGGGACTATGGGGATCAATTCTATCTTAGTGTCCTTCATGCTGTTCGGGTCAGCTTTTAGCACAATGTAAGGGCCGATCCCAACTCAACTTTGTAAAAGCTAGGAGCAAGTTACTTCTCCCACCTACGGAACTTTTTCTATCTTCTCCAGCCACAATAATATTCCTACACCCTCTGCTGGGGCTTTCTATTCCTGGACAAAAGTTGGTATACTGGTTACAGCATTGGGTGAACACCATCGGATCTAGAGTATTTCACTGAAGCAATAGTGGCCAAGAGTTATCTTACTAACTCTATGTTTATTGTAGTGTGTCTTTTGGCACATGGCTGCAAAGTCTTCTGGAGCCTCCAAGAATTCAGGCCCTTTCATGGACCTGGGTGTTGGCATAAGGATCAGAGGAGGCTTAATCCACCCTTAAGTCCAGTATGAACACACCCCTGTCAGGAGCTAATGCATTCACTTCTTGTCAGATCTATTGCTCCCTCTATGCATTACTGAAGATGTCCAGTGTTACACTCAGCCTGAAATGGCCACTTTGTTCCTTGCACCACTTTGTGGTGGCAGCAGGGTCCATGTTAGCTCCCTAGCTTGTTGATGTGGTCTGCAAGAGGTATAGAAGGAATCCCAGATGAACCACATGTGTAGCTCTCACCCCTCAATGAGCCATTGTGTTAGCCAGGTTCTTCTGTCCTGCTCCAGTGATGACCTACCCAGAAATCACACAAGACTAACAACACACATGTGGTTTACAATGGGCTTTATTAAAATGTAAATGTCCTGGTGGAAAAAGTAAGGATTTTTCACTTGTAATTTTTTTTTGTAGTATAGTACAGGACACTTGTTTCCTTAGGTACTGACCATGGGTTATGTGCTGCCACCTTTAGGTGAGGACACTGACAAACAACGTTGTCAGGACAACACATATAACCCTTACTGCTCCTATTAATCCTCGATTTTTTAGCAAAACAGCAGAGGGAATTTCCAGAACAGTGGGGAGAGTGACCTGTATCCTGTACTGTACTTCAAAAAAGGATTTTACAGGCGAGTCCTTTTCTCATAATTGTTCAGACATGGAATCCTTTAAATCTTGACTATGGGACATGCCCTAGCAATACAACCGAGGGGAGAGCAACACAGCAAACAAAATTAAAAGGGAACCAGAGTTCTAACAAAAAGAGCAGACTGAAGCACCTTATTGCCAAAGCTGGCATCAGCACCTGTACATTCACTTGGAAAAACGTTACAAGCGTGTGAACATAAGACCAGGTGGTGGCCTTGCCAATCTAATGCTGCGTACACACAATCGGAATTTTGGTCGGAAAAAGCTCTGATGGTTTTTCCGACGGGATTTTGCTGAAGCTGTCTTGCATACACACGGTCACACCAAATTCCGACTGTCAAGAACGCGGTGACGTACAACACGTACGATGGGACTAGAAAAAGGAAGTTCAATACCCAGTGCGCTGCCCTTTGGGCTCCTTCTGCTAATCTCGTGTTAGTAGAAGTTGGTGAGAGACGATTCGCGCTTTTCAGACTCGTGCTTATTTCCGATCATTTTACTGCTGTTCAGTTTGTGCATGTGGGTTTGTATCTGTTTTTTCAGTGCATGTACTCAGTTCGTATCTGTTCTTCAGTGCGTTCTTGTCCACTCATTTCTGATTTTCAGCTCGCTCTTCACAGGCCTTGCTGTTCTTCAGTGCGTTCGGTTAGTTTGTTCTGACCAGCCGACTGTCAAGTCCACTCCATGAGCAGGGTGGGGAGGAGTTCATGGACCAATAATTGGTTACTTCAGCATGACCAATTTTCTCAAATGCCTCTGCTGCGTGAGATCCAGGAGAATAACCCTGATGATTTCAGGAATTTTCCCTGGATGACGGACCCCGTTTTTCAACAATTGTTGGCTTTGCTCACCCCTTATATTAGCAGGCAGGACACCTGCATGTGGCAAGCCATCACTCCTGAGCAGAGGCTAGTTGCCACCTTGCGGTACTTGGCGACGGGGAGAAGTTTACAGGACCTCAAGTTCTCTACAGGTGTCTCCACCCCAGGCTCTGGGGATCATTATTCCAGATACCCGTTCTGCTATTATTCAGGTCCTTCAGAAGGACTATATTAGAGTATGTTTTATCCTCTAACATCACATTCTATGTATTTAATGTGTGTAATATTGTAATATGCTGTGACTGTCCTCTTTGTCCTCATGCATGCTTAAATCTTTTAATGCTCCTTTTTTGGCCTACATGCATATTTGCCTTCACTAACCTCCCCAGCATGCTATCCTGGGCCCATACACACCTAGCCTAGTCACTTAACAATGTATTTTGTCAGCTCCATTGTAGTGCTTTACCCTAAACACCCCCTATAATGTGTACAAATGTTATTTGTGTCCTTAAATTCATGCATAGTGCTAGAGGCTTTTTTAAAATTTGGACAATGAGCCATCAGAGGGGGTGAGGAATCTGATAAGTGGACCTTATTTTTTTGTCTTTAAATACGCATTAAAATCAATCTTATACTGATGTTGGCCAATAATGTTTCTAATCTGCTTGCAATGTTTATGTGCAAAAATACTAACTTTTTTTTTTCTGTTTTGACTTCACAGTTTCCTTCAACGCCACAGGAATGTCAGACTGTGGTATCCCACTTTGCTCATCGTTGGGACTTTCCCAACTGAGTCTGGGCAATAGATGGGAAGCACGTCCACATCGTCCTACCACCCCATTCGGGCTCATACTATTTTAACTATAAGGGGTTTCATAGTATTGTGTTGATGGCGGTGGTGTCGACGACATATTAGTTTCTCTATGAACGTGGGGAAGAATGGCCGGATGTTACGTGGTGGAGTCTTTGCCCAGACCGAGTTCTACAGACGTCTCCAGAGCGGTGACTTGGGCTTGCCACTTGCGGAAGAGAACGTTGAAGGACTTCCGTTTGTTTTTATTGCTGATGAAGCATTTGGTCTGGGCAATCACGTGATGAAGCCATTCCCCCAGAGGACCCTCACCCCAGAGAAGAGGGTTTTTAATCACCGGCTGGCCAGAGCCCGAAGAGTCGTGGAAAATACTGCAGGTTCCGCCTATTTCTAACGGCAATCAACCTGACGAAGTACAAACTGAACCACATTATTTTATGCTGCTGCATCCTGCACAATTTTTTAAAAAGAAATGCTCCAAATTATATAGCCTCAGTTGGGCCTGGGGCCAGACTTCGGGAACCAACACTGACGGCCCTGGAAGCTGTTCCTCCTGGCTTGCCCCCCCAAAGCACCCGTGAAGTGCGTGAAAAATATGTGGAATATTTTACGGGTAGGGGGGCCATTGCTATGCCAGCTAGTTTGTAAATATTTTTTAAATAAAAAAAATTGATCTGATAAAATCTTGATTTGAATTTACTGCTTGTGTTTCTTTTATCTGTCTCCTAGGTTCTCCTAGTGCACCTGTAGTGCCAAGTGGTTTTCACATTATTTAAATAACACCCATTGTCACTATAAACAACAACTTAATACAAAAAGTGTTATTGAGCAGTGAAAGAAGAAGCCACACATTGTTGAGTAGAAAGCCTTTTACTCCGTGCACATTCACATGTGTGTTTTATAAAACATTTGGTGGTAAAAAAAACACATCTTTTTTTTTTTTCCAAAGTTTTACCTTGAAAATTAAAAAAAAATACAGAAACAGGCATGTTTCCAAACATAACATACACAACTCTGGAACTTACAAAGTTCAACATTGCAAAAAAGAAGGCAATATCAGACATTTTATAGTGTGAAAAGGGTTTTGATCTTGCCTTCATCAGATGGGGTGAAGTCACCTCTGTAAAAGCCAAATTTAGAAGATGCACACAAATTGTGAGTCAAAATGGGGATTTCCTTTCTGATCCCATACCTAATGTCAACATGTGCTATCTCCCATCATGGGGGATCAATGGATGCGTAGGGAGGAAGGGGTTGCACCCACAAAATGCGTACACTGAAATCCCCTGATGGCAGATAGCACATGTTGACACACTGTGTGCATCTTCCAAATTTGGCTTTTAAACTTATTAAAACTTTAGATAAAATTTGTGAAAAAAAAAAAAAAAACAGGAATCTTTTTAGCATTTAGATTCTCCCTAGTACGTCAATCGTGTTCTTCAGTCTTTGTTCAATCTCCTTGGTTTTTTCTTTGATAAGGTCCAAATCCAGACTACAAGACATGATTTCCTGGATAAGCCGCTGTGCACTGTCACTGGTGAAATGACTGGATTTTGGTACCACAACCTGAACATCACCTAAAATAAAAATACACACCATGTATTAAAAAAATGCAGGCAAACATCTATTACCTGAATCTATGGTCTCCAACACTGACCTGTTGTGGTGCCAAATTCCAGCACTTCTTCCACCTCTCCTTCCTCCACATCCTGAGTTACCACAAAACTCTGCTCCCCTTCTTGAGGAGGTGGGGGGTTCATGTTGTCCTCTGACGGAGCGAGTCTTTTCTCCCCTATGAGAATGAAACAAAAGGTATACTTAGCACACAGATATTTGTGGCCAGAAATATGAATGTGAAACATTGCTTGGAAGTGGTGTACAATTGTCTGTTCGGGCAGAGTTCCAAGTTTAAGACATGATTAATTCCCTTAACCAAGCTGGAATACTTACCTTTTTTGGACAAGTTTCACACATGGGGACACCCCAAGTATCCAGTGGAGCACGTGTGGGTCACCCTAAAAAATGTGCACTGGTGTCCCACACTAGTGCTCCTGAGTCCAGATGTGTAAACAGCTGCTGAGTGTCCACTCCTTACATTACACTGAATCAAGTTTGCAATTCATTCTAGTTTCAAAGACATCTAGACATCAATGTCCTAAACTTCTTTTAATACAAATTAGCATGACCAAATGTAGTTAACCTTGTATCAGCTAAAAACATTGTATTTAGTTGGCAAACGAACAATGTTTCCTACGAACGATTACTGTGCCTATGAACATGAAAGTAGCTATTTTAAACTGTACAACAGTAAAAAAAAGCACATGGAGCAGCATGCAAGGTAATAATCATAATAGGAACACACGACAAGTGCTTACTTTTTTGAAGCACTTTCTTTATCCTTCTGTACTGATCCTGCTCCCTTCATTTTGGGTCTGACCAGCGTTTCCTTAATTGCTCCTTGGATCGTCATATCCCAAATTTCCGCCGCAGACTCTTCACCACTTTCGTCATGATTTTGGGTACGGTCCATTCTTCCCATCATAGTCGGCCCACTTCAATATGTGGACTATCCCCACCATCTCTTCAAAGGACATATTGAAGGCCTTAAATCTCCTCCTGGATCGGGACGTTTCGGCCTCCGGGCTTTCCTCCTCATTACTACTAGTAGTAGTGACCACCTGCTGTGTCTCCGCCATGTTATTCTCCCACTGCGACGAAAGAGACGGGGTGAGGAATCTTCGAGAAAGAACGTCAGGGGCGGGTGACGCAGGCGGAGTTTCACGCATGCACAGTGTATATAAAGTTAAGATGCGTGTGTCGTATGTACGTTCGGTGTGCTGAGGAGGGAGGACAAACATTCTAACGAAGGTAACATCTTAACTTTGGTACATCAGTGGTCTATACTGATTCTAGATTGAGGCCTATATTGGGATAAGATTAGGAGAGTTTAGCCTGATATTTAGTGTTTTTGTCTTGTGCTATGTCTTGCAGCAAATATGAAACAATTCAAAGACCCTGAATTCATGGGCAACTTCATAGACATACAGTGATATACAAAATTTGTGGGAGGTTAAAAACCCCTTATATTGAAATAAACTAGCTAGGAAGGCATCGCTGGAGAAACTGCTGGAATATGTGAAGACGCAGGCAGGGGCGGACTGACAACTCATGGGGCCCCCGGGCAATAGGAGATCCTGGGGCCCCCTGTCCCCGCTCATGTGTTCCCACCCACACTCAAGCCACACCCACACAAATCCGCACCTACATTTTGCACTGCCCACACTACATGCGTTCGTCACAGAATTACATTAAAGAAAGTGCAACAACGGTACCTTACCAAAATTAAAGTGATTGTAAAGGCTCGTTTTTTTTTTTGGTTTTTTTAAATAACAAACATATCATACTTACCTTCACTGTGCAGCTCGTTTCGCACAGAGTGGCCCCGAACCTCGACATCTGGGGGTGGCTCTCGCGGCTCCTCCCCACATCAGATAACTCCCTAGGAGAAGCGCTCTCCCGGGGGGGGGGGGTTACCTTGCAGGTGGGCTCCCGTGTCCAGCATTTGCGTCTATAGACACATGTTTACATACATGTGCTCATCCTACATAAAGCTTTTCATATAGAGCATGTGCTGGGATCATGGGGGTGCTTTACATTTTTTTTTAATTATTTTTCTTAACTTTATATAATTTTCACTGATCACCAATGTAAGGAACATTCTTCCCACTGACCACCAATGTAAGGAACATTCTTCTCACTGATCACCAATGTAAGGAACATTCTTCTCACTGATCACCAATGTAAGGAACATTCTTCTCACTGATCACCAATGTAAGGAACATTCTTCTCTCTGATCACCAATGTAAGGAACATTCTTCCCACTGACCACCAATGTAAGGAACATTCTTCTCACTGATCACCAATGTAAGGAACATTCTTCTCACTGATCACCAATGTAAGGAACATTCTTCTCACTGATCACCAACGTAAGGAACATTCTTCTCACTGATCACCAATGTAAGGAACATTCTTCTCACTGACCACCAATGTAAGGAACATTCTTCTCACTGATCACCAATGTAAGGAACATTCTTCCCACTGACCACCAATGTAAGGAACATTCTTCTCACTGATCACCAATGTAAGGAACATTCTTCTCACTGATCACCAATGTAAGGAACATTCTTCCCACTGACCACCAATGGAAGGAACATTCTTCTCACTGATCACCAATGTAAGGAACATTCTTCTCACTGACCACCAATGTAAGGAGCATTCTTCTCACTGACCACCAATGTAAGGAACATTCTTCTCACTGACCACCAATGTAAGGAACATTCTTCCCACTGATCACCAATGTAAGGAACATTCTTCTCACTGACCACCAATGGAAGGAACATTCTTCCCACTGATCACCAATGTAAGGAACATTCTTCTCACTGACCACCAATGGAAGGAACATTCTTCCCACTGATCACCAATGTAAGGAACATTCTTCTCACTGACCACCAATGTAAGGAGCATTCTTCTCACTGATCACCAATGTAAGGAACATTCTTCTCACTGATCACCAATGTAAGGAACATTCTTCCCACTGATCACCAATGTAAGGAACATTCTTCTCACTGACCACCAATGGAAGGAACATTCTTCCCACTGATCACCAATGTAAGGAACATTCTTCTCACTGACCACCAATGTAAGGAACATTCTTCTCACTGACCACCAATGGAAGGAACATTCTTCCCACTGACCACCAATGTAAGGAACATTCTTCCCACTGATCACCAATGTAAGGAACATTCTTCCCACTGACCACCAATGGAAGGAACATTCTTCTCACTGATCACCAATGTAAGGAACATTCTTCCCACTGATCACCAATGTAAGGAACATTCTTCCCACTGACCACCAATGGAAGGAACATTCTTCCCACTGACCACCAATGGAAGGAACAATCTTCCCACTATTTATTTAATCCATATTGAGCACTATATTTGATTGGCTGCTTCTGCTTGGCACACACGCACAATCACAATCACGCACATGATGATGGAGTCAGCATCATATGCGATTGTGCGTGTTTGCCAGGCCTAAGCAGAAGCAAACAGCCAATCAAATATAGTGCTCAATATGGATTCAAGAAATATGCATAGCCATAGATATCATAAATGACTACAGGAGATAACCAGAGACTACGGATGCAACTACAGGAGATGACCAAAGACTGCGAATGGGACTACAGGAAATAACCAGAGACTGGGGATGCGACTACAGGAGACAACCAGAGACTACGAATGCGACTACCGGAAATAACCAGACTGCGAATGCGACAACAGGAAATAACCAAAGACTGCGAATGCGACTACAGGAAATAACCAGAGACTGGGGATGCGACTACAGGAAATAACCAGAGACTGGGGATGCGACAACAGGAAATAACCAAAGACTGCGAATGCGACTACAGGAAATAACCAGAGACTGGGGAAGCGACTACAGGAAATAACCAGAGACTGGGGATGCGACTACAGGAGATAACCAGAGACTGGGGATGCGACAACAAGAAATAACCAAAGACTGCGAATGCGACTACAGGAAATAACCAGAGACTGGGGATGCGACTACAAGAAATAACCAGAGACTGGGGATGCGACAACAGGAAATAACCAAAGACTGCGAATGCGACTACAGGAAATAACCGCGAGACTGGGGATGCAACTACAGGAGATAACCAGAGACTGGGGATGCGACAACAGGAAATAACCAAAGACTGCGAATGCGACTACAGGAAATAACCAGAGACTGGGGATGCGACTACAGGAAATAACCAGAGACTGGGGATGCGACAACAGGAAATAACCAAAGACTGCGAATGCGACTACAGGAAATAACCGCGAGACTGGGGATGCGACTACAGGAGATAACCAGAGACTGCGAATGCGACTACAGGAAATAACCAGAGACTGGGGATGCGACTACAGGAGATAACCAGAGACTGCGAATGCGACTACAGGAAATAACCAGACTGCGAATGCGACTACAGGAAATGACCAGAGACTGGGGATGCGACTACAGGAGATAACCAGAGACTGCGAATGCAACTACAGGAAATGACCAGACTGCGAATGCGACTACAGGAAATGACCAGAGACTGGGGATGCGACTACAGGAGATAACCAGAGACTGCGAATGCAACTACAGGAAATGACCAGACTGCGAATGCGACTACAGGAAATGACCAGACTGCGAATGCGACTACAGGAGATAACCAGAGACTGCGAATGCAACTACAGGAAATGACCAGACTGCGAATGCAACTACAGGAAATGACCAGACTGCGAATGCGACTACAGGAAATGACCAGACTGCGAATGCGACTACAGGAGATGACCAGAGACTGCGAATGCGACTACAGGAAATGACCAGACTGCGAATGCGACTACAGGAGATGACCAGAGACTGCGAATGCGACTACAGGAAATGACCAGACTGCGAATGCGACTACAGGAAATGACCAGACTGCGAATGCGACTACAGGAGATAACCAGAGACTGCGAATGCGACTACAGGAAATGACCAGACTGCGAATGCGACTACAGGAGATGACCAGAGACTGCGAATGCGACTACAGGAAATGACCAGACTGGGGATGCAACTACAGGAGATAACCAGAGACTGCGAATGCGACTACAGGAAATGACCAGACTGCGAATGCGACTACAGGAGATGACCAGAGACTGCGAATGCGACTACAGGAAATGACCAGACTGCGAATGCGACTACAGGAGATGACCAGAGACTGCGAATGCGACTACAGGAAATGACCAGACTGCGAATGCGACTACAGGAAATGACCAGACTGCGAATGCGACTACAGGAGATAACCAGAGACTGCGAATGCGACTACAGGAAATGACCAGACTGCGAATTCGACTACAGGAGATGACCAGAGACTGCGAATGCGACTACAGGAAATGACCAGACTGCGAATGCGACTACAGGAAATGACCAGACTGCGAATGCAACTACAGGAAATGACCAGACTGCGAATGCGACTACAGGAAATGACCAGACTGCGAATGCGACTATAGGAAATGACCAGACTGGGGATGCGACTACAGGAGATGACCAGAGACTGCGAATGCAACTACAGGAAATGACCAGACTGCGAATGCGACTACAGGAGATGACCAGAGACTGCGAATGCGACTACAGGAAATGACCAGACTGCGAATGCGACTACAGGAGATGACCAGAGACTGCGAATGCGACTACAGGAAATGACCAGACTGCGAATGCGACTACAGGAAATGACCAGACTGCGAATGCGACTACAGGAAATGACCAGACTGCGAATGCGACTACAGGAAATGACCAGACTGCGAATGCGACTATAGGAAATGACCAGACTGGGGATGCGACTACAGGAGATAACCAGAGACTGCGAATGCGACTACAGGAAATGACCAGACTGCGAATGCGACTACAGGAAATGACCAGACTGCGAATGCGACTACAGGAGATAACCAGAGACTGCGAATGCGACTACAGGAAATGACCAGACTGCGAATGCGACTACAGGAGATAACCAGAGACTGCGAATGCGACTACAGGAAATGACCAGACTGCGAATGCGACTACAGGAGATGACCAGAGACTGCGAATGCGACTACAGGAAATGACCAGACTGCGAATGCGACTACAGGAAATGACCAGACTGCGAATGCGACTACAGGAAATGACCAGACTGCGAATGCGACTACAGGAAATGACCAGACTGCGAATGCGACTACAGGAAATGACCAGACTGCGAATGCGACTACAGGAGATAACCAGAGACTGCGAATGCGACTACAGGAAATGACCAGACTGCGAATGCGACTACAGGAGATAACCAGAGACTGCGAATGCGACTAAATGACCAGACTGCGAATGCGACTACAGGAGATGACCAGAGACTGCGAATGCGACTACAGGAAATGACCAGACTGCGAATGCGACTACAGGAAATGACCAGACTGCGAATGCGACTACAGGAAATGACCAGACTGCAAATGCGACTATAGGAAATGACCAGACTGCGAATGCGACTATAGGAAATGACCAGACTGCGAATGCGACTATAGGAAATGACCAGACTGGGGATGCGACTACAGGAAATGACCAGACTGGGGATGCGACTACAGGAAATGACCAGACTGGGGATGCGACTACAGGAAATGACCAGGTAGCCAGTTTTAAAATTTAAACTTTCAGCAATGCACAGCTATACACGGGGGTAAACAACATTTCCAGGGATGGTTTAGGGAAAAAAAGGGGTCTACAGGCCGTGTATATAATGTAGGCAGAAGGACCTACCTGACCAGTCGGGCTCACCTCCCGCTCTCAGAGGTCCAGGGGCGGAGCTTTCGTCGGTAGGGGGCGGGGCTTTCGTCGGTAGGGGGCGGGGCTTTCGTCGGTAGGGGCGGTGATCACAAGTGCAGGAGAGACGCTCTAATTAGGAACACACTCAGACTACATGAGGAGGGGCGGGGCAGGGCAGGGCAGGGTCAGAGCGTCAGTGGAGCTCCCTGCTCCGCCTCTCCCTGCTGACAGAGCCTCTCTCAGCCTAAGCCGAGGTCTGCTCGGCAGCGGGCTGGCTGCGGTGCTGGGAGCTGAAATAATGCAGGAGGACGGGGTTTTCGTGCGGTGCAGCGGGCGGCTTTTTTCCACTACTGACTGAGCCGCTCATGGGGCCCCTCCTGACGTCGGGCCCTCGGTCGGCGACCGAGTGACCGAATGGTCAGTCCGCCCCTGGCTGGGAGCTGAAATAATGCAGGAGGACGGGGTTTTCGTGCGGTGCAGCGGGCGGCTTTTTTCCACTACTGACTGAGCCGCTCATGGGGCCCCTCCTGACGTCGGGCCCTCGGTCGGCGACCGAGTGACCGAATGGTCAGTCCGCCCCTGGACGCAGGTCCCCAACGCAGAAGCACATATAGGAAGGAACTTAATAAGGTCCAGGCTTCCATGAGATCAGGAGCTGCAGCAGAGGATGTGTATGTACCCAGTCTGTGGTACTACAGCAGGATGCAGTTTTTGAAGACCAGGTGGAAGCCAGGGAATCACTTTCTACACTTTCATCCACCCTTCCCTCAACCCCAGCTGAGGCTTCCGAGGACCAACCTAGGCATTCCATCCTGGAAGAAATTGAGGAGCCCAGCTGGAGCCAGGTATAGTATTTTTTAACATATTTATTGTCCGAAAATGATTGTTGTTAACTAGATGTTATTCTTGCTAACAAATGAATGATTTAACAAAAAGTGTTTGACATATCAATTGACAGTAGAGGCCAAAAATGAGTGTGACAAGAATGTAAAATGCTGGGGTCAGAATGATATTCTTTTCTATTTATTAACATTCAATTTGCAACAGTCATGAGCTGAAATTTGGGTGTCATTAATGAACCCAAAACTAAAAATATGTCCCTTTTTCATACACAGGAAGACCTCAGCCAGGACGAGGCTCTGGAATGTGGCAGACAGGAGGAGGCGGGGGTAAGTGGCAGCCAGGAGGAGGCGGGGTAAGTGTCAGCCAGGAGGTGGTAGGGTCCTGTAGCCTCACCCAGTCCCAGGTGCCTCCCCTCCGCCTTCCAACAAAAAGGGCCAGGAAGGGGAGTAACATGGAGGAGGCAACACTGGGCCTCATTAAGGACGCTAATGCGGCCCTGAAAAGCCCCCCGGCGCTGAAGAGACCTATGGCTGCTATGTAGCTGCTAAATTGCAGCAAATGGAGGAGGACCAATGCCTCAGGTGTGAGAAATTTGTTAGTGAGGCCATTTAGAAGGGGTTGAGTGGCCAAATAAGTGATACCATGCACTTATGTATGCTCGCCCATCCTCCTCCTCCTGCCACAAGTCCACCTCCAGAGCCCCAGCCTCCAAGGAAGGCTACAGGGAAGACTGCAAGAAAGACAAGAAAGTGATGGCCTGGGTTCAGTCTGGTCTGACAGAAGACGCAGGCTGTTGTAGTACAACAGCCTGGGGACATATATGTCATCTGCTGCTGTTCATGATCTCTGGGAGTCCTAGACCAGATTGCGCTCCCCATTATATGGACTTCTCAAGCTACCAATTTTATTTTCCAAATAGTTGATGTGTGCCTTGGGGTAGAAAGGCTTCGCAAATTCCAGCAGTTTCTCCAGTGTTGCCTTCTTTATTTTATCAGCCAGAATAAATGGAGATTTTTTTTTTTTTTAAATACTTGCCTATGTGTTTTTCTTCAAATAGGACAGTTTGTTTGTGAGTAGACAGGTACATTTCAAAAATACAATGTTAAATTAATAAGGGACACCAACCAACCTCCTTGAGCTTTAAAAAGACAAGATAATAATGTTGTTGTGTAAACTTGACACAAAAAAAAATGATGGAGATGACTAGAAAATAATTTCAAAATATTCCAAAAAAAGGAGTTCTTGATTAAAAAAAAAATAACACTAAAAAAAGTCCAAACATTATTATGGAGATCTGGCTTTAAAAACAAAAAAGATTATTCATGAGATCAGGAGAAATAATAAAGAAAGAAGTTTGTGAGAACTCTGTGTGAATATGAGCAGCAAAACAATTTCATTCTTCTAGCATTGTAAAGAAGAAGAGAATGCGCTGCATTAAACTATTAAAACAAATTCAGAGTGATGAATATGCTATGTCCATTATGAAGTTTTACCAGACCGATCGCTTCCGTCTCGTAGTTGAATCTGAGCATGCATGAGTTTTTGCGCATCAGAATTGCTTACACACGAACTGATTTTCGGTTAGGAACTTTTTCCAACCGAAAAATTGAGAACATGCTCTCAATCTTTTTGCTGGCCAAAATTCCGCCAGCAAAAGTCCGATGGAGCATACACACAATCGCATTTTCCGACCAAAAGCTCTCATCGGTCTTTTGCTGGCTGAATTTACGATCGTGTGTAACCGGCATTAGAAACAGGTGCCTGGTGCTGAAATACCTAAGAGGCAATGACTGAAAGAGTCGAGTGAGCCTTAACAGGAAAATAAGCCTTCCTATCTATAAGCCATTTTTTTAGCTTGCCTACTCTATCTAGAGATGATGGATTGAGATGTAGAACAGCCCTTGTAAGAGCCTGCAGGCAGGACAAATAGAGCATTTAAGGTTCAGATGGATGCAGTGACTGAAGAGATAAACTCACACTGCGTGGGATACATCTGAACAATGTAGTGCATCAAAATTTGAATATGGCACACATTTTTTTTTTATGGCTGCTAAAGATCATTTTGAAGTGGCGCACATTAGACCATGGCTCCTGGCCTAAGGCGCATTTGCCGCCCACCCCTTTGTGGTCAAGGCTGGGGCCCAGTGGCCAGTGACTACCTCCTGGTTGGGCAGGACGCTGAGTGTGAGAGGGTTTGGTGGGCCCAACAGCAAAGCCTCAGACTCACCACACAAAAGGTACAGGCACCTTCCCAGGGGAAAGATTACTAGGTGGAAATTCCCTGCATCACCCACTGCAGAAGGGCATACACTCTTCTCCATGGAAAGGGTCCTCAGGGACTGGAACAACAGGGTTTTGGCAACTAGTTCTATAGACTGGTCCGGTGTCTTCTATATGGTGGGGTCTATGTATGACTTCCTGAGGCACTGCAGAAGAGCAAATGGTCCAGAAGCTGCAAACCTATTGCTACAGTGGTGTTGATGCAGTCAGCCAGAGAATTAATTTCTCCATGTGAAGAACCAAACAAAATCCTCAATCATTCAATATAATCAGAATCATAAGCTAGAAACTTGCTCTTGGCAGAAGAGGTCCTCCAACATTTAAGGAAACTAGCAAAAACCTATTTTGCGAAACGTGGGAGGGGTTATTTGGGCTGTTTAGGCAACTTTGTTTGCCAGTGTCTTCATCTGAAGGTGGATGCATAAAACACATGGTCAAGGTTTAAGGGTGCCTGCATCTTGTACTGTATGATTAAAAAAGATGGTTAAACAACCACTGTGATACAATAATATAGATTATGGCATATGTTCACATTTTGACACAATTAAAATCCAAATTGTCAATGCTGGAATCTTTGTGCAGTCTTCTTCTGGGTTTGCCTATCTTGATTTAATGGCCCAGGTATGATGTAACTTCCGCATATGCACATGGGAATTAATTTGTCCGGACAAGGCATGCTGAGATTGTACACATGTACAGCTCAGAGTACAAGCAGAAGAAAACTGCTAGTAGGCAAAGCAAAAGTTTAATGTCAGAAAAGGTAATGGGGTCTCTTCTGCAATTAAAACATATCCTACCAGCAATTTAAAAAAATACTTTAGATCGTCTTCTATATATGAAATGTACCTGTTCTCTGATTGGTTGTCCATTCAAAATCTGATTGTATGGCAAGCCCAGCATCATAAAATACTTGCATGCTGTCAGAACCACTCCCTGGGGTGCAACCAATGTCAGATTTTTCAACTGAGTCCCACACCTGTTGCAGAAAACAAAATATAGTTACTATTTCCAGTGATGGGCTATGTCCCTCATAGCTTCAAATAAGCCTCAAACCAGGGCATGAATGAGCTGCAAAAAAGAGCAAAAACTAAATATCACACCTTTAACAAAACAGTCAAAGCAAAACCAGTTCCAGAGAAACTAACAATAGCCACAAAAGTGGCTAAATTATAAAAAAAAAACAAACAAAAAAAAAACTGCCCACTATACTGTATTCTGAACTCTGTCAGTCCTCTTACCTTGGCTTGTGAAATCTTGTTTTTCTTGCTGAGCACGTAGACTCCTTTGTCTACTGCCACAAGCCCCACTTTGGCATTGTGGTCTGCTCTCAATTCCAGTCTCATGGTCCCTCCAGGTGATTGGGGAATAAGGTCTCTTGGTTTTTCACCAGCCAGATTCAGCTGTGAAGCATAATAATTGACATTTCATAAAATATTTTAGTTCTGGAAGTTTGAACATAGGGGGTTATTTACTAAAGGAAAGTCCACTGTGCACTGCAAGTGCACTTGGAAGTAAAGTCGCTGTAGATCCGAGGGGGACATTTAAGGAAAATAAAAAACAGCATTTTAGCTTG